>JBAIAA010000064.1:600000-1128607 GCA_037893245.1 Crossaster papposus | reverse complement strand
GAGGCGACCTCTTGTGATAATTCCCCAAAAGCGCGAACATTTAGGAGCCTACCACTTGATTAGAGGGGTACTAGGGTAACACAGTATAGAGCGAGGAAGACAAAAAAAGGCAATGTCATTAAACAACAGCATTTTGGGGGTACGGTGTATCGTTGAATTCAAGGAAAATCCCTTCACTTTAAATATTCCCACGGCCCAAAACTCTACATATTATATTCTCGAGGTCGACAGGTACGTCACAATTTTAAGGTCAAGCCCCTCGATTATGAAATGGTTTCCCTCCATCATTTCACTCGCGCCGCTAAGCAACGCGCCGCTAAACAACAATCATTACGCTGCGTAAACAACACTCGCCGCGTCGTTTTTATGTTGACCTTAATAGTACACCATACGACAGGCTTTAATCACAGGCTCGACGGTTTTTTGCTCACACGTACGACGGAGCTCTCTCCACAGCACGACGGTTTGCTCACACGTACGATGGAGCTCCCCACACGTACACGGACGCTTCCTACTCCACCGCACGACGGTTTTGCTCACACTAGATACGACGGAGCTCCCACACACGCACGACGGGCTCTACTCACACGCACGACGGTTTTACACAGACGTACGGACGGAGCCTCTCCACAGGGCACGACGGTTTTTGCTCACACGTACGACGAGCTAGCTCTCCACAGGCACGAGTAGAGTTTTACTCACACGTACGGACGGAGCTCCCACAGGCACGGACGGTTTTGTTCACACGTACGACGTTTTGCTCACACGTACGACGGAGGCTCTCCACAGGCACGACGGTTTTGCTCACACGTACGACGGATGCTCTCCCACACGCAACGACGCTCTACTCACACGCACGACGGTTTACACAGACGTACGACGGAGCTACCCCCACACGCCACGACGCTCTACATCACACGCACGAGACGGTTTACACAGGACGTACGACGGAGCTCTCCACACGCACGACGCTCTACTCATCACGCACGACGGTTTCCCACACAGACGTACGACGGAGAGATCTCACACGCACGACGCTCTACTCACACGCACGACGTGTACACACAGACGTACGACGGAGCTCTCCACACGCACGACGCTCTACATCACACGCACGACGGTTTTACACAGACGTACGACGGAGCTCCCCACACGCACGACGCTCTACTCACACGCACGGACGGTTTTGCTCACACGTGCGACGGAGCTCTCCACACGCAACGACGCTCTACTCACACGCACAGCGTTTTTTTACTCACACGGACGACGGACGCTCTCCCACACGCACGACGCTCTACTCACACCCCCGACCGAAAAACAGATAAGTGTCCTAATTAGAACACCATACGTAACACTGGCAATTCCACTCTTGAAAGGAGACTCGCGAATACAAGTACATTGTTGTTTAAACAGCGCGCGCGAAAATAAACGATAGTCTACGGCACGTGTGACCAATAGGTATGGCAAGCCAAAGGGGAAACAATTAATTATATTAAAAACATATCTATATCATATAAAATTAAAAACATATATAAATAAACATTATTACACATATAATGTATATATAAAACATATATAAAGAAAATATATAAATTGTATGTAATATATATAATCTAATGTGTATTATAAATAAAATAACATAATTATAATAAAAACATATATATATATATAAAATAAAAACATATATATATAAACATTATTATACAATATTTTATAAAATAAAACATATATAAAGAAATATATAATTTGTATGTAATATAATATAATATAATATTGTATTACATAAACATACATTAATATATATAATATCTTACAAATTTCAAAGTTCCAAAATCTTTAAAAGTACAAAATATAATTGTTAAAAATATTATTTTAACTGTTATTGTTAACTAGAAAATATTTAACATATAACAAATAATATATGATAAACATATATATGTACATGGTACACAAATATATATTGTGTTTTAAAATATATAAAGTACAAATATAAAGTGTTGGCCAAATTACGGCACAAGATGGCCGCTCTGCTTGAACCCGCCGAACATGTCGAATCAGCAGATCTCATAATATAGAGCGCGGCGGTACGGTGCATGCTGCTGCGCGCGCGCGTGTCCATGTAGGCTACGGTACCTATCGTACGGTCGTATCCTAGACATGGAGGTTTTGGTTACGGGTCGTATAAACTCGTAAGAATGGCGGGACCCAACAGTCCCTGTTCTTCAACAATTGCAAGACAGTTAAGTGTTCGACGCTGTCTTTCTCTATGGTGTTCATAAAACGGACAGCAGGACATCGTTGTTCAACTTTCCAAATGTCGTACTTCTACTTTCAAAAACGTCGTACTTCAACCTTTCAATTAATGAAATCACCTAGAACATCGCGAGTAAGCCCAAACGAGTGCGAGTGCACTAATTACTGTTCGGCCGCTGAAGTCTTTACCAAAATTGCTGAGAGAAAAGTGTGCATAGAAGCATTGATCTCGTAGATCATGAAATACAATATGAGATTTTAATCTTTGTTTTAAAGGTGGCAGATATAATCGCAGCCTGAAAACGCATTACAATACTGCATTGAAAAAGGGATTTATTTACGGCTATTTAGCACTAATTAGTGTTCGGCTTAAGCCTATACCCAACATTAAGTTTTCCCAGTAGCATTATTATTGGATATTATAAAATAAAAGTATGAAGTTTTTGATAACAAGTGAGGTATATTTTGTTTTAAATGTTGCATTCTCTTTTCCCAATCTATAAAAATAACTTGAAGTAGGATTACTTGTAATAAACTGAAATTTTTTTCATCATCAATTACAGAAAGGTTAAAAAAAGTGTGGCTTATGTAGTAATGATTTGAAATGGTTTGAAAAAGTATTGTTATTTACCTGTTTATTTTGTTTTTGAAATGTCTTTGAATAAAATGACAAACCTTGCATCACCTTTTGCAGCATGTATTATATAGTTTTTCGGCTTTTGGTGAATGAATGCTTGGATTGCTTAATCCGCGGACCCAGAATCCCGGCCGAATAGCCCGGCTACCTTGAGCCAGGGTAAAAGCGCGCGAAAGTTGAACCACGACGTAATTGAAAGTTGAAGTACTACGACGTTTTGAAAGTATGGAAGTACGACGTTTTGAAAGTTGAACCACGACGTTTTGAAAGTGAACCACGGGACCGTTTTTGAAAGGTTGAACAACGACGTTTTGAAGTTGAACCACAACGTTTTGGAAAGGTTGAACCACGACGTTTGATAGTTGAACCACGACGTTTTGAAAGTTGAACCACAACTGTTTGAAAGGTTGAAGTACGACCGATTTGAAAGTTGATAACCATGACGTTGCCTGTGCGTTTTTAGAACACCATGCTATGGTGTTTGGGTCCGCCCATTCTTACGAGTTTATACGACGAAAAGCAGCCGGCGCACAAATGCAGCTAGCTAACTATACAGTACTATGTACGTACACACCGAGCGGCAGCATGCACTGAGGTACGCCCGTATCGCTCTATACAAAGTACTCTTGCTGCGTTCCAATCGCGTCGTGTTTTATCGTGATCATTCCGTGAATTTCTACTGTGTTCACGATTGGGTTTCATTCCAAACGCTACCCACCACAGACGCACGCGCACAGATCGAGCCAGTCATTAGCTCCTGTCATGAATTGACGAAAATCAACCGCAGAGGGCGAGTTTTGCGGAAATTTGTCAATATGGCTCCCCTAGCTCTCGCGTAAAACTAACGCTAGCTGTACCAGGGAGGAAGGAAATCAGATAGTTAGTGAAGTGGGGGAAATACTTAATAACAAAAAATGGCCCTAATCATAAAACTAGATTTGTTTTCCTGCGCTTCCAGTGTATTATGCTCCTCAGGAAAAACCGGTTAGGCCCAACATTTCAACTAATTAGTGCCTACAATTTTGTTTACAGTGACACTGAACTGAAGCCATAAGTTTTGAATGCCATTTGAATGCAACACGAGGTAAAATATTTTCTTGGGGCCAATTCATACAAGCAATATTCTTTTTGCATTTTGTATTTTTTTTTGGACATGAAATGTAAATTTGGGGGCCTTTACACCCAAGCACTTTGTTCACATAATTGCTATAATTAGGTGGGCGTTTAAACCTCAATCATTCCTAAATCCAGCAAAAACCAACCCAGTTTTTAAACACTATTTTATAGTGTCACAATAAATGTAGACGCCTCTGTGAAATCTAGTATAGCTTCCCTTTATTGACCTAAAACCTCACATGGGTCATAATTGACACTTACTATTAAAAGAAGTTCGTAAATATTAAACTTGGATTTTCCAAGAATTGTTAATTGCGCCGCGACTTAGAGGAAAAGTCGCCGGTTCGATTGTGTGCCAAATTTCTGGACGCCACCGTTTTGGGGTATTTTCGGACTAAATTTACACCTAATTGTTTAACCAGAGGCTAAATAGCAAGCATTCATAATATTAACATCGGTAAAGGGTACAATGAATTTGCAGTTTGTCAACAAATAATATTTGGCAACATTTGCATATGAGGAAAGTCGGCCCCAACAGTAACTGTTTATAAAACAATGTAAACGTCGAAGTACAGCTAGCTACGCACGTACGTACGTGCTACGCACGTAAGTCGCAGCACACTTTCACCAAACTGGTCATTTTTTCAGTCACTTTTTTCTTTCTTTTTTTCGTAATTTTACGGTTTTGGATGACATTCAGCCTTATGCCTACGGTTTTATTCTTCCGAAATAGCCACAAGCCCTTTAGGCTCCGTCGTAAGGCCCATAAAGTTATGACATTGACGACACACGTTGTTGCTGTTGTAGAAAGCGCCCGCCATCTTGGACAATTTTTCCCGCGCGTTGACCTTTTAGAAAGGTCATGACAGGAGGCTATGCGGTAAGGAAATTCTTTATAGTGTTTAACGTCAGCGTTATGGTTTTTATTAACGTTGGCGTTACGGCTTTTTCTTTAGTTGACGTCGGCGTTACGGTTTTTATTGACGTCGGCGGTACGGTTTTATTGACGTCGGCGTTACGGTTTTTATTGACGTCGGCGTTAACGGTTTTTATTCGACGTCGGTGTTACGGTTTTTATTGACGTCGGCGTTACAGGTTTTTGACGCGAGGGAGGCACGGTTTTTCGGACGTGGCAGCGTTACACTTTTGGGCTAAACGTGAGGGAGGCACGGGTTTTCAACGTGACACCGGCACGAGTCGACTGATATTATGTCTGCTGCGGCGTTCCATAGAACACAATAAACACGACGCGATTAAAACGCCGCAAGAATAGGATTTGGGCCCAATTTCTTGGCTCTGGCTAACCACAGAATTCCGCGCTTACGGTCACCATTTTCCGCTAACCGCGCTAGCAGAAAAATTGAGCTAACCCTGTAGGCACAGAATCCTTAGTTACGGGATGTACGCATGCTCAGAGACCAAAATCCTAGCTAACGCGTGAAATACGTTTACCGTAAGCACCGAATGTTCTGCTATTGTAAGCAGAGATTGTTCGCTAACGGTAAGAAGAGCAAGAATCTGGGCCCTGGGCCCAAGTTGGCTCCTGCTTACCGTTTAGCGAAGAATCCCTGCCTACTATAGCAGAAGAATTCGGTGCTTACGGTAAACGTATATTCATGCGGTTAGCGAGGAATTTCGGTCTCTGAGCATGCGTTACACCCCGTAACTAAGGATTCTGTGCTTACAGGGTTAGCGCAAAATTTTCCTGCTAGCGCGGTATAGCGCAAAATGGTGACCGTAAGCGCGGAATTCTGTGGTTAGCAGAGCAAAGAAATTGGGCCCAGATTCGACATGTTTGGCGTGTTCAGCAGAGCGCCCTCTTGTGCCGTAATTTGGCCAACACTTTATATTTGTAAACTTTATAATATTTTAAAACATTATATATTTGTGTACATGTACATACTTATGTTTATCATATATATTTGTTACATGTTAAATATTTTTCCTAAGTTACAATAACAGTTTTAAAATATATTTTTTTACAATTATATTTTGTTACTTTTAAAGATTTTTGGAACTTTGATTATTTTGTAAGATATTATGTTTATGTAATACATAGTTTATTATATATATATTACATACAAATTAATATTTTTTCTTTATATATGTTTTATTTATAAAATATATGTATAATAATGTTTATATATGTTTTTATTTTATATATATATATATGTTTTTATATAATTATGTTATTTTAATTTATAATGTTTATATATATATGTTTTTTATTTTTATATATATATATGTTTTTTATATAAATTAATTCGGGCGATTCACAATGCAGTGCCGCCACCAAGCGTTTGACTCAAAAGAGCCACTTTTAAACTTTACGGTCGACTTCTTTCGTATATCATACTGTAGTGAATATCTATTCTTCATTGTTCACGCGAGGTAAAACACAAACATAAATGTATCCGGAAGCGTTGATGATTAAAACAGTGTTACTTGCAGAAAAAAATTGGAACTTAATCGTACGCGTCCAAAAAGACGTAAAAACTGATGAGTTCATGCAAAATGAATACCGTTTTTCAAACTGATGCCGACTTTTTCCCATGATGCACTGCGGGGTATAGCAGGATTTGCCGCTCCAACGGCAGCTTCTAGGTATGTGAATCGCTCGAATTGTTTCCCCTTTGGCTTGCCATAACATCGCACATCGTACATTGTGCAATTAACGTAAGCTAGCTGAATTATAGCTCCATGGCTGAAACTACGCCCATGGCTGAACTGAGTCGAGCACGATGAATTGTGAAAGTTTAACGCTGATATGGTGAAGTGTTCGAAATTAGTACGATGTAATGTACAAGTACACCCTATGTCCGCACCCCCCTAGGCCCCCCCCCCCCCCCCCCCCCCCCCCCAAAAAAAAGTAATTGGCTAACCCACTAAAAATTGAAACGAAATGAAAGATAAAGACCAAGACAATAATCCGATTGTTGTTTAAGAAACCCCAATTATGTCGGTTTCGCATGAAACTTGGTCCTGAACATTGTTGATTTAAAACTTTTATTCAATGGACTTGAATTAGGCTAGTGCACCCACAGACGTAATAACCTATAGCGGACAGCGCCTTTGAAACTCAACGTCCAGGTACCGTAATTTCGAAAGCGCCTGACTAAGTATGAAATCGTGGGTGGAAGTGGTTGACAAAATAATATGCATGACTCTATGAAAAGACTTCGGGAGGACGGATACAAATAGGTAATTTCGGTTGAAAACGCAGCTGGTGTCGACTAAAAATACTTTCAGCTGTTAACTGTATATAAATGCTGCATATAGTTATGAATTTGTATTTTTTGTCAAAAAGAATGAGTTCTTACAGAAATTAAAAAATTTGCCCACGATTTGTGGCTTTCATGAAATTTCACTCTAGCGCCTCCTCAGTGCTGTCCGTCTATAGATTATTTATGTCTGTAGTGCACTCTATAGATAATATCGCGCGTCTTGCGCCCTCAGCGCTGCAACTATAAGCAACGTTTTCGAAAACATCTGAAAAAGGCCGTATTTGATGTTTCCAGTAAAAATACGTCTTAAAAAAAGTGTACCGCACATGTTTTGGAAATTCACATTTTTACTTCATTATCAGAATTGTCACCTTCCTGGGCAAACTTAATTTCAGCAAGGGCGTATTCCAATAAGCCGATCCGTTCCAAACGGCCTCTTAAAGAGGCAACGTTTTCGATAACATCTGAAAAATGCGGTATTTGATGTTTCTAGTAAACCATCGTCTTTAAAAAAAAGGTGTACCGCACATGTTTTGGAAAATTCCCCCCGTTTTTACTTCTTTATTATAATAATATTGTGTGGCTGGTAAATGTACATGTCGCCCTCTATGTATATCTTGTGTGAGGATGCCCCACTTCATTGCATCTGATAAAGTAGCTGCAGCTACGAAAGCTTATGCACACCTTTGTTTACTCTAGTTAGTCATAAGAAGTACTACCGTACTTTTATATTCACTTCGTAAAACTTTGTAATACATGTAGGGCCTACATGTACTTTTGGGGAGCTGAATCCTAATAAGAATCGAATTTGTTGGTATTTATTATTGTTGTTGATCTTGCCATCTTAAAACAATTAAGCGCAAACAAAATAATTTGTACTGTACGGGCTACTGTAAAATGCTGTTGTTAGCAAACAGCTAGCTAGTCCATCGTCATTTCGGTGTGTAATCATATTATTCTGCCAACAACAACATAATTAAGCAATTATTGGAAAAGATTTTGAACAATTTGCAAGTTTAGGTATTGAATAAAAGGCCTACAGGGGACCAACACAATTGTTAGACAGTGAATTTGAACATTTTCATAACATTTTGCTTACTCAACCTTTATAATTTATGGTGCAGTATAAGACATGAACAGAGTACAGATATGTAATTAGTGAAAACATCTTTACTGATTTTGTTTGTAATATCTTTGTTGTAAAGTTGTAATGTTTTGGGGAGCATCATATGGACTTGAACTTTTGTAGAAGGGCTGTATGCAGCCGATTAGTACTACCCACCGTCTTTAATAATACATTTTTAGGGAGGCATTTAACATCCAAAAATAATGACACGTTATCAAGCGTGTCGGTAATAGGTACGGTGGTTTGATGACTTACGGATATAGTATAAGATATATATTTTGTCATTTAAAGTTTGTTAAAAAGCCTTTCATGTCTGTATAAGTCACATTTTGTATATACAGAGTCATCCTTCATAAAAAAATGGTGCTGACATTGAGTGAGCTAAACAGAAAACCGATCATGAAGATATGAAATAAAGATAAACACACATGTGCGTTAGGCGACATTTTCTCTCTAATTGCGTGTTTTCTTAAAAGCGTCTAAATCAATTAATCTGCAAATACAGTTGAAACAGGGTAGTCCCCTGGAAAATTATGAAAGAGCGCAGAAAACCCCCCAAATAATGAAAACAAGTTTTCAGATGTAATCGAAACGTTGCTTCTTTAAAAGGCCATTTGGAACGGAACGGTTTATTGGAATACGCCCTTGCTGAAATTAAGTGTGCCCGCCCAGGAAGGTAATAATTAGGATAAGGAAGTAAAAATTAAAAAAATCCAAAACATGAAGTAAACACTATTTATAGTCTTTCTGGTAGTTATTGTTAAAGTTAATCTATAATTGGGGATTAATTTCCGTACCTTTTTCGAAAATTCGTTGAATTAATCTGTCAATCTAGTTTCAAATCAGCACCTCTTTTTGTCGCATGGATTCTAAATTTCTATAAACGGCTGCGGCCAGCCGAATCGCGGGCGGCCAGCCAAATCGTGGGCTGAATCTCGTGTTGAATCCAGAGGTCAGTGGGTTGAATCGCGGGCTAGGTTCTGCCGATTCAACACGCGATTCAGCCGCGATTCAGCCTTCGATTCAACCCGCGATTCAGCCGCGATTCGGCCGGCCGCAGCCGTTCATAAAATTTAGAATCCATGCGACAAAAGGAGGTGCTGATTTGAAACTAGATTTACAAATTAGATCAACGAATTTTCGAAAATAGGACGGAAATTAATCCCCAATTAAAGATTAACTTCAACAATAACTATCAGCAAGACTATAAATAGTATTCTTAACACTTTTTTCCATCCAAAATTGCCATTATATTAGTCGATTCCAGAGAACCTCATTTTTAAGCGTTTCTCGCAACATATTACTTCCGAATCAATAAAATGCCGTCTTAAATAAAATGGTGTACCGCACATGTTTTGTAAATTTTTATATTTTTACTTCATTATCCTAATTATCACCTTCCTGGGCACACTAAATTTCAGCAAGGGCATAGGCTATTCCAATAAGCCGATCCGTTCCAAACGGCCTCTTAAAGAAGCAACGTTTTCGATAAGATCTGAAAAATGCGGTATTTGATGTTTTTTGTAAAATGCCGTTTAAAAAAAAGTGTACCGCACATGTTTGGAAAATTCACGTTTTTACTTCATAAACGTAATTATCACCTTCCTGGGCACACTTAATTTCAGCAAGGGCGTATTCCAAAAAGCCGATCCGTTCCAAACGGCCTCTTAAAGAGGCAACGTTTTCGATAACATCTGAAAAATGCGTATTTGATGTTTCTAGTAAAACACTGTCTTAAAAAAAAGTGTACCGCACATGTTTTTTAAATTAACGTTTTTACTTCATTATCCTAATTATCACCTTACTGGGCACACTTAATTTCAGCAAGGGGCGTATTCCAATAAGCCGATCTGTTCCAAACGGCCTCTTAAAGAAGCAACGTTTTTCGATAAGATCTGAAAAATGCGGTATTTGATGTTTTTTGTAAAATGCCGTTTAAAAAAAGTGTACCGCACATGTTTTGAGAAAATTCACGTTTTTACTTCATTATCCTAATTATCACCTTCCTGGGCACACTTAATTTCAGCAAGGGCGTATTCCAATAAGCTGATCCGTTCCAAACGGCCTCTTAAAGAGGCAACGTTTTCGATAACATCTGAAAAATGCGGTATTTGATGTTTTTAGTAAAACACTGTCTTAAAAAAAAAGTGTACCGCACATGTTTTGTAAAATTAACGTTTTTACTTCATTATCCTAATTATCACCTTACTGGGCACACTTAATTTCAGCAAGGGCGTATTCCAATAAGCCGATCTGTTCCAAACGGCCTCTTAAAGAAGCAACGTTTTCGATAAGATCTGAAAAATGCGGTATTTGATGTTTTTTGTAAAATGCCGTTTAAAAAAAAGTTGTACCCGCACATGTTTTGGAAAATTTACGTTTTACTTCATTATCCTAATTATCACCTTCCTGGGCACACTTAATTTCAGCAAGGGCGTATTCCAATAAGCTGATCCGTTCCAAACGGCCCTCTTAAAGAGGCAACGTTTCGATAACATCTGAAAAATGCGGTATTTGATGTTTTTAGTAAAACACTGTCTTAAAAAAAAAGTGTACCGCACATGTTTTGTAAAATAACGTTTTTACTTCATTATCCTAATTATCACCTTACTGGGCACACTTAATTTCAGCAAGGGCGTATTCCAATAAGCCGATCTGTTCCAAACGGCCTCTTAAAGAGCAACGTTTTCGATTAACATCTGAAAAATGCGGTATTTGATGTTTCTAGTAAAACACTGTCTAAAAAAAAAGTGTACCGCACATGTTTTGTAAAATTAACGTTTTTACTTCATTATCCTAATTATCATCTTACTGGGCACACTTAATTTCAGCAAGGGCGTATTCCAATAAGCCGATCCGTTCCAAACGGCTCTTAAAGAAGCAACGTTTTCGATAAGATCTGAAAAATGCGGTATTTGATGTTTTTAGTAAAACACTGTCTTAAAAAAAAAGTGTACCGCACATGTTTTGTAAAATTAACGGTTTTTACTTCATTATCCTAATTATCACCTTACTGGGCACACTTAATTTCAGCAAGGGCGTATTCCAATAAGCCGATCTGTTCCAAACGGCCTCTTAAAGAGGCAACGTTTTCGATAAAATCTGAAAAATGCCGGTATTTGATGTTTCTAGTAAACACTGTCCTTATAAAAAAAAGTGTACCGCACATGTTTTGTAAAATTAACGTTTTTTACTTCATTATCCTAATTATCATCTTACTGGGCACACTTAATTTCAGCAAGGGCGTATTCCAATAAGCCGATCTGTTCCAAACGGCCTCTTAAAGAGGCAACGTTTTCGATAACATCTGAAAAATGCGGTATTTGATGTTTCTAGTAAAACACTGTCTTAAAAAAAAGTGTACCGCACATGTTTTGTAAAATTAACGTTTTTACTTCATTATCCTAATTATCACCTTACTGGGCACACTTAATTTCAGCAAGGGCGTATTCCAATAAGCGATCCGTTCCAAACGGCCTCTTAAAGAAGCAACGTTTTCGATAACATCTGAAAAATGCGGTATTTGATGTTTTCTAGTAAAACACTGTCTTAAAAAAAAGGTGTACCGCACATGTTTTGTAAAATTAACGTTTTTACTTCATTATCCTAATTATCACCTTACTGGGCACACTTAATTTCAGCAAACGGCCTCTAAGAGGCAACGTTTTCGATAACATCTGAAAAATGCGGTATTTGATGTTTCTAGTAAAACGCTGTTTAAAAAAAAAGTGTACCGCACATGTTTTAGAAAATTCACGTTTTTACTTCATAAACGTAATTATCACCTTCCTATCCTAATCTAATTGAACGTTTTTGTTTGAACCTAATAAGATAATTGAAGTTAATTGGTTAATTTAATTATCGGTGTATATTTAAGTTTGGTAAAGTCTATACCAACACTATTATCTCCATGAAATATTTAACTAAACTTGTGTGGTCTGCCTGTGTCGTAGCTGTGCATGCCCTGTCAATTATTATAACGGCAGGTGTATAGGTTACAACAAGTCGTAAAACCATCAACTGTCAATCTGGCCTCGACTATAGCTAAGAAAAAGCCTATAGGCTAGTACTGCTAATGAATTTGTAATTATCACGGGACTATTAAAGCCTTAAAGTGGAAGGTTTTTCACATAAATTTCACTTTGATTGCCGGATGTCGATTTTTTTGAAAATGTTTAATGTCAACGATAACCGGTGATGATGGGAGCCAGCTTACAGCATCTTTAAATGGGTTTCCTTTTTTTATAAGGATATTACAGCAGAAACACCGTCCTTGATAAACTGTACTGTCTATGGCTAGCAAAATGTATATTAATCACCTTTACGTACACACTAATTCCATTGTTAGTCGACCAAGGGCAGCTGAACAGAGGGGCGCGTTGGGGGGGGGGGGGGGGGGGGGGGGGGGGGATAGGGCTCTCCCATTTTGGGCGGTTCCACACAAGAAATGATGACTCGGGCCACACGTTTTCTTTATGGCCCTGTCACACTAGAACGTTTGGGGGGGGGGGGGGGGGGGGGGGGGGGGGGGGGGGGGGGGGGGGGGTTGACCCAATTTTTTTTAATTTTAGGGATAGGGCTCTCCCATTTTGGGCGGTTCCACACAAGAAATGATGACTCGGGCCACACGTTTTCTTTATGGCCCTGTCACACTAGAACGTTTTAGGCCAACGCGTGAGTAGCGCGTTAAAAATAGTTGATACGCTGGCAAACGCTGAACTTCCACAGAAAAAGTCAAGTTGAACCGTGATTTCAGCGTGTCCATAACGCGTTAGTAACGGGGTCATAGCTTTCGCCAGCGCGTGAATAACGCGTTAGTAACGCGCTCGACGACTGATGAACGACTGCCCAGCGCGTGAGTAGCGCGGCCCAACGCGCGCCAGCGTACGGCAACGACCACATGATTAGTTGTACAACAAGATGACGCGCTACTACAGTATGGCCCTGTCACACCAGAACGTTTTAGGCCAACGTGTTGAAATTTCGGCAACACGCGGGTAAACGCTGACCAACGCTAGGCCAGCGTTCGCAACGCGCTGAGCGCGTTACCCACACGCTGGAACACGCTGGAACACCTAAAAACAATCAGCGTTTGCCAGCGTGTGACTGCACACGCTAGCGGCGCGCAAGAAGGCCGTTACTCACGCGTCGAACGCGCTAGACGATCGTTACCAACCACTACTCTCACGCTGGCGACCCGCTGTCGTATTTTTACTATAAATCAGTGATGCGTTCCTTACACGCTGAGCGCGTTCCTCACACGCTACTTACGCGCTGGCATACGCTATGAACCCGTTATCAACCTGTATGAACACGCTGAAATCACGATTCCACTTGACGTTTTCTGTGAAAGTTCAGCAATTGCCAGCGTATCAACTATTTTTAACGCGCTACTCATGCATTGGCCTAAAACGTCCTGGTGTGGCAGGGCCATAACCATCGTGTCGCAAGCGTACGCCGGCGTACGCCAGCGTGTGATTAGCGGGTTGATAACGATTGCCTAGCGTGTTCGACGCTTGAGTAACGAATCTAAAACGCGCCGCCAGCGTGTGCAGTCACACGCTGGCAAACGCTGGAAATTGTAGCTATTTTGAAAAAAAAAAATTTTTCCTCAGCGTATGACAGCGTGTCCCAGCGTGTGAGTAACGCGCTCATCGTGTTGCTAACGCTGGCCTAGCGTTGGTTAGCGTTTGCCAGCGTGTTGCCAAAATTACAACACGCTACTCACGCGTTGGCCTAAAATGTTCTGGTGTGACAGGGCCATGAGGGGAAACAGTGCACTGGTCACGTTACGACTTTTTCAAAGAAGTGCGCATTTAGGAAAAAAGTTTCCGTCCCTTGAGTAGAAGGAAAGCACAACAGCGGAGGCAGTTGAAGGAACGCACCGTACTAATTCCAGACGCGTTCAGAGTTGACACTCTCTTGCAATCCCACAAAATGGGTCGGTTTAACCGTGGACATCGCGGACAAATCCGCCGTTGGGCAACTGGAGTAAGTGGCAAGCAGAACAAGTCGTTCGTTCAAACTGTAGACGAGAGCGACAACCAAAAGAAACCGGTAAGTAATATTGATGCAAATAAACACACCACCGGCCACTTGTTACAATGTGCACTTATGTTACTGTATAGGCCTAATGTAACATGACTGTCGACAGTTTGAGCATGTTGCTCATTTCAATTGATTTTCCGATATCAAGAGCTTTTAAAAACAAGTTGAAATACATTAACTAAAACAACTAGTTTGAAATTAATTGAACAACTATTTCACTATTATTTGTCTAATTGCGTTGTTCGGTATCACCTCGGCTATGCAGCCAAGGGAAAACGTTGCGAATACGCTTATCATAAATAACAAAAATAATTGCTCCGCAAATACGATTAAAGCGGATAAAAACCAAATGGTTCCTTTGTTTTTTAGGGCCATTATATTTCGTTTGTAGACATTCAAGACTACTTTTTCATCCACCTTAGTAGTTTGTTAAAAAACCTTTTCCTGCTTGGTGCAATCCAATTGAAAGTGTACAGGATCTGTCTGTGGGGTTCGCTTGTTTGTTTGAGGTTAAATCATAAATGTTGGTATTGCAGTATAGGTGGGACCATAGAGAAAGGAACAGGACTATTGCTATACTCTTATAGCTTTTTGATTGACATTCGTGTTCACAACCATTTGTGTTAACTTTGTTTAAATAATTCCTTTGTGACGTACTCTGTAATGTGTGCGAGTATTTGAGTCATTAAGAAAGGTGGAGTCATCCTTATAACACAAAACCCTAATATTTTTTTCTCGGCTTTAGGCCTATTAAAATATAAATCTTAATTCTAAAAGCGCTCCCGTACACACAAATAAATTGGAATGTACACGCGTTCAAACTGCTTTCCGAAATCCAATTCTTGATAAACCTCTTTCTCACTAAAGCTTTCGGCGAAAGTTTGTTAAATAGACGAAATAGCTATTTGAATTTTAATGAACTTTTTTACAAAATTAGGAATGGTGATATAATAAAATCTAACAATTACGCTTTTTTTTATGTTTGAATGAATGTGAGTGAGCGTTCGATTTAAAACGGATTTGAGTGGACATATGATAAGAGTGATTTGGGAATCAATCCCAGGGATGCTTCCGATTCTATTCCCAACTGATTGTGCCTTTTGGGGGGAGTCGTGTCGCAAAAACGAAAAAGATTTTTTTTAATTAGCGATTTCCCTAAATTACAAAAACAAACGACCCCCCCCCCCCCCCCCCCCAAAAAAAAAAAAAATCTTATTTTCATGTCACTTTACTTTGCTCATATACGCATGATAAACAGTTTTATTTTACAATGTTATGATAATAAATAAATTTCAGAATGTTCACCTGCATGCGCATGCACTGACACACGCAGAATGACCAAAATGTTGCAATGATCAACGTAAAACCATTTTTGTTTTGAATATTTTTTTGTTTAGTGTTAGGTCCTTTCGTAATGGTTGAGCCCGCCGCTCTGTTGAGCAAAAAGTCATTCAAAGCCGTTTGCTCAGTCTTATTTTCCATGGTTCTGTGAACTGTTTCCGATTGTTCTGCCTTGCGATGCCGTGGGGCAAATATACCTATTAGATTTGTTTCGCCTCGCGCTGCAACAAGTCACTGTGTTCAAGTATACGTGCTGGGCAAAATAAAAACTATAGCAAATAAAAGCAAACATAAGTTATAGGCCTACGTGATTTAAAAAAAAAATGTTTGGCTCCGCACGTATCTCATATCATAAAGCAGATTCACCGCACACGGTGAGCTGTTTGCCTTGCGAGGCGAAATAAATCAAACGAGTTAGATTGCCTCATGGCCTCGCAAGGCCAATAAATCAGGGGAAGCAAAGGTTCGCCGCACACGGGAGCTACTTTTTGCGCAACACGTATAGCTCCGGTGTGCGGCGTGCTTAATGGTTTTTGTTAGATCGGTTTGCAAACCTCGTCCCTTGAAGACAAAACAAACAAACTGAAAGTGACCCAAATGTTTACATAATATTGAGGCCTATTGTTATAGGATATAATTGTCATATATGACCTGTCATAAAAACCGGTTTCATAACTCGACATGTTTAATCTAACACTAACAGTTCAGGCTGTTTGAATTGTTAGATGGAAATGGCACATTATGTTTTAGTTTGACCTATATGCTTTTTTATAATGTTGGTTTTCAGCTTGTAATGCTTTACGGTGACTCACAATGGAGGTCTGTAGTTGATGGACATGTCTACCTCCCAGAAGACAAGACTTTCCAAATGGGTGTGGATTGTACCCCTGGAGCAACTGTACAGGATATACATAAGGTATTTACATGCTCAGATTATTTTATTTTGAAATGTTAATTATCTCCTTCCCCCATATTGAAATTCGGTCCACTGAGTAGTCTGAGCATGTAACTTGTACGAACTTCTTCTATTGGCAAGCCGTTTGTTGTACCTCTATTGTTCGACTTTGTTCTTTTGTTTTCCTTTGTCTCAAATTACATAGCGTTCCGACTGCGGAGTACTTCCATTTCTAAAGACAGTATTGCGGGGTACCATTGTCCCATTGTTGCCCTTTTGTTCCCGGTACCCCGTAAGTGCCAATATGTAAACGCCTCCAATCAAGGACCTCCTTATGTCCCTCTTTTGTTTATACCTTTTGAAATAGGGGACCATACATTATTGTCCTTTATTGTTATACGTCCCCTATTTCTTTCAAAATTAAATTCACACACCAACATTGTAGGCTCAAGCCAACGGCGCATTTTTACGCGGCCGCCTGCGATAATAGATCCTGAGACAGCGTACAGGCATTTACTGCATATGAAGTATTATTTTAAAAGGTTTGGTTATGAAATACGCTTCCAGATTTAATTACGGAGGCATACGTACACCACCCCCCCAAAAAAAAACACCCCAAAAAACAAACGGTTTCGTCTATCACGAAAAAGGTTTTCATTTGGCGGTAAAAATAAACCCACCCTCTATATTATTTGCGGGCAGCCAAAACCTAAAAACTTGTGGATAAATAAGTTCTGCTCTGCCGACTTCAGCACCAGCTTGTTTCATTTGATGTCTCAACATAATGTACAGGGTGTATAAAACAATCAAACCAAATATAACGGAATACCACACGTATAATGAATAATCAACATCGATAATATAATATAAATGGTTTCAAAGATATTGGTTTCCACTTTAAAATGAGATATCAAACGTCCAAATCTGACAATGTTTTACAGAGTTATGAATAATTTGCCAAGAGGTGTCAGATTGACCATGGGACCAAGTTTTTCGATTTATAAATAATTTTCCAATGAGACCAAGTTTTTCGATTTCGTTTAGATATACTGTGCAAGTGTAGACTTGAAATCAAGTCGCCCACAAATGAACCAGCGCTGATCCACGATGCCCGCTGCCGTCAGCTCTGGTTTATGACTTGTGTGGTATTTCGCTATATTTTGTTGAATTGTTTTTAGACGCCCTGTACTGTATAATTACAGACGAACTCTGTTTAATTGTGTGTTTCATTGTTTGTAAGTGATAGTGTTTTGTCTCTTGCTTTTTTGTAGGAGCTGAGACATAAAACTACATCAGCATACCCCATGTGTTGGTTTTTAGTGTCGGCACTAACAACATTTCGAGTGTGAGGTGTTCCTTTGACTCCACACGGAGAGACTTTAGTCTTCTGTTTGATCATGCAAAGGAAAACTACCGAAATACTGAGGTATACAATTAATCTAACATGTGTTTTGTGCAATGTTTTAATTTATTTTGAACGCACTAAAAGTGGACCTGGGCAATTGTTAGACCTGTTTGCTTGTTCATAGTTCGTTCTTCCATAAGATTAGCATATTATGTGCAAAATATCAGAATACTACAAACAATTAGCCTTCAAACTGAAACACGCACATTGACATTATTGTTAATGTATTATTAGTGCCCAGTGTCTATTTGTCATTCAGTATTATTCTGTTCACAAATGAAAGTAAACGTTTATCATGATGTTGTTTTTGTCATGCTCGGCATATTGCTCTACTTCTTGACAATGCAGATCTTGATCCAATTGCAATGGAATGGTTTATAGTTCACATTTATAGGGAATAAATCCACATACAATTTGTTGTTTTATTTAACCAGGGTGGCCTTATCAGTTAAAACAAATGATTTCCAAAAGGGCCCTGTATACATATAACCTAAATAGTATTTAAAACCGAAATTAAAATAAAACAAGACCAAAAACAAAATGACAGTAAAGAAAGAACATGACAAATAAAAAACATCAATGAACAAGAAATAAAAATGAATAAAAACAAGGACTAGGCTTAATAAACATTGGTTTTCGATAAGTAAAATCTACAGACAAAATGAACTTAATAAAAGATATAAAAATAAAGTTGCCAGCAAAATTAATTAAAAAGAGCTTTAAAAACATTTAAAGACTTGGCTCTTCGCTGGGTTGTGGTTAAGTTGTTCCATCCCAGGGTCCCACAATACTGAAATGTGCGCTTGGCGGCATTTGTTTTCGGAACAAAGGGCAGATGTAACGAACCTTTTGACTAATACCCCAGTCACAATTGGCTTGCGATGGGTTTGCGATTAGTTTGCGGCGGATTTCTAGGCATTTTCGGCCGGGGCCCCACGGGACTCCTTGCGGCTGCCGGGTCATTTTTTGGCATCGGGCGGGCATCGAGTTACTTTTAACTCGGACTTAAAACCTGGTGCGGCGTTTCGCATCGCAAACTGATCGCCAATAAATCGGTCGATGCCTAGCCGATGTCCGGCAGGGCATCGCACACGTCGGGCGGGCGCCGAGCCAAATTTTAGACAACCCAGACAATCAATATATCGGCCAGGCGCCGCCCACATGCCGGCCGGGTCCCGCCAGGCGTCCGGCCGACTTGGCGGTGCCTGGCCGGAAATCGGCCGGGGGCCAGACGGCGCCCTGCCGGCGCCCAGCCTGAAATCGGTCATGCATCGGCCGGGGCTCGAAGGGTAAAAAAAGCCACCAATGCAACAAGAACCAGGTTGTAGCGGTATAGCGTGCAAACGCCAACCTCTCCCTCAACCGGGCGACCTACACGCGCTGTGCAGGTGCCCACAAGCGTTGTGGAGGTATCAACGGCATTTTCTTATTTAATGGCCCTGTCACACCAGAACATTTTAGGCCAACGCGTGAGTAGCGTGTTGTAATTTTGGCAACACGCTGGCAAACGCTAACCAACGCTAGGCCAGCGTTAGCAACACGATGAGCGCGTTACTCACACGCTGGGACACGCTGTCATACGCTGAGAATTTTTTTTAAATCAAGATAGCTATAATTTCCAGCGTTTGCCAGCGTGTGACTGCACACGCTGGCGGCGCGTTTTAGATTCGTTACTCACGCGTCGAACACGCTAGGCGATCGTTATCAACCCGCTACTCACACGCTGGCGTACGCCGGCGTACGCTTGCGACACGCTGGTTATGGCCCTGCCACACCAGGACGTTTTAGGCCAATGCATGAGTAGCGCGTTAAAAATAGTTGATACGCTGGCAATTGCTGAACTTTCACAGAAAAAGTCAAGTGGAACCGTGATTTCAGCGTGTTCATACAGGTTGATAACGGGTTCATAGCGTATGCCGGCGCGTAAGTAGCGTGTGAGGAACGCGCTCAGCGTGTAATGAACGCATCACTGATTTATATAAAGGCCCAGTCCCATTGCCAATGACGCATAAATCACGCATAAATCACGCATAAATCACGCATAAAATTGGTTTGTGCGTGATTGTTCGTGGAGAAATTGGTCATTTTCTGGGGTTGTGCGTGGTCAGAATCACCGATGAATCGCGTATAAACTGCGCATGTATCACTTACAATCGTGCGTTAATAATTTTGGTAAGTGATTGTAAGTGGAACATACGTGGATTGTGCGTGTTTTGTAAGTGATATGTGCGTGTTCTGTAAGTGATTCGTCAGTGATGTGCGTGCTAGGAGCCAGTTCCTGACGCACAAGCACTGACGGAACACTGACAGAACACGGACATATCACGCACCTTCCACGTCCAAACTACGTACAAACTGCGCATAAACTGCGTATAATCGCGCACGTTGTGCGTAGAAATTTTTTTGAACCGTTCAAAACCGGCGATCGCGCACAAACCCGTCTCCGCGTACAATCACTTACAAAAACTGATGCTCCACGTGTGAAACACGTGGGATTTACGCACATCACTGACGAATCACGCACGAAGAAAATTTTATGCGCAATTCATGAGTAATTCGTGCGCAAGTGCAGTGGGACTGGGCCTTAAAAAATACGACAGCGGGTCGCCAGCGTGAGAGTAGTGGGTTGGTAACGATCGTCTAGCGCGTTCGACGCGTAAGTAACGGCCTTCTTGCGCGCCGCTAGCGTGTGCAGTCACACGCTGGCAAACGCTCAATTTGTTTAGGTATGTTGAAAAACGTATTTTTGTCTCAGCGTGTGACAGCGTGTTCCAGCTTGTGGGTAACGCGCTCAGCGCGTTGCGAACGCTGGCCTAGCGTTGGTCAGCGTTTACCCGCGTGTTGCCAAAATTTCAACACGTTTGCCTAAAACGTTCTGGTGTGACAGGGCCATTACTGTAGTAGCGCGTCATCTTTTTGTACAACTAATCATGTGTTCGTTGCCGTACGCTGGCGCGCGTTGGACCGCGCTACTCACGCGCTGGGCAGTCGTTCATCAGTCGTCGAGCGCGTTACTAACGCGTTATTCACGCGCTGGCGAACGCTATGAACCCGTTATTAACGCGTTATGGACACGCTGAAATCACGGTTCAACTTGACTTTTTCTGTGGAAGTTCAGCGTTTGCCAGCATATCAACTATTTTTAACGCGCTACTCACGCGTTGGCCTAAAACGTTCTAGTGTGACAGGGCCATTAAGAAGGTCAGAGGAGAGCTTCTGCCGCCGGCCGTTGATCGCTGGCCACTCGACAGGCACACTACAGATGCCCGTCCGGCCGCCGTACAACCTGTACGAATTGGTTGGCACCCTGCCGGATACCGCAGGGGTATCGCAAGGACATAAGCAGGGCACCGGACGAGTGCCTGCCGGACACCGGCCAATAAACGGGCCAATAATTCGACCCCATTTCCAAGAAAGTCGGCCGATCGCCGGTCGGCGACCCCCCGGGCCCCGTCATGGCAGCGTACGGGGCACTTTTAATTGTGACTGTGACCGCCATATCGCACGATCTTTCGCCGACCTTTACACGCCGGCCGATGCCTAGAAATCGCACACGCCGCCCGGGCTCCGCTTTAATTGTGACTGGGGTATTAGAACGAGTATTGGCAGTATAAGGAGGCATTTTAAAGCGATCACTGAGATACGCTGGACTGAGGTCATTGAGACATTTGCACGTGGACGCATGCACGTGGATGCAATATTGGGAGTTGGCAAAAAGGCACAAATTATATCGGAATATGAACACTAGTTCATAAGCAGATAGTATTAACAAGCTGTTGTTTTGTAAAGTAACTTCTATACTTCCTACCCAATGCACGTTATGATTGGTAAACTCCCAGAAAAGCGCCTTTTCCGCGATACGGTAATTTCCCCCGAAAAACATGTGCTGCAGATTTAGCTTGTTATAAGGTTGTCCTCCGAACCTATTTAGGTTGTGGTCCCAGACCCATAGGCCTAATACTTAATAGATGCTATTACATGTCTGTTAAACCACCTTTGCCCCCTTGGTAGAATAAAATGATAAATAATAAATATTATGTTTCTAGAAACAGCGAACCTAAAGTTAGTGTTTCGTGTGTTCTCTTTTGCAGATTGCCGTGTTATCTATTCTACCGCGATTTGATAAGTTTGGTACTTGTATTAGTAGATACAATAACATGCTTCACATCTTGTGCAAGCAAAAGGGTGTGCATTTCATCGACGTAAACGAAGAATTCCCGGAGCACCATGAGGAACTATGGAGCTATGATGGTGTCCATGTAAGCGATACAGATGGAGCACCACTGTTGATAGACTTTCTTCATGGAGCACTAAGAAGGATACTAACTCCTCGGCAGCTGAGTCCGAATAAGCCATTGCCATTGAAGGTCTCCAAAATATCAACTTCCAAATCAGGTTAGCATTCAGGGAAACATGTCGCAAAATTTAAAAGTAAAAACAGGTATTGTAAAGTATTTTATAGGCTTTCACAGCTAATTCAAAATGTTTATCCTTCAAATACATTGACTGTCAGTAGGGAAATTCTTCCAGCAACAATCGTGAACAACTAAAGATTTATTCCGTTAACATTTGTAAGCTATTTTCTAATTGTCTTGAGTTCAAGCATATTATAAAAAGACAGGGGAAACACATGTGATTTGTTTGTTTGAAGAGAATAAACGTAATGTAACACTGCAGACAAAAACAAAATTAATTTGTTTCTTCGTGTAGGACCTCCAGCTGGAAAACCTTTACTGGTTACTATGGCTCCTCACAAAGAAGTCCACAGCTGTCAGAAGACCATCGGTCGAATGTCTTACCGAGCACTACCTCTACTGAAGTCGATGGAAGAATACTCCAGGATTTGCGGGACATGTATCAAGTAAGCTTACTGGAAAATGTTAGATAATTAAGCCCTTTAATTAAGTGATTGAACTTCGAGAGTTTTGATATTTTTTTCAAATCACACTTGACCTCCAATATTCGAAGTTAACTGGTATTTCCAGTTACATGTACATGCAATGGTCCAGATATAATGACAACGGGAAAGCATACCCCCGTTAATGCTTGCCATATCATGAAAGACGAGTGCAGTCAAAGTTTTAAATGGAGTTACCAACATATCAAAATGAATGCTTTATGACTAAATTAGTTTTATTTAAAGGCCCCGTTTTAGTGACGACATTGAATGTTAGAGTTGGTGAATTATATATTTAAAAAAAAAAAAATTGGGAAAACTTATAGGAGGAAAACGTTAGTTCAAAATTCAATGACCTCAACGCCCCCTCCTCTAGACAGACACAAAAAGAAGAAATCGATTAAATTCCATTGTGTGTTGTGGCTGCCTAATATATCAGCTTAATCTCATTGCTTTAATGTCGGTGCGTGTTTTAAACAGTAACAGGTCGCTGATGTCTGGTCCTGATGCCTCCCGTCTAGGTACAGTCACCTACTCCCTACCGTACTGTAAAGCAGCTGGTATGTACCCGCGAAAGGTAAGTTTAATGCGAAAAAGGAAGCTTAAATTGATGATCAATGTTTCCCTGATCATGAGATAATTTATAAATAATTGGTATAAATTAAACTATCAGACCACCAGGTGACATAACATTCAAACAAGTGAAAACATATCCCACGAAATTTCTAAAGCAAATTTAATTATTAAAATAATATTTAAAACTTCGAACTTCGAAACTTGCAATTTCTGCATTTTAGCAACAGTTTAAACAAATTTGTTCTGTAATGACAAATATTCTCAACCCAGTGCTAAAAAAGGTAACCAAATTTTGAAATTGAATTTATGAATTGGTTTGGTGTAAAAACGTGAAAAAAAATGTATCAGACGTAATTGACTGTGAAAGTTAGTGATGTCAAATACAAAATGTGGGGCATTAGGGGACATTGGGCAGAGATGGAAATGAGTGTTTGCGGGTATTACTAATAGTATACACTTATACTTACAATACTGATTGTTGAACCTCAATCAGGATACGGTTTTACGTCCGCAATGAATAAAAATGAAATTTAATATTGATTTGGAAATGGTATAATGCGGAAATCATATCTAATTTCCCGCGTTCTGAAGTTGCATTAACTTAAAATTATTGTTGAAATTACGAAGCCTTGAATAATGGATTAGATTTTAAAGGATTCGATTTAACAGTAAACGGAAGTTTCAATAAGTTATTCATTTCAACATTTTGGATACTTATGTTTCCTAAATATTTATTTTTGTATTTTAAGTATTTATTAAAACTAATTATTTAAAATCTACTTAATAATAATAGATTAAGACGTCGTGCTTGCCCTAATCGTGTACAGTTAATTAAACAATAATAATTACCAACTTTAAAACAGGCAGAGAATCTATATACAACGGCCGCCTGAGGCAGTTTGAATTGGTAAATGTACTTGCATACTATCATGCATTCCATTACTGACTTATTATTTTGACCCAAACAGGTTGAGACACAAAACCAGAACATTCCACGTCTGCAAAATGCAAAGATTACAACCCACGCTGATGCTAGCAAGGCACAACAACCTTCCACTGATGTGACCTGTTTCCTATGTGTAGAACAATGCGCGAGTGACGACGATTTCCTCAACCATTTCCACTCTGAACATGCGATAAAAACGGTAATTGAAACCCTCTTTTTAAAATTCAAGTTGTATAATTATTCAGTCCATGGTTTACCGAAGATTAAAAAACACACGGTACAACCAGAAATTGGCGAAACTGCTTATCACAAGTGTCAAGATGCTTGCAAAATGGTTGCATATGCGTTACCTAAACACACGCGCATTCGTTTGTCATTTTACAGATCTCTACGGACAACGCCAGAATCGGAGGTGGCCGACAAAAGCTGAGGGGGGAATGGAAGGTGGATCGCATCGCCAACGTCCTAGCGGAGTCTCTACATTGTTATCCATGTAATGATGATAGCATAGATGTGTCAGTAGAAACTGTGGGTAATTTACAACAACAAATTTATTCACTGAGAAGACAAAATTGCCGCAAGTTGATAACAATTATGTGGAAAAGCAATCGCCAAGGCCTCAGGGAAAAGGTTCGAGAAAAAATTCGAAAGGATGTTCAATCAAGCGGAAATTGTGAAACTGAAATAAACCCGGAAAACCACGAATCCCAATTTGTTCGTGGTAGCACTGGAAGTGTTTATGGGACTCCGTCAGATTCAAGGTTGCAATCAGAACCAGAACAAGAGTCTTGTCTCCAAACCGAAACGAATACATGTACATATGGAAACAAAAATGTGGAAAATCACTCGTTCAGAACAGCCTCCTCAAAATCTAACAATACTCGTGAAAACAGTAACGTACACAACGAATCGGTTGCAAATATATCATCCGCCCCAAAATCTGTCATGAATACTTCTGAAAAGAGTGACGTACAAAATAAATCGGTGAAAAAGATATCATCTTCCTCAAATTCTAATATGAATACTTCTAAAACTGATGGCGACATACGAACTCAATCGAAGGAAAATATATCATCCGCCCCAAAATCTGCCATGAATACTTCTGAAAAGGGTGACGTACAAAATAAATCGGTGAAAAAGATATCATCTTCCTCAAATTCTAATATAAATACTTCTAAAACTGATGGCGACATACGAACTCAATCGAAGGAAAATATATCATCCGCCTCAAAATCTGCCATGAATACTTCTGAAAAGGGTGACGTACCAAATAAATCGGTGAAAAAGATATCATCTTCCTCAAATTCTAATATGAATACTTCTAAAACTGATGGCGACATACGAACTCAATCGAAGGAAAATATATCATCCGCCCCAAAATCTGACATGAATACTTCTGAAAAGGGTGACGTACAAAATAAATCGGTGAAAAAGATATCATCTTCCTCAAATTCTAATATGAATACTTCTAAAACTGATGGCAACATACGAACTCAATCGGAGGAAAATATATCATCCGCCCCAAAATCTGCCATGAATACTTCTGAAAAGGGTGACGTACAAAATAAATCGGTGAAAAAGATATCATCTTCCTCAAATTCTAATATGAATACTTCTAAAACTGATGGCGACATACGAACTCAATTGGTTGAAAATATATCATCCGCCTCAAAATCTGCCATGAATACTTCTGAAAAGGGAGACGTACAAAATAAATCGGTGAAAAAGATATCCTCTTCCTCAAATTCTAATATGAATACTTCTAAAACTGATGGCGACATACGAACTCAATCGAAGGAAAATATATCATCCGCCCCAAAATCTGCCATGAATACTTCTGAAAAGGGTGACGTACAAAATAAATCGGTGAAAAAGATATCATCTTCCTCAAATTCTAATATGAATACTTCTAAAACTGATGGCGACATACGAACTCAATCGAAGGAAAATATATCATCCGCCTCAAAATCTGCCATGAATACTTCTGAAAAGGGTGACGTACCAAATAAATCGGTGAAAAAGATATCATCTTCCTCAAATTCTAATATGAATACTTCTAAAACTGATGGCGACATACGAACTCAATCGAAGGAAAATATATCATCCGCCCCAAAATCTGCCATGAATACTTCTGAAAAGGGTGACGTACAAAATAAATCGGTGAAAAAGATATCATCTTCCTCAAATTCTAATATGAATACTTCTAAAACTGATGGCAACATACGAACTCAATCGAAGGAAAATATATCATCCGCCTCAAAATCTGCCATGAATACTTCTGAAAAGGGTGACGTACAAAATAAATCGGTGAAAAAGATATCCTCTTCATCAAATTCTAATATGAATACTTCTAAAACTGATGGCGACATACGAACTCAATCGAAGGAAAATATATCATCCGCCCCAAAATCTGCCATGAATACTTCTGAAAAGGGCGACGTACAAAATAAATCGGTGAAAAAGATATCATCTTCCTCAAATTCTAATATGAATACTTCTAAAACTGATGGCGACATACGAACTCAATCGAAGGAAAATATATCATCCGCCTCAAAATCTGCCATGAATACTTCTGAAAAGGGTGACGTACCAAATAAATCGGTGAAAAAGATATCATCTTCCTCAAATTCTAATATGAATACTTCTAAAACTGATGGCGACATACGAACTCAATCGAAGGAAAATATATCATCCGCCCCAAAATCTGCCATGAATACTTCTGAAAAGGGTGACGTACAAAATAAATCGGTGAAAAAGATATCATCTTCCTCAAATTCTAATATGAATACTTCTAAAACTGATGGCAACATACGAACTCAATCGGAGGAAAATATATCATCCGCCTCAAAATCTGCCATGAATACTTCTGAAAAGGGTGACGTACAAAATAAATCGGTGAAAAAGATATCCTCTTCCTCAAATTCTAATATGAATACTTCTAAAACTGATGGCGACATACGAACTCAATCGGAGGAAAATATATCATCCGCCCCAAAATCTGCCATGAATACTTCTGAAAAGGGTGACGTACAAAATAAATCGGTGAAAAAGATATCATCTTCCTCAAATTCTAATATGAATACTTCTAAAACTGATGGCGACATACGAACTCAATCGAAGGAAAATATATCATCCGCCCCAAAATCTGCCATGAATACTTCTGAAAAGGGTGACGTACAAAATAAATCGGTGAAAAAGATATCATCTTCCTCAAATTCTAATATGAATACTTCTAAAACTGATGGCGACATACGAACTCAATCGGAGGAAAATATATCATCCGCCTCAAAATCTGCCATGAATACTTCTGAAAAGGGTGACGTACAAAATAAATCGGTGAAAAAGATATCATCTTCCTCAAATTCGAATATGAATACTTCTAAAACTGATGGCGACGTACGAACTCAATCGAAGGAAAATATATCATCCGCCTCAAAATCTGCCATGAATACTTCTGAAAAGGGTGACGTACAAAATAAATCGGTGAAAAATATATCATCTTCCTCAATTTCTAATATGAATACTTCTAAAACTGATGGCGACATACGAACTCAATCGGAGGAAAATATATCATCCGCCCCAAAATCTGCCATGAATACTTCTGAAAAGGGTGACGTACAAAATAAATCGGTGAAAAAGATATCATCTTCCTCAAATTCGAATATGAATACTTCTAAAACTTATGGCGACGTACGAACTCAATCGAAGGAAAATATATCATCCGCCTCAAAATCTGCCATGAATACTTCTGAAAAGGGTGACGTACAAAATAAATCGGTGAAAAAGATATCATCTTCCTCAAATTCTAATATGAATACTTCTAAAACTTATGGCGACGTACGAACTCAATCGGAGGAAAATATATCATCCGCCTCAAAATCTGCCATGAATACTTCTGAAAAGGGTGACGTACAAAATAAATCGGTGAAAAAGATATCATCTTCCTCAAATTCTAATATGAATACTTCTAAAACTGATGGCGACGTACGAACTCAATCGGAGGAAAATATACCATCCGCCCCAAAATCTGACATGAATACTTCTGAAAAGGGTGACGTACAAAATAAATCGGTGAAAAAGATATCATCTTCCTCAAATTCTAATATGAATACTTCTAAAACTGATGGCGACGTACGAACTCAATCGGAGGAAAATATATCATCCGCCCCAAAATCTGCCATGAATACTTCTGAAAAGGGTGACGTACAAAATAAATCGGTGAAAAATATATCATCTTCCTCAATTTCTAATATGAATACTTCTAAAACTGATGGCGACATACGAACTCAATCGGAGGAAAATATATCATCCGCCCCAAAATCTGCCATGAATACTTCTGAAAAGGGTGACGTACAAAATAAATCGGTGAAAAAGATATCATCTTCCTCAAATTCGAATATGAATACTTCTAAAACTTATGGCGACGTACGAACTCAATCGAAGGAAAATATATCATCCGCCTCAAAATCTGCCATGAATACTTCTGAAAAGGGTGACGTACAAAATAAATCGGTGAAAAAGATATCATCTTCCTCAAATTCTAATATGAATACTTCTAAAACTGATGGCGACGTACGAACTCAATCGGAGGAAAATATACCATCCGCCCCAAAATCTGACATGAATACTTCTGAAAAGGGTGACGTACAAAATAAATCGGTGAAAAAGATATCATCTTCCTCAAATTCTAATATGAATACTTCTAAAACTGATGGCGACGTACGAACTCAATCGGAGGAAAATATACCATCCGCCCCAAAATCTGACATGAATACTTCTGAAAAGGGTGACGTACAAAATAAATCGGTGAAAAAGATATCATCTTCCTCAAATTCTAATATGAATACTTCTAAAACTTATGGCGACGTACGAACTCAATCGGAGGAAAATATATCATCCGCCCCAAAATCTGACATGAATACTTCTGAAAAGGGTGACGTACAAAATAAATCGGTTAAAAAGATATCATCTTCACTAAACTCTATCATGAATACTTCAAAAATTGATAGTGACGTACGAAATAAATTTGTTGAAAATTTATCATCTGCCCCCAAATCTACTATGAATACTTCTGAAAATGCTTACGGGTACAATGAATCGGTGGAAGATTCCATAACGTCAGAGAAATCAAATAAACTAGCAGAAGATTTAAATCAACTTTACTGCATAGGCTATGTCAACAACCACACAACCAATCGCGAAGTATGATAGAGTGTGACCAATGCGATGTTTGGTATCACTATCAATGTATAAATTTGCAGCCCATATCAAGGAACAAATCTTATTTAAATAATGCCAAATTCATTTGCGGCATTAATGGGTGCAACGACGGTGAGAGGGTGTTTGTGCCCGAGTCTGTATTTGGGCACAAACACTCTGCTTCTCCTGAAGAAGTGGGTCATTCAGACCACGGGGAGAGACCAGCAGACAATTTTAAAAAAAGTGTCAGACTGGATTAAAGCAAATAAGAAAGAAACAGAAAAACCAACAAATATTCTGTTGTCAGATGATGAACATTTAACTCCAAATCTGTCACCGATTGAAATGTCCGTAGATGGGGAGGGATGTGGCTACAACACTGGTTTTGCCGATAATGAGAGCGAATCGAATAACGTACATTCAACTGCCGATACATTTATGAAGTCGCCATTACAGAAAAGCGAAGTTAACGTTGATGAACAGTCGGGATCGTTATATTCTTCTAAATTAGGTTTAGACAACAATTTCTCAGACAATGCTTTACCTGCCAATGGGATGATGGATATGTGCCTTGAAATAGGCAATGTATCTGAGCATGGCGAGTATTGGACGACGGAGTTGCCCTTGTCCAGAAAGTGTTTTTTTCACGTTGACCGGTCGGACTGGAAGCAGCTCAAAAAAAAGCAACGTGGGCACACATTCTCAAAAGGCCTGAAAACCTTACACCCGTATTGCGCATTCCAGTTTCGCCGACACTCTGTGGCATTTATATCGAGCAGAAAGCAATCAAAACATGCCTTTACTGCAAGTGGATATTGCAACTTTACCAATTGCAGCGTACAGTTTAAAATGATGATGAAATCTCAGAGAAACCTGAAGGTACACGTTGTATTTAGTGGCAAGGTAAAGCATAGGCTTAGTGAACGACGGGCAAGATACGTTCGAAATACACTGAGGGACGACATGAAAGACAAATTAAAGTATAAGAAGGTTCGTCGTGAATATCTTGATAACATGAAATCACTAACCGAGGAAGAATTCCTGTCAGGCTGTCGAGGCCGTGCGCCAAACAAAGTAGTTTTGCATAAAATATCAAGTGAGGCTAAGCGTTTGGACGATGAGAAGGAAAGTGAGATACAAAATCTGCTTAATGTAATGAACAGGCAAGCTGACTCCAGTAAACGTATTCCGGAAATTTTACGCCAAGTTTGTCTCCAACCAGCATATGTTATGCTATATTCGGAAGACAGTGTCCGAATTTATCATAACATATCCTGTAAAGACATAATATATTTTGATGCCACAGGTTCCATTATCAAAAATAACTCCAGGTTTTCTGATTCAAAGAAGTATCAACTGTACGACATTGTCACACGGCATCCGCTCAAGGGTTCCCCGCCTTTTGTAGTAGCGTCTTTGTTGACAACGGAACACAACGCAGTATTAATAGGTTATTTTTTGCAATGTTTTCTTCATTCGGAACAGAAACTCTATGGCCATAACGGTGTAAAGCCACCGCTCATGATAATGATAGATGGAAGTCCCACTCTTCTTCTCGCCACACTAAAATCCTTTAGCAATGAATCTGTATCCGAATACAACGAAAGATGTTATCGAATTGTTACTGGTAAAGCTCGAGAGAACGATCTTAAAAAAACACACGTTCATTTATGCGCAAGTCACTTCGTAAAAAACAGTGCCAAAATGTGCAGAAAGTATTACCAGTCTAACTTCCGCGATGCTATGTATTGGTTGGGTCTCTTAGTACAAGCAAGCAGCCTTGCCGAAATCGATGAAATTATATTTTCTGTTGCAATAGTAACAACTTCGGAGTTTGCTACTGATTTTGTTAGAGAAAACTATAATAAACTGAAATATAAAATCGAACATCAGAGTTCAACCCAAACTGATAACTTGGAAGATAATTTATTCGAACACCTCGATGAAGAAGAGGGTCCCGACACACCAGACTTAGAAAACTTGTCTGAGAACGAAACTATAGCCGCCTGGACCTTTCAGAGGACGAATACATTCTAAAGGGACACAACTCGCCATTCAAGGTTCGTTTTAAAAGTATTCTGGAACAAGCACAAATAGAAATTGACAAATTTGGCAAAGACATAAATACTTCCGCACAACTGACCAAAAATCCATACATAGGAAAAGAGCTGTTGAACTATCTATTAGAATGCCCCCTCTCAAACATAGCTAGCTGGTCAGCACTGTTCCTGCATGATCTTGGAAGGCATGGTACATCACCAACATATGATGTCTACTCAAGGATGTACAGAGTACTAGAAAAGTCAAAATTTCAGAACATTTCAAAGGATAATCGGACACAAGGGATAGTAGAAAAATCCATGCAAGAAACGAAAGGAGCGAAATTAATGTACAATAGGTGCTCTAAATTAATTGATTTCGTTCTGATTTACGAAAGAGACATGCTCCCATTGCAAAGAGAATTCGTTGAAGCTTTTTGTACCTCTAAACGAACTGTATATAAACGATCATTGAAACTGTCAAATGAGAAATGGTCAAAACGTCCTAAAACAAGCACACCGGCCAAAAAAGGTGTCTACCTTACACCCCCAACTAAGGAGTTGCGATTTAAAGACGGTTCGAACAAACAAAAAATAAAGCCAGAAAGCCAACAAACCGGGAGTAACAATACATTACTTCAAAAAAATAAAAAACATAAAAACAACTCAACCAAACACAAGAAAGGTCCAGTCACAGACACTAGAAACCAGACAACATCGTCCTTATCTAGGGGGATTACAAATAATCAAGTGTCTTGTTGGTGGATCTCAATCATCCAAGCTGTTCGGCCATTCGTTAATGCAACAAAAACCGATGTTGCCAAATTTCAGGGAAGCGAAGTATTTCTTTGGCGAAACCTGATGAAGCTTTTTGTGTCATTAAAGAATGGAAATCCCGCTCCTGTTCCATTCCATGAAGTGAAACCATTAGTACAAGAGAGTGCATTGCAAATGGGGATCAACCCCAAACACCAACAGGATGCTGCAGAATTCTATTCCCAACTGATTGTGCCTTTTGTGGGCGAGTCTTGTCTCACTAACAAAATAGAAATTGTTAAATCAGTGATGTGCCTAAATTGTGACGAAAGCGAACCGATAGAAAATTCGACTTCTGGAGTGTTGCCGGTTCCTGTGAGTAATTCAAACTTAGACAGATGCATTCAACAGGTTTTTGAGGATGAAATGGTTCCGGATGTCAATTGTGACTTGTGCAAAGAGACGCTGTGTAAAAAAATCATGACGTACCGCATTGTCAATTGTCTGTTTCTGTTAGTTGCGCAACTTCTACGATCCCGTGTCGCAGACAACAAACTAGAAAAAATCACGACAGAAGTTGTCCCTAGTGTACAGATAGATTTACGCCGATTCTGCGTGAACAAAACACCTGCCGTTTATAGACTAAGATCTGTGATAACCCACGAGGGTCAATCCCTACAGAGTGGGCATTATAAGGCATTCATAAAAGACAATTTGTATGGTACTAGCCTAACGAAATTCGACGACTCACGTGTAGACCAGATAGACACTTTTGCTTTCAACACCCAGGTATCAGAATCAGGTTATTTATTTTTCTATGAAAGAACCAACATAGGCTTACAGAGTAAAGACAAAGACACTGGCTCATGCACTTCAGATGACCATTTCGTAGTCAACAAGAAGGAGAGAGAATTTATGAAAATTCTCTGGTGTTCGCTCAATGAGAAAAACCTCCCCAGCGTTGCAGTCAAAAACGCAACAAACACCGATTTCTTGTCATTTTTGCAGTTAGCAACAATAAGTTCGTCTCCATCTACTGCTATTGTGAAGCACCTTAAACGCACATACATAAATTACCAACTAGGATGGTTAGAAGAAGGAGTAATAGACTTTTACATAAATCAACTGTGTAAACTGTCGAATACGGATACCCATCAAAAAATAAAATTTGGGTCAGTGCAGTGCTTTGTCACCGACAAGATACTAACCAATAAAATAACCCAAGAAACATATAGATCGGTGGCCAAAAATTGCATTGCAGGTTTGCATTTCAGCGAGGTATTGCTATTTCCATTATTAGAAAATAGGCACTTCACCCTGTACGTCATTGACACTAAAAGTAGCATGATAGATTGTTTCGATTCCATGAGTGATAGGAAAGACACTAGACAGAAACGTTTAGTTCATAGACATGCATTTAGAGAGTTTTTTCAGAACGGTCTAATCAAGAGGTATTGGAATCAAACTCACGGAGTTCTTCAGTGTAAAAAAATGGTTAATATTAGACAGGCACCGTGTCCGCAGCAAACAGATTTGGCAAGTTGCGGTGTCTATTGCTGCTTGTTTGCAGAAGAAATGTGCCTAGGATCGAGAAAACTCCAGACAGAGAGTAACACTGAAGAACTCCGGATGTATATAGCGATTCAGCTTATACGACGATCTAACATTGTAGACCCCCAACTTCGACAATTATATTCAAGTCAACTCACTTGACTTTAAATGGTGGGCAGGTGTTTAACAGAGGGTGGTGATTAATCATTAATAGTGTAGTGTGGCAAAAAACACGACCCCTATAACTAAGGCGTATTTGTATACAGTTCAGTTTACGAATGATCTTTTGTTCTGTAATTTCCCTGTCCACTCTTGGTTATTATGTTGGAGTACATGCAGCTACTCTAAACTGAATTATTGTGTGGCCCGGTAAATGTACATGACTGCTCCTGTATGTATATCTTGTATGATGATGCCCCACTTCATTGCATCTGATGAAGTATCTGCAGCTACGAAAGCCTATGCACCCTTTTTGTTTTACTCTAGTTGGTCATTAAAAGTGCTACCTTACTTTTATATTCACTTCTTAAAACTTTGTAATACATGTACATGTACTTTGGGGGAGCTGAATTTTAACAAGAAACTAATTTGTTGGTATTTATTGTTATTGGTAATCTTGCCATCTTAAATAACAATAATTAAGCGCATCGTCCATCGTCATTTCGGTGTGTAATCATATTATTCTGCCAACAACAACATTATTAAGCAGTTATTGAAAAAAGATTTTGAACAATTTGCAAGTTTAAGTATTGAATAATAGGCCTTTAGTGGACCAACACAATTGTAAGGTCCCTGTCACACTTGTCCGAATCTATAATTCCTTTCATAAACCGATATTTTTTTAGGGAGGCATTTTACATCCAAATGACACGTTACAAGCGTGTCGGTAATAGGTACAGTGATATAATGACTTACGGATATAGTATAAGATATATATTTTGTCATTTAAAGTTTGTTAGAAAAGCTTTCATGTCTGTATAAGTCAAATGTTTTATATATAGAGTCATCCATCATAATAAAACGGTGCTGACATTGAGTGAGCTAAACAGAAAAACCGATCATGAAGATATGAAATAAAGATAAACATGTGCGTTAGGCGACATTTTCTCTCTAAATTCGTGTTTTCTTAAAATTATGAAAGAGCGCAGGAAAAAACCCCCAAATAATGAAAAACAAGTTTTCAGATGTAATCGAAACGTTGCTTCTTTAAAGGTAGTATACACCATTGGTAATTGCTTGAATTATCATGAATGGGTGGATTTAGGGGGTTATATTTCATAGTAAATATCGTTTAACTGACCTGTCCGAAGTTTTAGAATCATTGTTGCAGAGAAAAGCAAGAAAAAAGACTTTCGTTTTCAACCGGAATCGGGAAGTTTTTCTTATGTTATTTTTGTTTTTTTCGCGATCGCCGTCCGGCGATAATGAATTTTGGTTTATACAATTCAATTTTTCGGGACAATTACAGGATATCTAGGGCAATCTTTTTGCTGGATGCCTAGAATCATTATTTACTTTCAAATAAGTAAGATATTTCTTAATAATTCGGTAGTAATTTTTTTCCGATATCTGCAAATGGTGTTTACTACCTTTAAGAGACCGTTTGGAACGTATCGATTTATTGGAATACGCCCTTGCTGAAATTAAGTGTGCCCAGTAAGGTGACAATTACGTTTATGAAGTAAAAACGTTAATTTTAAAAAACATGTGCGGTACCCTTTTTTTTTAAGACAGTGTTTTACTAGAAACATCAAATACCGCATTTTCCAGATGCTATCGAAAACGTTGCCTCTTTAAGAGGCCGTTTGGAACGGATCGGCTTATTGGAATACGCCCTTGCTAAAATTAAGTGTGCATAGGAAGGTAACAATTAAGATTATTAAGTAAAAACGTTAATTTTACTAAACATGTGCGGTACACTTTTTTTTAAGACAGTGTTTTACTAGAAACAAACATCAAATACCGCATTTTTCAGATGTTATCGAAGACGTTGCCTCTTTAAGAGGCCGTTTGGAACGGATCGGTTTATTGGAATACGCCCTTGCTGAAATTAAGTGTGCCCAGTAAGGTGATAATTAGGATAATGAAGTCAAAACGTGAATTTTCCAAAACATGTGCGGTACACTTTTTTTTTAAACAACATTTTACTAGAAACATCAAATACCGCATTTTTCAAATGTTATCGAAAACGTTACTTCTTTAAGAGGCCTTTGGAACGGATCGGCTTATTGGAATACGCCCTTGCTGAAATTAAGTGTGCCCAGTAAGATGATAATTAGGATAATGAAGTAAAAACGTTAATTTTACAAAACATGTGCGGTACACTTTTTTTTTAAGACAGTGTTTTACTAGAAACATCAAATACCGCATTTTCCAGATGCTATCGAAAACGTTGCCTCTTTAAGAGACCGTTTGGAACGGATCGGCATATTGGAATACGCCCTTGCTAAAATTAAGTGTGCATAGGAAGGTAACAATTAAGATTATTAAGTAAAAACGTTAATTTTACTAAACATGTGCGGTACACTTTTTTTTAAGACAGTGTTTTACTAGAAACAAACATCAAATACCGCATTTTTCAGATGTTATCGAAAACGTTGCTTCTTTAAGAGGCCTTTGGAACGGATCGGCTTATTGGAATACGCCCTTGCTGAAATTAAGTGTGCCCAGTAAGATGATAATTAGGATAATGAAGTAAAAACGTTAATTTTACAAAACATGTGCGGTACACTTTTTTTTTTAAGACAGTGTTTTACTAGAAACATCAAATAGGCCTACCGCATTTTTCAGATCTTATCGAAAACGTACGTTGCCTCTTTAAGAGGCCGTTTGGAACGGATCGGCTTATTGGAATACGCCCTTGCTGAAATTAAGTGTGCCCAGTAAGGTGATAATTAGGATAATGAAGTAAAAACGTTAATTTTACAAAACATGTGCGGTACACCTTTTTTTTTAAGACAGTGTTTTACTAGAAACATCAAATACCGCATTTTTCAGATGTTATCGAAAACGTTGCTTCTTTAAGAGGCCGTTTGGAACAGATCGGCTTATTGGAATACGCCCTTGCTGAAATTAAGTGTGCCCAGGAAGGTGATAATTTGGATAATGAAGTATAAACGTTAATTTTACAAAACATGTGCGGTACACCTTTTTTTTTTAAGACAGTGTTTTACTAGAAACATCAAATAGCGCATTTTTCAGATGTTATCGAAAACGTTGCTTCTTTAAGAGGCCGTTTGGAACGGATCGGCTTATTGGAATACGCCCTTGCTGAAATTAAGTGTGCCCAGGAAGGTGATAATTACAATTTTGAAGTAAAAACGTTAATTTTACAAAACATTTGCGGTACACTTTTTTTTTAAGACAGTGTTTTACTAGAAACATCAAATACCGCATTTTTCAGATGTTATCGAAAACGTTGCTTCTTTAAGAGGCCGTTTGGAACGGATCGGCTTATTGGAATACGCCCTTGCTGAAATTAAGTGTGCCCAGGAAGGTGATACTTACAATTATAAAGTCAAAACGTGCATTTTCCAAAACATGTGCGGTACACTTTGTTTTTAAGACGGCATTTTACTAGAAACATCAAATACTGCATTTTTCAGATGTTATCGAAAACGTTGCCTCTTTAAGAGGCCGTTTGGAACGGATCGGCTTATTGGAATACGCCCTTGCTGAAATTAACTGTGCACAGGAAGGTGACAATTACGTTTATGAAGTAAAAACGTTAATTTTAAAAAACATGTGCGGTACACTTTTTTTTTAAAACAGTGTTTTACTAGAAACATCAAATAGGCCTACCGCATTTTTCAGATCTTATCGAAAACGTACGTTGCCTTTAAGAGGCCGTTTGGAACGGATCGGCTTATTGGAATATGCCCTTGCTGAAATTAAGTGTGCCCAGGAAGGTGATAATTAGGATAATGAAGTAAAAATAAAAAATTTACAAAACATGTGCGGTACACCATTTTATTTAAGACGGCATTTTATTGATTCGGAAGTAATATGTTGCGAGAAACGCTTAAAAATGAGGTTCTCTGGAATCGACTAATATAATGGCAATTTGAGGGAAAAAAGTGTTAAGAATACTATTTATAGTCTTGCTGATAGTTATTGTTGAAGTTAATCTTTAATTGGGGATTAATTTCCGTACTATTTTCGAAAATTCGTTGATCTAATCTGTAAATCTAGTTTCAAATCAGTACCTCCTTTTGTCGCATGGATTCTAAATTTTTATGAACGGCTGCGGCCAGCCGAATCGCGGGCTGAATCGCGGGTTGAATCGAAGGCTGAATCGCGGGCTGAATCGCGTGTTGAATCGCGGCCTAGGTTCTGCCAGGTCGAGATGATACCTTTGCCAAAGTAAACCTTAACGTCTAGTACCTCAGGTATTCTAGTTTTAGACTGGTAATAAACAACGACCGTGAGTAAAAAGACTGAAGCAAACGGCTGTTGTATGTATGGTGTTCAGGTTCGAAGTTTTGGGCTTCAATATTCCATAGGGCATACCGCGCCCGTAAACAAACAGCGCCCTCAGGCGGTAACGCTTCAGCCTTTACACACTCCATCACGCCGTACAAGGCATACACCGGAACCGTACAAGGCATACACCGGAACACATCCTCCATGTCCCATGGAGTCGCATTGAGGTGACGAAGCGCGGTTTAGTATCCAGGATTTCCTCCACCTATAATTCTCGCGGTCGGGATGACGTCACCGGCCCCTGTTTCTTGTCTCTGATTGGTCAGTGGTGGCTATTAGTTATCACCCCCTCTGGACTCAAAGGGGAATGAGTAGCAATAAATAGTGTTGTGGTCTATGTGAAAAAAATCTAAATAATCAATTATTGTCTAATATCTATTAAACACTACACCGAAATATTTCCAAATTTCATTGTTTTATGAAGTAACAAAATCTCCCACGATACACCGGAAAAAAAAGTATGCATGTTTTTATTGCTGTAAAAAAATATAGAAAACACGTAATTCCCTGTACAAATTGAATGGAGGGCTACCCCTTTGCCCAACGGCGTGTGCAATAGGTGGAACAGCCTCCGACCGTGAGAATGGGCTCCATGGGAAATGTGATGTGTTCGGTGCACCTTCCCTTAATAGGCATTCCGTATACAAGTATCCCGTGCCCTTTCAAGCATGTCTGTTTAGTATATGTTTAGCTTTTTCTGTTACATTAATTTTCTCATAATTAATAATTTCATGCCATGTTTGTCACCCCCCCCCCCCCCCCCCCCCCACCCTGGCGGGTTTGTATAATTGTCAATTGATTAGGTTCCATGTATTTTATTTGGCCGAGTATAATTATTGTTCTGTCGTATTCCTCTATTTCTACTCTACTCTTTGAATTGTTTGCCCACCACTACCCTAGTTTATGTTATTCCCCTGCCCAACCCACCGTACATCCTCCTACCCCTGACCCCAAAACCCTCCCCACCTCCACCTACAACCTAAACCAGAACCACACCCTCTCCATACTCAATCCCCAATCCCCAATCCCCAATCCCCAATCCCCAATCCCCAATCCCCAATCCCCAATCCCCAATCCCCCCCCCCCCCCCCCCCCCCGGGTTGTCATTTAATACAGTTTGTACATTTTATATCTATACTTGTTTTATATATAAAGAGATATAGTTTGTATGTTTATCCCATTCCTGTTATTGGCGGTTCCTCCGCTGTTGGAATTGGTTAATAAATAAAATAAAAAACTTTAAAAAAAACTTGCTTGACAAGTGAACAGTACGAGTAGGATATAAAATCATTTGTTGATCACATGTACATTGCACCTTAATAACTTAAACAGCACCATAAAACCATATTCAAATATGTTATGACATGGCGGCCATATTTGAAAAAATAATAAGGGCCTCCCTCACCAACTTTTTAAAAAGTCAGGACGATCAACATGCTATTTTTGTTACTTGGCCTTATATTGTTTTATTATTTTGTTTTTATCTCATAGACCCTTAATGATAGCAGTTTCATAACTGATAAGGCTATAATTCTTAACCAGTTCGCGCCGGATGACGTATATAAACGCAAAACTTTCCCCAGATTCACAACGAATGACGCATAAACACGCCACAAGCAAGGCCGGAAATGTCTGTCAGCAGCGAGCAAGGCCGGAAATGCGTGGGTGTGCTTCCCGGTACGATCGGCCTGAACCCGCCTTGGATCAAGTTTTTTTTAAAAATAATCCCGCGCGTCGGCTCGGTGATGTTAAAATAATCTCGGCGCGAACTGGTTAAATAAAACTGCAAACAACACATTTGCCTACAAATTTCGTGCATTTAAAAAAAAGTTCCGTATATAGATGTCTTTGCTCTTGCTGCCCTTTGTTGGCTGCTTAGCGCGTACGGATTCGATCATCAGGTCAGGATCTTCAGGTAGGGTTGTCGTAGTCTCGATAGGCTCAACGACGGTGACACGTCGCATCTTCTTGTTTTTGTGCTCGAGGTTTTCAGCCTGAAAAAAGTAAAAGAATACAACAGCCAGTAAGAATAACGTGGAAAATCACATACACTACATCCAGATTACAGCTCGTGACACTTTCCAATAAATCTTCCTTTTCTCCTCAGAACTCGGCCTTTTTTTTTCAACAGCCTCAGTGATTGCAGGCTACATTTTCACCGGTTTCTTCCATTCGTCAACTTTTAGGTTGATGCCTCGTGAACTGCTCCAGAAGTTCTCGTCTTTTCGCTGCAGGTAGTCCCGAATTTCGACGTACTGTAGATTTTGCCCTGGAAATGCTCCACCACGGTGTGCCGCATGTCTGTAAGACATAACCTGGTTGCCGAGTGTACAATTTTAGCCTGGTGACACTTCCGCGGTGTGGTATTCGAGTAAGTCGGTCGGGCTCTGCCGTAGGTGGCTAACCACTTGGGCTTCTCCGGTGCGTAGAGTGAACTATGTACTCTTGTACATTTTGGCTGCTGCAAGCGGCATTGTAAGACGACGGTGCGGGGGTTGTTATTTAGGCGGTGTGTAAAACAGATCTCGAGCAAAGTAGGTAGATATTAACGTACGAGCGAGATGCTCAGCTTCGCACTCCTTATGTCCCCTTCTGAACTCATGAATACTCATACTGCCCACTAAAGATGTTTAGGTTGGGCACTGTTCTCATTACACATCACTATTTCTTGTTCGCTAAAAATTTCGAAATCGTTCAGGTTTTGTCTCCGTATATATACCGGTAGTACAATATTTTATGTCATATTTTTGACCATTGCATTTTTGGGGGCTAAAAAAGGAAGTTTGGTAATATTTGGATTTTTTTCCATCTACTATGTGGTGGCCATTTTGGATTTCAAAATGGCCACCATTTTAGACCTACCGGTAATTTGTAACATAACTTGCGCCTGATTATCATATGAAGTCATGCATATTTGTGGCAAACCCATGTTTTGATACCAAGGAATCAAAGTAAATTATTGTTTATGGTGTAGTCCAAATGGATGGCAGCCATCTTGGATTTTTTTAAATGGCCGCCATTTTTAGACCTACATGTAATTTGCTTTATAAATTTGGATTCGATCGTCGTATCCATGAACAATATACTGAACAGTATGGAAATTGTAAGGACATTCTGATATTTATATCTTATATCATATCTATTTCAACACTTTGTTTTCAGAAAAGGAAAAAACATTACCATTCTGAACTTAATTAGGATGTTGTTCGTATTGGATGGCACTTCTTAGCATCAATACTAATCGAGTTGTTAACAGATGGCGTTGTTTTATTACAGTTATTGCATGGCTATTTGACAAAAGTTTGCAAATTGCAGTTGCCTGGGCCAAGTTCGATCAAGGACTAAAGTTAACTATAGTTTGACTAAAGCCCTGTTCGCACCGGACTTTTTTTTGATAAAACGTACCGAGACGATGGGTACTTTTCCCATTTTAAGTCCAGTGCGGACAGCCTAGGACGTTTTCCTCTCAGGTACTTCTCCCGAGTCCAGTGGCTACTTCTACCGGCCAACTGCTGCCCGGTTAAACTTCCCAGGTCACTTTTCCCTAGACGATAAGTCAAGTGCGAACAGTGCGTGTCGGTAAAAGCGGCCCAGGAAAACGTACATGCGGCCTCCCAGTGCAAGGCCACGCTACACAAGACACCGCGCATGCGCTCTTTGCATTGTTTACGTGCGGGTACGCTACTTCGGCTACTTCTTCCGCGGTCTCGGTAAAATTTTCCCGTGTCGAAAGTCCAATTGCGAACAGTGGTAACATTTGACCATTTTTTATTTTACCATCGTCTCAGTAAAACCTTCCCAAAAAAAAGTCCAGTGCGAACACAGCTTAACTCTGATCGAACTCAGGCTAGTCGACGATGGTTGGACTAGTCTAGTCGACTATTCACGACCAGCCTACCGCGGTTGGTCGCATCGATGGTAACCAATAGCACAGTACATAGAGGACCAGTTTGGCAGTTATCAATAGTTCGACTAGAATCGTTCGCATTTCAACTTTAGTGCGCACGCCCTAATGACGATCGAACTAACCACTAGTTAACTATAGTTCCTTGATCGAACTTAGCCCTGACTACATGCTATACACGAACAATTGCCACAATTGTATGCAGATACCAGGGTGAGTTTAACATTCCTCTACAAAAATCTTTAAGAAGCAAGTTTATAGCAAATTATAAACATGTTTTTATTTCCAAATTTGAATTTTAAATGGTTTATTTAATCTTTACATTTACGCATGTAAAACTGTATGGAGTACTGCCTATAAATAAACATGATCACGTTAGCCTACTATGCCTAGAACCAGGTAAAGCACACTGTAAATTAATGTAGTCTTTTGCACTACTAGATTTTGTTTTTAATTGTAGTACTCACCGTTCTCTATGAATTATTTATCTGGAATCTTTTTTAATATACACTGTACATGTACTTGGCTTACTTAAACCTTGGGCAAAAAATTGATTATAAAGTACGGAGGCCTACAGTGTCCATTTACTTGACGATAACCCTATCAACCCCAAGAGTGCCATATGGAATCAATGAAGCATACACTCTCGTTACCATTGTGACTGTATGTCACACAATTACATGTACAATGGGCTTTCATTCCCACAGGGCCCTGATGGCACATTGCTGTAATGCATTGAACTGAAATGTAAATAGCGCCCTCAATTTGGAGATCGGCCTCTGATTGGTCAGACCCAACGCGCGTCGGTATGAAAACAGATAAGACATGAGAACAGAAAACCAGTCAGATCATGGCAGATCATTCAGACATTCTTGACGAAATATTCGCAGATAGCGGTTCTGATATATCTGATGAGACTTCCTCATCCGCCTCAGAAGAAAGCGATGATTCGGAAGAGTTTGTCGCTACCTGCCTAAAGTCATCTGACAAGCCGAATTTCAGGTAAAGAGGTTACTAAACAGTCAGTAAGTACGACTCACTACGACTCAAGTACCACTACCAATGCACTGTCTGTGAGCCTACACTTGTTTGGAATATAATAATGTAACTTTAACCCCTAGATGTATTTTTATTTAAAAAAATCAAAATGCTATTTCAGTTACAAAAAAATCTAAAATCTGCATCCAAGTAGAACAGTCAGTAGGACTAGGTGCACACAATTATCAACTTGTTCACACCAATTTCCTATTCATAAAATGGGTCTTGAAACAAACAGCGCCCTCACACAATTAATGTGCTTGGGTAAGCGCATTAATACATGTGTGAGGACGCTGTTTGTTTGAAGACTCATTTTTTGAATAGAAAATTAATATTGAAATTGGGATTTTCGTGCACCCTCATTCTTTTTTAAGTTTTTATTTAAATTAAACTATTTTTGAACTCATGATTGTCATATGCCTTTGCTGTCTAGTACAAAAAAACACGGTACTTGTAGTGAGTTAGGATTTATGAACTATTCCTTTTGCCCCAAAACAGTACTTGTAGTGAGTTAGGATTTATGAACCTTTGAAGAAAAATCTTTTCAACACTACTTGTCAGGGGCGGATGCAGGAATTTATTAATGTGGGAGTCCTAGCCATGTGCGGGGGGTGTGGGTGCTCTGCCCCAGATTTTGTTTACAGTAGAAGCTTTGAAGGGGAATTCTGGGACATTATGAGCCTATTTTCCTTATATATTTTGATCATTTTGATCTATTTGGAATCTTTTACAGAAAGCACCACGCTGCTATTTTGCTCTAAGTCAAAAAATGTGGGGGTCGGGACCCCTAGGACCCTAGTCTTGATCCAAGACCAAGCTAGCCGTTCTTTTGTTCCGCGGCGCGCTGTCCAATTCGTTCCCTATCTTGGTCTTGACGCAAGTGTCACGTGAACCCGGAAAATTCAGAGGACATTCTAAGCATAGCTCAAATAGCTACTCACCCCCGCATGCGCGCCGAGTTGTTTTCGTTCAATGTAGTGTACGATTATTATAGTCTGGTTCCCAGACCAAATATTTTTGACTATTTGTGATTTTTCATTTATTATTTAGCCACCAATGTCACGTGACCAAAAACTGGAGGAATAAGCCATTTGCGCGTGACCCCGAGTTAAATTTAAATAATATCTGGTACACTGACTTGTTCACACAGCTTGGCACAGTTTAACTTTAAATTCTCCAGACCAAAGACACTGTTGCTATATCGCGTGATTCGGGGCAAGCTTTTGCATAGTTACGTAAGAGACGCTCAGCACCAATACATTGTTTACAATGGGTGAGAATGGCAAAAAGACACCAGACCATTCCAGAGCTGGGGGTTGCTAGCGTATGACGCGTAAGGCTTGCCCCGAATCACGTGATATAGCAACAGCGTCTTTGGTCTGGAGAATTTAAAGTTAAACTGTGCCAAGCTGTGTGAGCAAGTCAGTGTACCAGATGTTATTCAAATTTAACTCGGGATCACGCGCAAATGGCTTATTGATGTCCGAAGTTTTCCGAACATGCTCTATTGACGGCCAGGTATTATCGTTAACGTTCGCGATGTTCGAGTGTTTCCAGGTTTTTATAAAATAAAACTCCCATTGGCAAAAGTCAACACCAGACGAAATTCGTAATAATATCACAGTCATTGTAGTCATTGTGCTATTTTTAGTAAGAGCCGTTAAAATTTGAATTGTTGCGTCGTCATAGCTACGCTGCTTGTATTGCATCATTATCTATTTTTTGTCGCCGGCGGCTACCTGACCTACAATTTAGATATCTAGGCCTAAACAAATTGTCAGGTCGGGGAACCAGACTACGATTATTATACACGCTGTGTGTTTCCCATAAATTGAACACGGCACCAGTGCACAAAATAATGTAGTTTCTTACACGTCCGCAAAAGACGAACAATTTTTGGGTGTATCAGAGTGCTATAATGCTATATGTCGCACAAGGATCCACGCTCTATTTGCGTCACTCGCTATTCACTTGTCATTCAAGCTGCAAAATACTGTTTGTGGACAGCATATGATATAAAATCATTTGTTGATCTACATTGCACCTTAATAACTCTTCAAATATAATCTTCAAATATTTTATGGCGGCCATCTTAGACATGGAAAACATCTTGAAAAAAATAACAAATATTGGAAAATAACAAATAATAAGGGCCTCCCTCACCAACTTTTTGAAAATTCCGGACGATCAACATGTTATTTTTGTTTCTTGGACCTACATATATTTATTAAATCGTTATTGTTCTAGTTAACTACCTGAACAATTATATTTGGGGAGTTTCATTGATTGTGCTTGCAAGAGTTGCCTTTCATGAGATTGCCTATTGAGGACGCTATACACTTAAAGTTTGCTAAAATGTGCCTGGTAACTAACTGAACATGCTAGGCCCAAAACAGTGGTAACCAAAGCCCGTGTGATGAAATATGTCTTGGGGTTGATAGGGTTATTTACCACCGTTCTCTATAATGTTTTTTTATTTTTATTTATTTTGATCCTTTTTTTAATATACTTGTAGGCCTAAAGAACTTCAAGTATTAGTTCCGATCAGCAGCAAGAGGCTTTATAATAGCCAATAGCTATATAAAGGTAGGATACACCATCAGTAATTGTTTGAATTATCATGAATAGGTGGATTTGGGGGGATCTATTTTATAGTAAATATCGTTTACCTGACATGTACGAAGTTTTACAGTCACAGATGTTGAGAAAAGCAAAAATAAACGGCGTTCGTTTTCAACCAGCGTCCGTTTTCAACCAGCGTCAAGCAGTGGTTTTTATGTTATTCTGGTTTTGTTATTGGATATCTAGCGCAATAATTTTGCTGGATGCCTAGAATCATTATTTACTTTAAATAAGTAAGATATTTCTTAATATTTTGGTAGTAAAGATTTTCAATATCTGCAAATGGTTATATGATCTGCAAAAGTTACTATAATGTACTTTGTTTATAATCCTAGTTTATATTCCATGGAGCATTCCACACAGTTTTAAGAGAGATGTAAGGCCTACCAGACCTAAATTCTGCATGATGTCCACATGACCATAGTGAGGTATGAAAATAATTAATGAAGTTTTTTGTTTTTATTTTCAGTATCCACTGCTCTTTGTGATTATTTTGTTTATTTGGGATCGTCTTGAAATACTCAAACCCTGGAAAAAAATTGAGTATAAAGTAAGGAGGCCTATTGTGTCAATAAACTATATATGAATCATACATGTATTTAGGCGTGAGATTTTGCAGACTAACCCTAACCCTCCTCCAGAATCCTAAGTGCAATTTAGAGGAATTTTAAGAATTGAGGATAAATGGTAATAAAAAAAAAGAAGGATTTTTGAGGATTGAGGCACAATGTTGTTTTAACCAGTTCGCGCCGGATGACTAATATAAACGCAAAGTTTTTCCCAGATTCAAAACAGATGACGCATAAACACACCACGAGCAAGGCCGGAAATGTCTGTCAGCAGTGATGCGTGGGTGTGCTTCCCGGTACTATCGGCCTGAACCGATACGAGTTTCGTTAAAAATAATCCTGCGCGTCGGCTCGGTGATGTTAAAATAATCCTGGCGCTAACTGGTTGGAAGATTTTTAAGGATTAAGGCTGAATAGGTTTTTTAAGTGAGGATTTTGGAGGATTGAGGCTGAATGGGGTTGTTAAAAATTGAGGATTTTGGAGGATTGAGGCACAATGTTGTCGATTTTGTGTGTAGGATTTTTAGGGATTTTTGTTATTTTAACCAGTTCGCGCCGGGATTATTTTAACATCGCCGAGCCGACGGGCGGGATTATTTTTAACGAAACTCGATCCAAAGCGGGTTCAGGCTGATAGTGCCGGGAAGCACACCCACGCATTTCCGGCCTTGCTCGCTGCTGACATACATTTCCGAACTTGAACTTGGCGTGTTTATGCGTCATCCGTTTTGAATTTGTGAAAAATGTTGCGTTTATATACGTCATCCGGCGTGAACTGGTTAAGTGTGGAGGAGTTTTGAGGATTGAACCTGAATGGCGTTTACAAAAAAATTAGGATTTTGGGGGATTGACTTCAAATAAAAAAAGGATTTGAAGAGTACATTGTCATTGGCTTAAGATGGTATTGAAGGATTGTTTGACTTAGGCCGGGGTGGTTACTGGTATGGATCTATTCTACATGTACCGGTATTGATTTGTATTTTATACAAAGGTAAGTACTCAATCCTGGACATCGTATCAGTTATATGGAAACAGTCCAATAATGCTGTGCACTGTATATGAACCCAGTGTACTGCTCAAAGTACACGCAGTCCATCGTTTATAGGGGTGTGTCCATAAATAAGGGGTCCAATAGGGTTTTTCACTACTACCCATTTTAATTGCCATTTTTGGGCTAACTGGGGAAATGTATTTCATAAAGTAAGGGTTCATTTAATAGTGCAGTTATAATGTTATTTTATGGTGGTGTCGAGGTATTTGAATCTCCTTGTTTTTTTAAGTTACGATCCAATAAAGTTTTTCCCCCATATTTTTAGTGTACAAGTTGTGACATTAAATAATGTCCATTTAAAATACATGTAGTGTATTTAACAGGTAAGGGCGAAACTAATCCGATCTGTTTTTTTTCAAGAATTGAATTAGGATGAGAATATATTTTCAAACGAAGCATTGTACAAGTTGCCAAGATTAACACTTCCAACTCCCCGCATCGGCCCGTGAAAAAGTGCCTTGCCAATGTAACTCTTTCGTGTCCCGCTAGTAATATGTTGGTTTTCTCGTATTCCATCGTTTTGTATACTACCATGACAAACCCGACCGCTTTAAACTATTTCAACTAGAAACACACTTCAAACTGTTCCCAAAACTACCGATTCCGTAAACACTAAGCAACACCGAACATGTTTACAAACCTTATTTTTTGTTCTCTGTGATTTCAGTGTGCCGGCGTTGCATTGGCAGCAGTTTGTAATTTGCATAAGGCATCCCATATTTTTATGAATGAAAATCACGTGATACACTGTACCCGGATGTCTACCGCGTGCGCCTGAAAGCGCGCCTTTGTGTCGCCATTTTATGGTGCAGGCGATGTGAAAGAAAATTTTGTTTCCCACAATTTTGTAAAGTTACGTGTGCCATTTTGCGTTGCGTCTGGTGTATGCATCCATCAAAAGAAGAAAGGTAACTATCTTTTGATTGTTTTCAATACCTATTTGTTAGTTAAGTGTGAAAAAGTAGGATATTGAGACCAAAATGTTTGGTTGTTTCCAACAGAATTAATTTACCACTACAATTATAAACTAATGTAAATCATGACAATCGGGACGCCAAAACATTTGTGTCTCGCGTTGCATCGTACATGCACAACATATGGATCCCCTACTATGGGCACTGTCAGGATGTTTTCTTTGTTAGTGTGGGAAAATTACTTCGTATTGTTAAATATTTGTGAAGTTATTAATGTTTGTTTTCATTATTAATTACGCAATGACCATCATGAATTGATGGAAATATCTGACGTAGCATTACTCATAATGGACACGAAACTGTTGCGTACACCAGTCAGGAAGAATATTATGCTTTGGTGTGCTTTTCTGGAATGTTGCATGTGCTATTTCCAATGATTTTGTAGTCAGAAATCAAAATTCTATGAATTATTTCTGTAAATCTACCAGCAGACCCCCCCCCCCCCCCCCTGTCAAACAGCACGTAAACCCACCCAAAAAATATGAAAGATAAAAAAAACAGCCAGGTATGAACAAAACAGGGAAATAGACAGAATTCACAGCCAACTGTATAGAATTGAAATGACCAATGATGAGAGGCTGCACACCAATCGTCTGGCCGCCATCAAAAACGATGCAAGAAAGCAAAGGAGGAAGCAAAAAAAGAAAAAGCAAAAAATGCTAAGAAAGGAACCAAACGCACAACAAGGAGCAAACAAGCGGAAAAGGAGCTACAGAAAAGAAAAAACGAAGAAAAGAAAGCAAAGATACAGACAAGGGCAAACAAAAAAACAACAGGAGGAGTGTAACAGAAAAATAAGAGGTGTATGCTGCAAAGGAACAACAGGAACGTCTAGAGCTTGAGATGGGGAGTACAGAGCCACAATTAACTGCTGTCCAAGCCACACACGAAACAAGCTTTAATCTCCTAAGACTCCATCGTCTTCAGCAGCCAAAAGGAAGCGCTATTCCAGATTGAAAAAACACCTACCATCATCTGGTGCGCATTTTGCTGAAGTTCTGGCCAGTATGGTAAACACATCATCACCTCAAAAGGTTGAAGCACTGAGGCGTGCTGGGTTCAAAGTTAAAGATGGTACTAAGGGTCAGTCTCTGGGAAATAACCTTGTTGACAAAGTATCCAAGCAGGCGAAAAAAGGGCAAGGAAGGAAGTATGTTACTGCTGCCCAAAATTCATTGAAGAGCGCACGGTTACAGAGGTATGCAAGTAAGACTCTAGGCATCAACAGGAAAGCAATAAACAAATGTCACAAAGGGAGAAAACCAGTCACCATGGAAACCATCAAGTTGGTCAACAACTTCTTTGAGTCAATGGCACACCCATTGCCAGACAAAAAGTTGGTGTCCAAAAAATCGGGTAAGCCTCAGATGGTACTAATTCAACCCGTTGGTACCATATGTGACCTGTCACCACAAAATGAGAGTAAAGTCGGAAATATTGGTATTTTCAAATTCTTGAGAAATAGAGCTTTCCAATTGTACATAACACTTGGGGGTTTTGCGATAAATAGTTTTTACAGCGCTCTAGAAAGTCAGGGGATTTACAAAAAATTACAAAACAGGACAAGTAAGGTTCGGTTGACCATAGCAACGGCTATGTTCTAATCATCATTTCTTCTTGAAATTTTTCACCCATACAAACTATTGTATAAACAACAAAATAACAAAATTTCGAAAACATGGGATACTTACGAGGACCCGATTTGCATATTTATTTACCGTGTTAATTAGACCACTAACGGACTTTAATCCAAACACTAACTGCGCAAATACTACGCAAAATCGCGTAATTTAAGAAATTTTTGATTATCTGATCTCATCCCAAAAATGGGAATATGTCGAGGAGGACTTGGGTTTTCCAAATTACACAAAATCTCAAAATTGACCACCCCTTCATATTTTGACTTTGGAGGGCCATATCTCCGAATAACATCTTGCGACTTTACTCTCATTTTGTGGTGACAGGTCACATATATGACCTGTTTAAGAAAGGATATCCACGGGTGAGGATTGGAAGGTCAGCATTTTTCAAACTTTGCCCAAGACACGTTATGCCACAAAGCCATGCAAAGTACCGGGGCTGTTTGTGTGAACAGTGCGAAAACGTGAGACCTACCCTAGATTAAAGACTGCAAGTGGATGGCCATGAGGTACTCAAGTTACGAGTTTCAAAACAAACAGTAAAAATGACTCTCTGTAACAAGCCAGAAGAACAACAGTTCCACAAGCTGAACTGTATCAAAAGCAACTGCCAACAGTGTGGTATGGCAAAGTTCTACAACCACTTGCTTCACTGACCCAAAAAGAAAGGTCACAGAAGATAATATGGCGAAAATGGGACAGTGTTACAACAGAGCAAAAAGTTACTAAAAAAACATTCAAAGGGAGGGCCCTGGTGACCTGTTGGAGGAGCTGCAAAACGAAGTCAAAGCCCATGCTCTTCATCTGTTCAGTTGGTACTGGCAGGCTACGCAGTTTCAGAAAATTAAGAGTAACCTCCCAAAGAATTGGGTTCTAAACGTCTGGGACTTTGCAGAAAACTATACTTGCTTCGAACAAAATGAAGCACAGTCCGCTTACTGGACAAGAAACCAAGTGACAGTTCACCCAGTAGTAAACTACTACAAATGTGAAAGTCCTGGCTGTACTGATATGATGTGCAAGTCTGTAGTATTCATATCATCTGACAACAGGAATGATTTTGATGCAGTACATATACATACATGGGCGTTCTGACATCACACCTCCGCCAACGACAAAACATTAGAATAGAGAGAATGATACGGTTTTCTGATGGTTGTACTGCACAGTACAAGTCAAGAGGGCCTCTAGCAGATGTAGCCCACTCCAGCATCGACTACAACTTCAAAACGAGCCATAATTTCTTTGGGTCGAGACACGGCAAGGGTGCATCAGATGGGGAAGTCTGCCGTGGTTAAAAGCCAAGCCCCCATGGCAGTACTGCTGTTATTTCAAGTGCAAAGGATTTATACGACTTTTGTACTGCAAATTTAGAGCGAGATACTGCTGAAGCTACATCTTGCACACACTTCAAAAAGCAGTTCTACTTCATTGATGAAGACGATATTGAATGCGACAGGGAAAGATGTCAGATCAAAACAGTACGTGGAACCCGATCTTTTCATAGCGTAATATTTATTGACGAGGGGGAGACGATCAAAACAAGGAAGCTCAGCTGCTTCTGTGAGTCCTGTTTGACCGATGGTGACAGATGCAAGAACACCGACTGTGTTGACGATTGAAAAGTCCAACCACTGATCCACAAATCCAGGAAAGCAGCTTCTTCAAAATCAAGAGGTATCAACCAGTCAGACGAGGAAGCTACCAATCAGTCAGACGAGGAAGCTACCAACCAGTCAGACGAGGAAGCTACCAACCAGTCAGACGAGGAAGCTACCAACCAGTCAGACGAGGAAGCTACCAACCAGTCAGACGAGGAAGCTACCAACCAGTCAGACCAGGAAGCTACCAACCAGTCAGACCAGGAAGCTACCAACCAGTCAGACCAGGAAGCTACCAACCAGTCAGACCAGGAAGCTACCAACCAGTCAGACCAGGAAGCTACCAACCAGTCAGACGACTACAGTGATGAGAACAGTGATGCAGGAGTGTCAAGGTAAAAACATTCTTCTGGGTGTCTAAACCACAAAACTAGTTTCTGTAGCAATCTCTAACAAAATGCTCCAAGGATTCAAATTGAGTGAGATAATTCAGTAAAGTGATTCTTGCAACTACATGTACATGTACTCTAATGTGAAGAGTCCTACATATTAGATGCAGTATATTGCAAAAGCATATGTGCAAAATCAATTCACAAAAATATCGGATTTGCTTCTATGTTTTGATTAAGATTTTTGTTCTTTGACAGACTTCAAGGAATAACCACTGGGTCTTACGCTGCCGTGCAATTGCAACCAGTGAGTGGAAGAAACAGACAAACGGTACGACATCATGTATATATAGCGTCATTTTGTAATCCACATATAGACCAAGCCATAATGACGTCACGCTTTGTTTACATGTACACTTTCCTATGGGAGCCAAGTGGGGATGATTGTTTTCCGTTCTGACCTGGCTCTCATACAAAAGTGCACGTGTGTAAAAAAACCAAACATTGCGTCATAGGCCCAGGGATTGAAATATCCGCTGGACCACTGGATTGAGTACAGTGATTTGATTGTTGTTAATTTTGTAATTTTTTTTCAGGTTCTAGGGACCTTGGCAACACTAGCTACAAAGTGAGCTTCATGAAGCAGAACAGGATGGGATTGTACATCTGGCCAGAGATTCCAGACACCGGCATCCACCCTAAGTCTGATTTTGTCGGGTTACTCTCGCAGCCAGATGTGGGAGGAGATACGTGTAGACGCTCACTCGTTTTCAAATTTCCTAAAGGCGATCTGGAGGACTTGGCAAGGACTGTTAATGGGTGTTTCAAGTAACTAGTTTACTTTGTGTCAAACAGTGGATGGCATTTGTAAAAAAAAAATAACTCAGAAAAAGTACCATTTATAATGAAATACAGCCAATTAATTACCCTATTCTGGGTAGGTCCAAAATGCATTTTATGCATTACCTTTAGTATTTATGCACAAAAAAGTGGTAAAAGTGGTTTTCTTCTGACCATGAGATTTCAGGTGAATGCTACCCCTGATGTCGCATTTGTCTCAGCACAGTAACTCTTCGTAATTATTTAAGCCTAAGTAATTAGAACACCCCCAAAGCTTTCTGTAAGTACCGCCATGACCGTCCATGAAATGTATTAAAATGTATGCGATTTAGATATTTGTTTGGCGAATATCGTATCGTCACGATAAAATCGCCGTATCGTCCAGCGCTACTGTTCAGTGTGGTAAGTTTTTTTGTATTGACTTTAGTATTCAACATATATTTTGTGTCAATCATTTATATACTTGTTGTGATCCTGTTATGTTTAAGTCAACCGATTGTTTGTTCCATCACAAAGATTTTAACAGCTAATTATACTTAATTAATTAATTAATTAACATAATTGTAAGTCAACTACATCTAGGTTTGAAACTAAGAAATAAGTAGTTTCTTTCCTCTTCTTGAATAAGTACACTTTGAAAATATCAAGCGAAGAAAAATTTCTGAGCGGCTAGAGACGAGTTCGTTGGGATGAAAATATACCGTCCCAGCATCGGCAGCCTATTTGATACTGGTTATGGCTTATTATTTGACTTGAATATCTGTATTAACCTAATCCCTAATGAAGACTCAGAAGACATAAATCGGATAGCAGGTTGACACAGAGTTTATATGTACAACGAATTTTGGATACTGGTTTATTTAAGGTCCAATCAACTCAACTCTCAATAATCAACAGAGGGCGTCTTTGTTTACATTTATCTCCCCAGACATGCTCAGATCCTTCCGCCTTGTAAGAATACGACAAAGAACAACCTTAGACCACTTAATTATTCCTGCCGATAGAGGGCGCTTTCTAATAGGGGACTATTGCGGCGTATGCAGCAATACGCAGTTGCGGCATATGACTCCATGCATGCACTATTGCTCGATAGCTTGTAATAAGTCTAGGGCCACAACCAGACTAGGGATGTCGCCCCACTCAGCTAATGCTGTGTGGGTTCCGGCAACAAGCCCTTATCACGCACCGACCGCACAACACTGGTATAGCCCTTTGACCCAAAACCCGCCAACAATAACAGCACACAAATCAAGACAGCACTGCACTAGTATCACAAGCCAAGCATATAAGATGCGGGTCCGCTCAGGATGAACAAGAGACATTTCTCAGGGACGGGAGTCACGGCAACTAGCCCCAACTTCAACCAATCGCACCACCAAGGCCCTCAGAGGGTCCTAATGTCTCCACACGACCTATTGCGGCCCCTACCGCCTATCAAGCAAGGTAGTAGGTACTTACCGAGGATCTGTCAGATTCTTCTTGTGGACCTAACAAGGTCCAACCCGCTCTGCCGTCCATGCAAGTGCCTTTTATAGCCTCGCAGCAGCCTTGCGCTTGCGCTGTGCGCGCTATACGCAAGTGGAGCAGTGACCCACACTGTCCATCAGTGTATAGCTGTGCGGAGCCGGAGCGTGGTCGCTGCAATGCTAACGCCCGCAACCTGATACTATACTCACCCTGTCGCATTACAGATTGTTCTACTGTATGACTTTTGTATTATCACATGTAACAGAACTTAAATTCATTTGTAAAAAAAACCCAATAAACCCTTCTACTTTACTTGATCAAACTAAGCACAAGTTGGCTTAGAAATATATATAAAATAACTTGCTGTTTAATTATTACTGTCATTGCAAATTATAGTTTAAGGACATGAAACTGCATTGCAAATAAATGTATTATTACAAACAGTTGTTTCCTGAATCCAAAATTTGATTGTAACCTGAACAGGCACGCGGGAACTGGGGGTGCTGCCGCCACCCCCCCCCCCCCCCCCCAGGATTTTGGGGTGGTGGTGCTGCAATGTACTAAAGCACCCCTACTTTTAAGACCCAAGTATACGCACATCTTATCATAAGTACTTCAATACTTACGTGATCAAAAATAAAGATCATTATAAAATAGTTCCAGGTATTTCCTAGTTCCGAATAGCTTAAGATAAAAACCAACCTCTTTTGTTTGAATTGGTCTCCAAAAGCATTTTTCTAACGAGGTGTGTTTTGAAATGTAAAATGTAAGCTTCTTGGTGTGCAAATATCGTTCAGAGACAATTTATAGAAAAGGGATTTTAGCCAGATTTCTGACTCGCACTGTGACCTTTTTGGACGGCTTGTAAAAAAATCACGGGAGCCGCGAATTTACGAAAAAGAAATCAGGACGGTACGTCACTCACAACGTGTGATTTTAAATAGTTTTTCCATACTCTACAGTCATAAACTCTTGCATCAAATGACTAACTAACATCAAACTAACTTTAAGAGTCTTCAGTATTTAAACATTCGCCAAATTAAAAGACCGAACGTATATTTTTGCCTAGTTCCTGATAACGCGTGTAAAGTACGCACCCAACTTTATACGCGGTTTTTTTGTTGTTTTTTTTGTTTGATTTTTTTTTGGGGGGGGGGTGCGCGGGGGGAAACTCAGGGTCTCACCCAAATCCAGGGTACAGTTAAATTCAACAAAATTGTGAGATCACTACAGCGTACATTTCAGCTGAAGAGTGCTTTATTGAGACCTTACATAATATGACAAAATAGCTCTGGGGTCTTATGAATGTTTTGATCAATACATCAAAATGCAGCCCGTATGATGGGAATAACACGTACCACACCATAAAGGTCACCATAAAATACATAAAAAATATTCATAACTTAACAGTTGGGTCGAGTCTTGGATTATAGGTATTCAGCGATATTTTGGAATCTGTCATCTTTTAAGAAGTTTCAGCATAACAAAATGATTACAAAATTTTTCAAAAGTGTTCCAAAAAAAGAAATTTAGAAATATCTTACAATTTACAAATGCATTAAAAGTGTCAATTAAACGCTCAGATTGCACCACAGAGCATCTAGAAACTCAAAGCTCCCGGGGACCTTAAGCGGGCCGCGGGCCCCACGCCGTAATGGCGCCGCGCTTCGCGCTCGCACAAAAGGTCGTTCAATAAAGTCCGCACCCCCTGGAAAAAAGTTGTTCCAGCGGGCCTGAACCTGAATTTACTTTGTTTGCTGTATATCTTAAAAATCAACACAAGTAGGATTGGTGGTGGTGGTTAAGGACTATAAATAAAAAAAAATATCTGAAAAAGCATATTTAAAGGGTTTTAGTGCATCACTTCTATTTTAAAGTGCCATGTTTTTACAGGAAAATTCAACAGAAGAAAGTGGTACTCATTGAAAGGAACATGTACCCACAGGAACATGTACCCGAACCCACCCACAGGAACGTACCCACAGGAACATGTACCCGGGATCCGGATTTAGTTGGAAGCTGGATCCAGGATTTTTTTACTTTTGATGATTCCTTTATAAAGGCAGTATATAGCAGATTACGAAGATGAATAGGAAATTATTTTTTTGGGATCATGACTGTTCTGTTATAAAAAATCCATTCAAAACTTGGCTTGGGGCCGAGATGGATTGGGGCCAATTGACCTGAACCAGGTGGGATTGCGCATTGTTTGCTAAGGTCGTAGGCCTACCATTGTGAAAATACAGGGGGTCAAATGAAAAACTCCGCCCAAATGGAAACAAAAATAATATTTCAGTGGCATATTTAATCATATCTATCCAATATTTTCTGCTTAGTTTGGTTTTAATATTAAAAAGTGATTTTGTTTGTGATTTTCTGTTAAAGAAAGTCGTGTGTACACCCCTTTTAAAAATGGTATGTTCCGAGCGCCATCGTCAAATTCTTTCATCCGGGAACTTTAAACCGATTCTCGGTCAAGTTCCCAGCCCTAATTTAGCGCTGAGTAAATACGCGTTGTATTAGATAACTGACTAAAATGTATTGATCACTTTTTGAAATCGAAGTTCACTACGTCTATTGTAACGGATTTCATCAGGCAAGAAGCGAGCCGAAGTCTGGATGAATAAGAAGAGTGTTTTGTAACTTAATTTTCTTACCGAGTTACTTTTGTTACTCTGCTCATAATGGTTTGGAAAGAATCTTTTCGAGATTGGGAGACATCGTGAAGTTTGACTTTGACGACAGCTGCAGTTCTCAAGGCCAGGCAACCAAGTCAGTGCCAAGTGGACACACACACGTGTAACGTACGGTCGTTAGTTCTGCTTAGTGAGGTGGATTAAGGACAAAAAACACGAAGATCGTGACACGGTGGACAAAAGCACCAATTTTTTTTTAAAGACTCCTATGGGTATGTAGATTAATAAAATCCCATGCTCCAAAAAAATTGCAATGACCTTGACCTAATTATGACGTAATATATTCAAAATGGCCGCCATTTCCTTAAAACGGCAAGTGATTTTAGTAGCGAATTATATGTATCAAAGGCCAAGGAATCGCATGGCAACGTTTGTGTTGCGCTGAAACAAACAGTTTCATCATTTTTGTATTAAATTTGTCTATATTAGCATTATGATGGTATAAAATACATCATCATCACCGTGGGAAAATTAGTGGTTTGTATTCAAATATTTTAACATGTTTCAATTTCAGCTCATGGTTGTGATGGCTAGCAGACCAATGTTAGTAACATTTGTAATTATAACTCGGTTTTGGATTGAAATGGTTTTGTTTCAGTTTCAGACAATGCAATTGCCATATATAACTTTGTAAACTGTTTCTTGGGCAACTGGTGTCGAAAATGTCCTATGATGACCAAACCACAGACAGCACGGATACACAAACGAAGACCTAGCTCTCCTTTCTCAAAGGGGAAGGACTCCCGCGGACCCTAAGCGTGAAAAAACAAAAACAATATCCCACTGGTGTTCGTCCTACCATACTACCCACATGTCGCGCACCCAGCCCTGAAACGGGCTATCCTCAAGCACTGGCCCTTGATTAGCGAAAACGAATATCTGAATAGGCTATTTGATACCCAACCCATCCTGGCATACAAACGGCACAAAAACATAAAAGATGAACTTGTTCGATCTAGGACTAAAGCGTCTCCACAATCCAACCAAGAGGAACAAAATCTTGATGAGGAGAATCTGCAAATTATATTGGAACTATTGAAAGAACAAAACAATGGAGTGTCGTGGCCGGGCGGTTAAGAACTCGGTTTTCTGTTCCGCAGAGTGTGGGTTCGAGTCCCGGTGTCGACACGTGTGTCCTTAAGCAAGGCAATTAAACCACTATTGCTTCGTCCTTCGGATGGGACTTAAAGCTGTAGGTCCCGTGCGTTGTGTAATGCACGTAAAAGAACCCAGTAACACTCTTCGCTAAGAGAAGGGGTTCGCCCCGGTGTTCCTGGCAGCGCCTCGGAATAGGCAACTAGATAGATGGCGCTTTACAAATGCATGATCATGATCATCATCATCATCATCATCAAAGAAATGGATCTCAAGACTAAAACAAAATAAATAAGTCAAACCCCCCCCCCCCCACCCCCCACCACCCCCCCCCCCCCCCTTGTCCTTGCCACGCGTCATAATAAACCGACACACAAATAAAAACAAGGAAAGTAAAATGAACTATAAGAAGGTGGCTGATGACGTGCATGATATAGCACAGAAAATATGCCCTGCTCCCCTTCCAAAAAAGGAGAAAAAAGAGGGGACGTCATATTATCACCGGTAAAAATCAATCACTGTGTGAACTAAAAACAAAGGGACCGCTGTGGCAATACACAAACCAGTCATCGCGTCGCCAAAACCAGAGACAGGGTTTGAAACTCCCGCTTTTAAGGAATGTCTAACCCAATTGGCCTGCAGACGTTGATGTATTTTCCCGTCCACGAACTCCAACCACGGACAGTCATCTAGCAGGGATAAGGTGGCTAAAACTGACCCCCAGATGCGTGTCTTACGGGAAAAAAAAGAAAAAAAAAGTTAAAAATCACGCTCTGGAGAGACCAGTCAAAAAGCCACTTTCTAGCATACCCACTAGTTAACGTACAATTACAGATTTATCTTCGGCAGAACAGTCACAAATACAATCCATTATGATACTTGTCAGCAGAACCTCTTCCGCGTCTCAAAAAAATAACGAAAAGCACGGAGGGGTTCTGTTGAAACTTGTACACGAAACACCCCCCCCCCCCCCCCCCCCACCACCATTCCTACAGACTGCAATCTCGCTGAAAAAAAGTGGCCTGAACTGACCTCCCATGAAGCGTATATCACTGAAAAAAAAATTAAATTAGGAATTACGCTCTGGGCGGGATAGTTACGCAACCCCACTGCTGGCATACCAGCACACAATAAATTATGCAGATTTATCTCTGTAGACCAGCCACTACCTAAAATCCAATGATACCTTACGCAGCAGAACTGCTTCAGCATCTCCAAAAAAATAACGAAAACGATGAGAAAAAGTTCTGACTTGTGAAAACTCCTATAAACACCCTCTCCTCCCCACATAAAATGAGTTCTGATTCACTGCAGCTAACTCTGGAATTGATAAAAAAAATTAAAAAAAAGATTAACTGATCATTCCTTGAGGTATGCCTGCATAAACCGGTTTCTCTGTGCTATACCTTCTTGCAAAAGCACTCCATTAGAATTTAAAAACCTAATAGCCTCACAGAAAAAGAAAGAAAATTCCACAAAACCCAGTATTACACGTCCTTCACGTTAATGTCCTTCCCAGGTGACCGAGAATCGCTCTAAAAATTAAAAAACCTTGAGTGACATGTATGATTACGCTGCTTCCCAATAAACACGATCCTGCCCCTTTAAGTAGGTGGTTAATGGTAATAAACTGTAAAAAAAACCTATTAACTGTAACTGTAAGATGCAGTTAAATAAATGGTAACACACTATAATCCCTCGTCTACACAAACCAACTGTTATATGCGCTATTCAATATAATAAATATCCTGTCATAACCTATATCCAGTCAGAATCATTGTGTTTCATTGTGTTAATGTGTTATTGTTTTGGTTGATAGTTATTGTTTATTATATCATAATGACATCATGGTATCTTGTAGATCAGTGCCACGGTAATTATACTGTTACCATTTTGAACACAAAAAAAATAGCATTTTGGTGAAAAAACGGCAATAAAATCTGTTTTTTTCAAATGTTGTGTTATTTGTGTAGTATTGACGATGATGACGTCATATTTACATCAATATACATGTAGTCACCATAAAGGATATTAATTTTTTACAAACTAATACCACCCTCATTGAATTCCTTGACCTCAGAAACATAATTTTGGCATGTAGAAATCCCACCATGGCATTTGCGTTTGCTTTATTACATAACAAGAGGTTATGACGTCATAATGACGTAATTCAAGGTTAACAATTCTCAGATTTTTTGGAGCATGACTTTTTTGAAATCTATGGGTCAAACTGATACTTTGGTGAAAAAATGGTGCTTTTGTCCACCGTGTAACGATTTTTTCCTTAATCCACCTCACTAGCTGTTTTGGATATCGGAGTCGCAAAAAATATTCAGGCTGCTTTCGGATCGGCTACCTAGGCCAATCATCGAAAATCAAGTGAAATGGGTTATTGATATACTTGCTTACCTTTACTTGAGTGATATGGCAAATAAAATAGACATGTCTTATGATGTAGTAAGTAGTAGTAAGTACCAGCATGATTGATGAACTTGAAGAAGTAGGTACTAAATAAAAAAAATGCTTAGTAAAAAGTTCTACTTCTATTTAAAAAAATACATGTCGGCCTAGGCCACGACGAACCGATCGCTTTTATGCTTTTCCTGATTCCAGATTGCTTGAAAAACTGCTTTGTACTTAATGTAGTGTACTACTAAGGCCCTAATTAGGGCAAATATTATTTAAAAAAGTTCGCGTCGGAGAACGTGTGTAGCGATTTTACTGAAAAAATATATCAGCAAGCCAGTCTACGACCGACGCCAGAAAAAATTATGAGTCCGCAGGTGATGGGTTCAACCTGAGCCTGCCATTGATGTCGCGTGATAAATAATCCCGTGTCTGAGGCACTCTGAGCCCGCTAACTTAAAAAATATTCCCATTGTGAACTGGGTAATGTTTAGATGTTATTGTAATTTTAACTGCAATTCACACTTCTAAAATAAAAGTTTATATTTTAAATAACCATTATTTAGTTGAATTTAATTGAATATTTTGACAGTGCTGAAATAAATTAACTGCAATTAACCAGCGGGATTCCCAGCGGGATTCCCGGCGGGATTCCCGGCGGGATTCCCGGCGGGATTCCCGGCGGGATTCCCGGCGGGATTCCCGGCGGGATTCCCGGCGGGATTCCCGGCAGGATTCCCGGCAGGATTCCCGGCAGGATTCCCGGCAGGATTCCCGGCAGGATTCCCGGCATGGTACCCACATAATTCGATACCACAAGTTCCTGTGGTAATATCCCCCCCAAAAATAGGAGTCTGTGTAGTCCAGCTGCTAAGGCCCATAATGTGGGACAATTGTGTGCATTTTGTAGTAAAAGCATGAAACTTCCTACAGTTGTTATATATACCCTAAATGTCGTTTTTAGACGTGGACCTACCTCGCCCATTTTAGGGGGCGGGGCTATGTTTTCTAAAAGTGGGGAAAAAATTAAAAATTTGACATTACTATGTTAAGTTTTTTTCCTGCACATTTATGACTGTAATACATAATAACAGTTTAATAAATACCTAGGAGAGTTGATGGCTTCTGAATGGTCGAGACTCGATCACGTGGAGGGCATTATCATGTACCGGTAGTAATAACCCGGCTTTCAAGAAGAAGCGAATAAATGTCCCCTGAACCAGCATTAATCAAGCATCATGTAAGCCAATGATTTGCCGAATGCAACAGTCCTACGGTAACTTGTAACAAATCTTGATACTGTGGTACTGTCCTGATTTGGACACATGTAAAACAATTGAGGGATTTTTGAGGAGGAGTGAGACCCAGAAACAGCAGGGTGAGCCATCCTGGGACTTTCACCACAAACATTGTTTCATCAACTCTGAAGTGGAATATTTTGTACTTTTCACTATAAAGGTAACTTTAAAACTGCCATCGCAACCAGTATGCAAAGTTTTAGACATACAGGAGAAAGTTGTCATTTTAGAATGTAGTCATTGTTTTATTGCATAATTTGTTGAATGCTCGACCGCTTTAATTAGAGGATCCTTTTTCTTTGATCCTCCTCTATTGACGTAAATGTGTTCCGCTACAATAACAAATTAGTTTCCTTTTTCGGTCGATTTATTGTTATATCTTGAATGTGGGTTTACCCTTAACTTTTTTTTTCACTAGCCGGCCGGACCAGTAATGTTGACCATTTTACTGGTTCACATGTTTTTTCCACCTTTTAGGCTACTTTGTTTGTAAGTAAGCAGCCGCGGCCCTGAACTGCACTCAAAGGCAATGTGATACAATAGTGTTACATATATGGCGCGGTCTCGTTATTGACTGCTTGTTCTTCCCTTGTTCCTACCCACATAAAAAATTGGGTGTAATTGTAGGCCACAAAGTAATATTTCCCAGCCTATTGAAATTTCAAAGTAACAGCCTACTTGCTACAATGTAATACATTTTGTTGGTCAGCTGTCAATCATTGTCTGGATTTCTTGCTCCTACTTGGAATATATTCGTAAAATACTCCCGAATAATTCTCACGTGGTTTTATTTTATTCCTCTTGCACTATAAAGGTTTATTATGTTAAATTACACCACGGGACCACTTATAAATTGAAAAATGTAACAAGCTCTTACAATTTCCACATCTATATTAGGGACAAATTAAGTATTATGTGTTTTATTAAATAAAACCCAGCAGAATATTTATTAAATTTGAATAAATTTGAACTCCTTACACTTACAGCACGGTGGGCATCAGTGGTCAGCTATTCTGGTCTCAAAGTATGGGTTATAATAACAACACATATTGAAGAGACAAGGTACCATGCATTTTATAAGCTAAAACATGGCCCCTAAACATGAACACAAAACGCTGGAAATATCGCCGAAAGGAAAGTCTCGTAATTTTGAAAATTTTGACCATTTGTCTCGTTAAAAATGTATTTATTAAAGGTAGTAACAGTACGAAGACATATATATTAGTATGTACACATATACAGCCTTGCTATAGTAGCCTTGGTCAAGGCGTTCATCGTTACCCGTACGTACGTACAGCGCAGCGGTAATCGGAGCTCAAACAATGACCTCACGCGGCCACTATTATATACAAAGTAGCTGAAGATACTTGAACGCCTTGGATCATTGGTTAAGTTGAGGTTATGGGGGCGGTGCTCATTATGCTAATAGATTAAGCTGACCTTTATAGTCGTTTTCTTATTGGTCGATCATTGCGTAGAAACTGCATAATTTGAGCTAGCGGTGAAAGGTCATAGCTAGCTCGCAAGTGTTTACGAACACCGCCATCGTTGACATATTTTATCGGAGAAAGTTGAGTGATTTTTACGAAGGCTTGTAGGAATTACACATGAAGATTTGAACTGTCTTGCTTGATTGGCGAGTATCACAGTTATTTTCGCTCGTTTTGCTGGGTATTTTCTTGAATGTTGACAATGTTATGGTCAAAACTAGTTGTGTTTAGCTGCTTAGTTTTGAGTTTTCAACCGCGGTGACTGGAGAAGGCCGCGACTCTATTGAAACGTGTCGAACTCGGCCCTACATTATATCGCACGCATCTAATCCAGCTGATCTAAAAACCGTGGCTCGGTAAAACGCGGAACTCTGATAATTAAATGCCTTGCCGGCTGAATTTTGCCAAGATAATAATCTGAGGAGTTATTAAGGATATAAGACACTTGTCCCTGTTTAAATTACGATATTGCGATCACTTTGAAGGTTGGTTCTGCAGCTGTAAACATGCCCCCCCTCCCCACAGCGTTGGACCATGCTTGGACCATACAATGTGGCGATAACGCACAGACCAGCATGCCTGGGTTAATGCCGATTATGCGGCGATAAGAAACTGACCGAACACGCTGAAAACTGACGCTGAGTACCTGGCCGTACGTACGTGAGAGCTCCGAGCAAAATGGGGCTCAGGCTGCCTGTAAAATGACGGATTTCCCATAACCTGTCGGCAAATTCACAAAAACACCGTGACCACGAAGAAAGGATTCTAATGGCCTTTCGCTGCTCGGGTCTAAAATCTTTGAGGGATAATATTTTTGCTGCAAAATTCAAACAACTCGCCAGATCTTCGGACGACAGACGACGCTGAATATCTGCCATTTTGTCTTAAATGTCATGCTGGATCAAATTTGATGACGTCGGGATTCAACCACGTTGTGATTGGACACTTCACATCTTAGCCCCGCCTATACTTATCTGTATTCGCATACGAGGTCATGCGCTGGAAATGTGGCACAAAATATAGGAAAAACATAAGATTTAAAAAACCCAATGATCCAAGGCGAAAAAGTAGCCTCAGTTGATTTGAATAAATAGTGGCCGTATGGGGTCACTGTTCGCGCTGTATCTCAGCACGGGGCGCAAGCTAGCATGTATGCGGGGCGCGCGCACAGTGTATTTTTGGACGGTTAACGACGGACGGATAACGACGAACTCGCCTTGACCAAGGCTATGCTATAGTGGCCACTTGTTTATAGTGGCCATGGAAACCGGCACCGTGGGTGGCCACTATATCAAGGTTGGACTGTAACACCAACCAATACAATATTGGTTAATTCAAACATTCTATAATGGTTAGGCTGCAACCAATATGTCTTGGTTCCTACGTGGACAAATTACGTAATGAAATAATACCAATTGAATTAACTTATTACACATTGCAATTACACATACATGTACATACAATAATAACCTATTCCTTTTAGATATTACCTACTGAACACTTACTACAAACATAGCCGTTGTTAGTTTTATAGTTCGCGTTTTTGTCCACGACGAAGTCAGTTAGTTTTTTATGAGTAATGTCAAAATTTGAATACGAATGAAATGTAATGTGAATTTTTCGCTATGTTTGCAAAAAAATAAAAAATTCAATCGTGGAATCGTTTGAATAATTACATATTATGGTCAAAAAGTTGCATTTTGGACTAAATACTACAATTTAATATCGACTATTGTCAAAACAAATTTCCTCACTTCTGATTGGTCAGTTGCTGTATGTACATTTCCTACAAGCTCAACCAATATGACTGGTTGAAGGCAAACCAATCTATTGGTTATGAATGACCAATAGATTGGTTGATACCTTAGTTGCAAGCTCAACCAATATAACTGGTTGAAGGACAACCAATATAACTGGTTGAAGGACAACCAATATATTGGTTATAAATTACCAATAGATTGGTTGATACCTTCAACCATTATGACTGGTTGACGAACAACCAACGCATTGGTTACGCTTTAACCAACACATTGGTTATACAACCAATATTGGGTCAACCAATTAGATTAGTTGGTCTTTTAACCACTCTGTTTTTAGAGTGTAGGATGTGTAGAAATCATTTTAAGACTACAGTACACGCTTCTGAAGTAAGTTGCTGGGATAAAACCTTAGCTCGTGCATTTTAAGGGACAATGGAGGACAACAAATAATAATACCTGTTTTTGATGAAAATCATGACGTGTTTTCTGGGTTTAAATTTAACGTATTTAAACTATTCATGGTTCAGTTTTGGTATTCTAGGGTCCGCCATCGGGATTTTGTACCATCTCGATTTGATTGCTTATTTATTCTTGGCTCGTATGGGTTTTGTGAAGATTTTTAAAAGCTAGCCTTGTAATTTATGGGCCTCGAAATATATCGTTTTTGTTAAAGACAAGAAAAACGGAAAATAAATTGTATTAAATTTCCCCCTTTAATCCCCCAAAATATTAGGTGTTAAGGTTCCGTTTATAAATTTTTCTTCCTTTTTTAAAAACAATGAAACCAGCAATAACTGTTAATAAATAAACCTGGAATTTATTTTGGTAGCCTCGTAATTTACTGGTCAGGTGTCGATTTTATTAGATATCAGGAAAACCAAGAATAAATCGTATTATTATTTACCCCTAAAGTCGGTTGGGAATATTTTTAGGAGGTCATTCAAATAAGTCTTTAACCAGTTCGCGCCGGATGACGTATATAAATGCAAAGTTTTCCCCAAATTCAAAACGGATGACGCATAAACACGCCAAGTTCAAGTTCGGAAATGTCTGTCAGCAGCGAGCAAGGCCGGAAATGCGTGGGTGTGCTTCCCAGCACAATCGGCCTGAACCCGCTTCGGATCGAGTTTCGTTAAAAATAATCCCGCCCCTCGGCTCGGTGATGTTAAATTAATCCCGCCGCGAACTAGTTAAGTATCCTTTCTTTTTTTAATTCTATATGAAAATTTTTTTTTTTCACTTGACTGCCGGACTACTTAGGAAAGGGTTTTGACTAGACCGCCGCTGTTTTGACTAGAATTTGTCTAGCGGACCGGCGGTAAAGGAAACACAATAGATTTATGTGTATTAAATGTGAATAAAAAGCAAAACTGGTTCTAGTGTACGTTTAGTGTGGTAATTTGCCGTCCACAAATTGACCCCCCACTTTTTAAATTTTGCGTCTACTCAAAATGAGTGATGTAAACCGAGGAAGAACCCAGACAAATTCTTGATAGTCGGTACGCGACGTCTAGGTACGATACAGATTCGCAAGGCCACGGTCGCACACATTGTTGTGTGTGTACGTACCCACGGTAATCAAATTTCACATGGATGATCGTGAAAGTTCTTCGTCGTTTTTTGGTGAATCCGACGAAAACAGTACTGATTCGTCTAATAACACTCTAATTCGAATCACAGTATTTTTTATTCAGACACGGACCCGAGCAGGATAAAGCACAACCGCTCAAAATGATCGCTGCAGAGGGCCGAAAAATCACTAGGCCCGGACCACTTCGCTCTGGTAAGCTTTACTTGGCTGTCCAAATCCTCCAAAATTAGGATCAGCCGGAAAGAAATAGAGACTTACTCCATCCTTAGTAGTTTTGCTAGACCTAGCAGCTACACACCTAGTCGGCATGACCGAAAGCTGATTTAGAATGAAAAGCCATGTAAAAACGGACACTTGTTGCAATGCGCGCAGTCAGTATACGATAAGCCGGGTAGCGGCGCGGCGAGTCTCAGCCTGGATTTTCGTCATACCCCTCGCGAGGTTTTATGTTAATGAGGCTTCCCTTCGAGGGGCGGAGTGGTTTGACCAAAATTTTCTAAAATTATTTCCCCCCATTTATTACAGAAAACAAACACAACCACACACATAATGTTGTTGTCAACATTAAACTTTATTGATTTAAGCAACAAAAAAAAGTATTACATGTTTCCTTCGAGGTCGAACCCACACATATTACACAATGTATAAGTAATTAGTGGCGTTTTACTTTTCTTATTGCTTTTTCTTCTTGGTGTGTTTTTGGTTTGTTTTTATTGGCTGGTCCAGGTAAAGTATATTTTAGTGTTTTTATGTACCTCTTAATTTTACTGTATTTTTAATGAATTGTATAATTGCTGGGCTCCTCTGGGAAAACATTGTTTTACTGAGAGGTTTCCCGGGTTAAATATGTGACCTGTTCCAACGAAACCCGGACAAAGTCGACTTTTTAGTTTTGTTTTTTTCCAAATTCTCTAGGTTCTCAGCTTTAAAATGATGTATCATTTACATATGTACCCCCACCCTATCTTCCCTGGGGTCTGGATTTAGTGATAAAACCCTGACAACCTAATTATGAGATAAACAGCTTTGAAGTTTAGAAAAGCATATTATTTCTATTCACAAATGTTTCACAAAATTGACAAAAAAACACTTCTGGTAGACGGATTTTGTTCAAATTTGAGGAGATTGTAGATTAATAGTGAGTGACTTAAGCCATGTTCGCACTGGACTTAAAATGATAAAACATACCTAGACGATGGGTCCTTTTCCCATTTTAAGTCCAGTGCGGACAGCCTAGGACGTTTTCCTCTCGGGTACTTCTCCCGAGTCCAGTGGGTACTTCTACCGGCCAACTGCTGCCCGGGAAAACGTCCCTGGTCACTTTTCCCTAGACGATAAGTCCAGTGCGAACAGCGCGACTCGGTAAAAGCGTCCCAGGAAAACGTCCACCCGGCCCTCCAGTGCAAGGTCACGCTATACAAGGCACTGCGCATGCGCTCTTTGCATTGTTTACATGTGGGCACGCTGATACATGCAAATCGCATCGTGATCACATTCGCACGTGGTTCTGCAAAAAGATTACGTAGAGTTGGGGTTCTTTTGGTCAATATTATGGCAGATATTATTATTGATACAGTCGGAAGTTTGATTGGTGCTACCAGTGCATCATTTCCAAATGATAATAAAGAACATCAACGTGTCTTACGACGAAAGAAAGCACGACAACGGATGCAATACCGTACCTACGCTGGCATGGCGTCAATGATTTGATCGGGAAAAAAAACGCGCGCGCGTGATCGCGAATGGGTACACCGGGGTCAATGCAAAAAGGTCACGCAAAGCGCCCTCACGAGTCATTATAATGACAGCTTGGCTACTTCTCCCACGGTCTCGGTAAAATTTTCCCGTGTCGAAAGTCCAAGTGCGAACAGTGGTAACATTTGACCATTTTTTATTTTACCATCGTCTCAGTAAAACCTTCCCCCAAAAAGTCCAGTGCGAACACGGCTTTAGGAAAACCTAAAACCTCAAAATGCTAAAATCCATCCCGAAATGAGTTCAGGAGTACATTGAGACAAAACACACTGTGCGACTTTTTCCGGGTTTCGTTGGAACAGGTCACATATGCAATAAATAAATAAAATAAATGAATAAACAAATGAATAAACTCATGAAAATTAAAAAGACAAATGCCAATGTGAAAGACTTTAAATTAAAAACCCCGATGGAGCCACACACGAAGCTGTTGAGTATGCACAAATCCAATAGCAGGCGCTACTACGCCCAATTGCTGCCTTGTCAAATACATACTACCCAGGGTGTGGGTGGCATGGGAAAATGACTCGTCGGCATGGGAGTTGTTTGCGAATCCCACCTACCGCTGTGTTATTATACACAATGTAAAAATTAAATGATGATGATTGTGATTTGGCAAGATAAGGGTTTGATTTGTCAGTGCTGCATATCTTGTCTTGGATTATTGCGCACGACATATCACGCCATATCACACAAATATTTTTACTAAATTTAGGTTTAAAAGGGGCCATGTATTTAAAAAAAATTATTCCCATAAAAAAAAAAAAAACCTAGGAAAAATTAGGTTCAATAAATTGGTGAAAGTTGTACATCGCAGTAAATAAACAAACGACCTCGGGTCACTCGACATGACCGTAACCCTCCAGAATCCTCATTGCAGTTTTATAGGATTTTTGAGGACTGAGAATAAATGGTATTAAAAAAAATGAGGATTTTTTGAGATTTGAGGCGTAATGTTGTTTCAAGTTCTGAGGAGTTGAGGATTGAGGCTAAATAGGGTTTTTAAAAAAATGAGGATTTTTGAGGATTGAGGCTGAATGTTATTTTTTTAAATGAGGATTTTTGAGGATTGACTTTAAAGAAAAAAATGAGTTTGGAGGAGTACATGGTCATTTGGCCTGAGATGGTATTGAAAGATTGGTTTGACTAAGGCCGGGGTGTGGTACACATACATGTAGGTTACTGATATGGATCTACATGTATTGTATTGTAACATCCGAGTAACCACCTACCATGCCCAACACAACAACCGGTACTCAACCCAATGCCGAGTCTCACCACTGTCCCACCACCAACTGTCTAGCATCCGACCCGACCAGCAGAAAAGAAACCCCCCCCCCAAAAAAAAAAACCAACCTAGATGCACCCTATTCCCTACCCACCCCTTTCCCAAAGCCAGCATATGAATGCAAATCTTGACATACATGTACAACACCTTGTCAATTCAAATTTACATGATATAAGCCATTACCAAACCCCCCCCCCCCCCCCAACCCTCATCCCCCTTCCTCCCCCAATCCCCACCTCCCTCCCCAACCCCCACCCAAACATATCACCCGTTCATTAGGCAAGAAACTTCTTTATTGCACTTTTTAGTACGACTACAAACCATATTTCAGCACGCGTTACTTCTGCATCCATTTCGTGAAAAAACCAGCAACATCGGTCAGATTTAGCAGTTGATCGCCATCAAATTCAATCATTTTCAAAAAAAGAGCAGAGAGAGATGTTTTTTACCAAACAACAATTTGCATTAATATAATACGTTAAATTTCATTTAAGGTGGTTTTTGACCTGCCGTTTGAGAATTGTAAACAGTCACACCTCTCCCCCCAAAAAACCCAAAAAATCAACAACAATACATGCTACACGTACAATGGACGATTCGGCAGTGTATTTGTTGGTGTTGGTGGAGTTATATTGCTAGGCTACACTTGGAACTAATTAAAAAATAACATTTTTAAAATTAAAATTACATTTCAATCGGTTACAACTATTGGGATTGTGTTAAAATACGGTTTTGTGAAGCGTATGAAATGATGACGTCATCAGTTAAGCTTAAAACAAAAGATGCGGAGCCATGGCTTTGAGGGTCTATATCGTGTAAAGGGCAGGACTAATGCAATGACAGTATAAAGTGGAGGGATACTAGGTAAAAGGTCTCTAGTGACTCTGTTTGCAATGCCTTTTGAAGAATTTAAAAGTTATCAACCAAAACGTTTCTTCTTTTGTGTTGCAGTGACGTCATTTTAATTACAAAATATGAATAGCCATATAAAATGTTTAAGATGACCCAACGTTTTGTTTTGTTTTTGTACAAAGTAGGCAGAGAATTAAAGTTTGCCATCATTAAAGTCCCGGAAGTGCTTATACCGTAGCACCTAAAGTAGATTAATCATTCATAAAATTCCTTATGAATATTCATATTGCGATAATTCTTACGCTCGCTGTGAAAAGCCCGCCCTCTGTCGGCAAGTTTAGGAAATGATACATTGTAGCGCGCTGATGTACTAGCGCGACTCTTGGGGGGTATGTAAAGATCTGTGGTTGCAAGACATGCAACAGGGTGAATATTTTAAAGGTCAATACAGACTTATGTTCTTATGGAAAATCACGATTCAGGTAAACAGATTTATGCTTTCCATCGTATTACCCAGTTCTGCCGGAGGACGTATATACACGCAAAGTTTATACCAGATTCAAAACGGATGACGCATAAACACGTCACAAGCAAGGCCGAGGATGTCTGTCAGCAGCTACCGGTAGCAAGGCCAGAAATGCATGGGTGTGCCTCCTGATACCATCGTCCTGAACCTGCCTCAGATCGAGTTTCGTTAGAAATAATCCCGCACCTCGACTCGGTGATGTTAAAATAATCCCGACGCGAACTGGTTAAGTCCAGTGCGGACAGCCTAGGGCATTTTCATCGCAGTTACTTTTCCTGAGTCCTGCGGCCAACTGCTGCCCAGAAAAAATTCCCAGGTAACTTTTCCCGAGATGATAAGTCCAGTGCGATCGAGGTCATGCTACACAGGGACACCACACATGCGCTTTGCATTGTTTACTGTGCATGGTGCGTGCACAGGTGTATGCTGCATCGCAAGTGGCAAATCCTGCGAACAAATCAGGAGCATTGTTGCTCCTTTGGTTGAAATCATGGCAGACATTATTATTGATACAGTTGGAAGTTTGATTGGTTTGGATTTGTAGCACGTCGTACAAAAAGAAGAACCAGAAATAAAAAAGAGCGTATTTGCACGTACTGAGTAGTAACATCAACAATGGCATTAATGATCAGACAAAAGGCGTGTGCACGTGTTTTGGTACATGGGGTCAATGCGGAAAGGTCACGCAAAGCACCCTCATGTCATGAGTCATTATACTGACAGCTCGGTTACTTCTCCCGTGGTCTCGGTAAAATGTTCTCGTGTCGAAAGTCCAAGTGCAGACAGTGGTAACATTTACACATTTTTTTATTTTACCATCGTCTCAGTAAAACCTTTCCCCCAAAAGTCCAGTGCGAACACAGCTTTAGACCAAAAGACCTAAATCCCCCAACAAAGAGATTTCTTGGGCCTTTCAACTACTAGTTGTAACTTCATAGTGTTTTATCTCTATTCTAGGGTCGCGTAAAACTTCCGCTCATTTACATATTTCGCACGCTACAATTCGTGTGCACATTCTGTGTGGGATCACAGGATGCTGGCATACCGTACATGTACTTGCTTCCTAAGAGTGCTTAATGCATGCAATCATCACTTGGTTGCGCGCACAACCAGCAAACCCTAAATGCATGATTTTCAACATGGCACTGTTTCAAGAGATTTTTTTAAAAATAATTATCGCGATTCAGCAATTGATCGTTATTAATTAAGAAGCCAACCGGCAGTCAATAGCCTTAAGGACAGTAGCTTTCTTGAGCATGATAAGAAGGCAAGTGCAGCAAAGAAAAAATGTCAGTTGCAATGGCGGCTAATCATGGAGTGGGTATGGCTACCCATTTGCTGGTAGCGTACATTGCAGAGATGCCAACCTTTGAATCCTGTTGTCAGGAATGATTTGTACATTTGTTTGTCGTTTTTTCTTTCTTTCATGGTTGTCTCCGTCATGTTGCACGTTACTTGCACGCATATTCTGTTGGTACTTCGCGATATGGGGACAACCCATAGGGTTTGTGTGTAAACTGAAATCTCTCTAATCTCATAACTCAGAACACTCTAAAATTCAAAATATTTCAGCATCACCCTAATTTCTCCTCTTCTTCATTTTCTTTCATTATACCCTAACCCAATTTTCCCTTGTTCTACCTTTACTGAAGACCCAACGCGCTATGGGGACTCGAAAATGTCCCCACTACTCTTTCTGTCTTTTCTAAACAAAAGAGCCTGTCCCCATAACTAGGTGGAGGCTCGTACACATTAACACACGACCAAATACACACCAAACGCAAAGCAAACTTTTTTTTCACTAAATAGATTTGACAGTTTTTAGCGTAGATATCGGACTCCAAAAATGTGGACTCACTGGTAGTATTGCGCATGCGTACACGTACGTATGATAATTAGGACAGCGACTGGTCACACGAGAGGGATTAACCAGTACGAAGAAGGAGTCCGATTTTCACAGGAGTCGGATTTTCATATGACAATGTATCACCATAGCTCCGGCAACAAATAGACGTAAAGTCAAGTCACGAAATGATGTGTCCGCCGGTCTTGCGTGTACCACATGTGTACCACATTCATCGTAATCAGTGCACCACATTCATTGTAATCACTGTGCACCATGCATACGGTAATGGCTTACTAAGTTACTACAGAAGTATGCAGGAGTGCTGCAGCTAGCCGTGTCCCGAGTGCTTCAGGCCGGCTGGCTTGGTACGGTAACTGTGCATGCTGTAATGCATTAAACAGCAGCGCGTGCGCGGAAAGCAACATTATAATTGTTACTCTGCTGAAAAAATGCCGATACAAAAAAAAAAGGCGCATTAATATTGCAAATCCGGGAGGATATCTTTTGTGCCCGTGAGGTCGGGAGTTTAGTTGATTTTCCAGGAGCCTCCGGGCGAAATTGGGAGGGTTGGCATCGTTACATGCTACATGTACGCACCACTATACTGGATCAGAGCACGTAAACAACTGCACTTGTTTACACCAACAGTGCACCAGGTCAAACTGTGGCGGCTAAAACATGTCTTGACAGGTGATGATCGAGCGTACAAATCTAGGCCCGAATTCGTAAATATTGATTAGATCATCTGCTGTTTATCCAACGTACATGGTTAGTGACACCTGTCTAAGTAACAAAAGAAATTGTAATCATCCCAAGGGGCTTGTTTATCTTGCGTACAAGTTACCAATTCTCTGTTGTCTTGCTTGCGAGGACGGACTTATGGCAGTGGAGTTATCAGCACGTTTTTTCGCACTAGTGTCAACTGAGCTGATCAGCAGAGCACAGCGAGCTACGGGTTTCCGAAGATACATGTAGATATGCCCTTTTGTTCAACATATTAAGTAATCCGCTGTGAAGAGAATGATGTACGACTAGACCACTAAACATTGGCTAAGCAGGAACTTGCACATGTACACGGATGGATAAACAGCCAATTAATTTCTTACTGAATTGCGATTATCAGAGGAGTTTATCAACACACGTACATGTACTTCTCTGTTTTAGCCACCGTACAATAGTTGTACGTGACTAAAATAACCAAGTGATCATCACCGTTTACAAATTTGGGCCTAAGGGCCAAATTCATAAACGGTTATTTCCCCTTGATCATGATTAACTAGGCTAAACTGTGTATACACAGTTAATGATCGAACGTACAAATCTAGGCCCAAATTCATAAAGAGTGCTTAGATCAGCTGCTGTTTATCAAACTTACATGGTTAGTGACATAAATCTAAGTAACAAAAGAAATTGTAATCGTCCAAAGGGGCTTGTTTATCTCGTGTACAAGTTACCATTTTTTTGTTGGCTTGCTTGTGGGACGGACGTATGGCATTGGATCTGCTGCGTATCATTGAAATAGCACAGGAAAAACTGTTTTTCTACCTTTTACACACTCAACGAGACCCATTTTCTGGTCATGTGTACAATTATATGCGCGTTTTTTCGACATGGCAACCCTCTCACTAGTGTAAACTGAGCTGATCAGCAGAGCACAGTGATATGCGTGTTTTCGAAGATAGATATGCCCTTTTATTCAACATATTACGTAATCCGCTGTGAATAGAATGATGTATGGCTAGACCACTAAACATCGGCTAAGCAGGAATTTGTACATGGCTGGATAAACAGCCGACTTTTTTCATACTGAATTGCGATGATCTCAGGAGTTTATCCACACGCGCACTTCTCTGTTTTAGCCACTGTACAATAGTTGTACGTAACTAAAATAATCCGTTGATAATCACCATTTATGAATTTGGCTAAGTTATTTTGAAAAGGATGAGCCTATGTCATGAATATTGGTATGCAAGATGTCATCCAGCTTGGCCCATGGGCTCATTAAAAATCCAGTCAACTACCCCAGGGGATTAACTCTAGAGAGTCAGCATGGTGTAGGACAGAAACCACAACTTTTACATAAACTGTACCTGGAACATCCATTGTGTCTACCCGAGAGATAAGCCAGGAGTAATTGTGACCGGCTCCATCGTAATCAGGAATAAGTCGCTGAGGCCGTTTTACGCAATCGGCCGTTTATGTGAACGCATGGGTGAAAATCGTGACCAAGTCGATTTTCTGAACATAGTATTTTTAGGAAGTGTAGTTATCACAGATTATTGTCATTAATGTCTTGTATGTAAAAACGATCAATAAAGATGAAAATTAAAAGGTTTTGTGTGCGCTGTCTGTATGATTTGGGTGCATTATTGATATGATATTTATAGGTGTCATATTTCCAAAAATATTAGAGATACAAACTACGGGAGATTGTTGTCAAGATAGTGACCAACTAATGTAAAAACTGTTATGACAATCAGAAAACAGGAAGTATGCCATTGCTATGGTTGTTTATTGGAAAGCCTGCATTTGCGTTTACTTTTACAACTGTTTATTTCAAAGCCGTTTTTCTCGGATTGTGGATTCGGCAAATAAATATACACCTTTCATCTTCATCAGACCATAACTCGTTAACCTAAACAGATACACACTTGTGATGGGTATCATTAGAAAGCTTAAGAAATTCCCTTTCTCACCATGTGCATATTATCTCAAATTTTGAGACTTATTCCTGATTACGATGGAGCGGGTCACAATTGGTCTCCCTGTTTGCCCTGCAAAAACGTCATGCATAACCCTCTGAAGTAGGGCTGATTGTCCATGACCCATGAGTTCTTTATAAATCTGGAAATGATCCTGCGGTAACCCACCGGTTCAATAGGTACCGGTACGTGTTCTCTAAGATGCCTCAGTTTGAGCATGACATCGTCAGGTTGACTGCACACTTTATTTACCCCGATCAGTGCTTTCCATGGAGGCCCTCAGGACAAAAATGTATGTACAAGCTATATAGCACATGTATAAAAAAAATAAAAAAAGTAAAACAAATTACAAAATATACACACTGCAGATTATTAGAATTTGAAATGTGCTTCTTGATATGCTTTTTGAAACTCAAGATAGTTGGCAAGCTTTTAATGGTACGTGAAAGATTATTCAATGACCTGGCTCCAGAGAAATTGAAAGAGCGTTACAGCCGAGTGAGAAATGTTATTACTGGTATTGAATCTAGCATTTTAAGAATGAGTATTCATCTGAGATTTTTATACCAATTGACAAATACTCCGAAGCCAGGCCATGGACACACTTGTACATTTTGTTAAAATACTCAGCCCACTTACGAACCTGCATTCAATTTAACAACAGCACTGGCGTCCTCTGCCATTGCGCCGTTAAAACCACCGTACTTCCAACAACTGTACGAGAGTGGAGTAAATAATAAAAAATCCTACAAATTGGTGACCCAGACATGATGACCGAGGCAGGCCCATCAGCGGAATCGAAGGCTGCAGTTCCTGCCAATTATGCGCCAATAGCTGCAGTGAGCTAGAAGTTGCCGTTATTTTGGCCCAACGACCCCTATGGTTTGCCCAGGTAGAAGCACAGTTTCTTACATGCAATATTGCTGCACAGGATACAACATTTGCTGATGTGGTTGGCTCTCTTCAACTTGATATTGCACAGGAGGTTTGTGACTTGCTGAAATTCCTGCACCAACTGCTGTAAGCCTAGTAGTTAGGAGATCGCAAACCATCCCAGCTACATGTATTGCGTGGCATGAAGCAGATACTCGGGGAGAATACACTTTAAGGAAAGATTCTTAAACTGCTCTTTTTTCAACGGTTGCCCACAAATATCCAGGGGATTCTTGCGTCCACATCTACTGCTGTGAACATAAAACAACTGACCGACATTGCAGATAAAATAGTGGAAATACCTGTATACCATCGGTCTCCGCCGTCGACGCTGCTGTTTCCAGCTCCGATTCTGTCCATGCTGCCGCAAACATCCAAACTCTCGGGACAAGGATTAACCAATTACCGACCAAGTCCAGGACCTTACTTGCTAGCTTAGCCGACAAACACGACACTGGTCACGCAACCAAGGTTTCTTCAGCCACGACTGGTTTTCGTAGCCCTTTTCGGGAGCCCACTGAATGCTGGTACCACTGACATTTCGGTTCCGAAGCCTAGAATACAACTAGCCTTGCTCCTACACACGGAGTAACCCAACCCACCACGCCCACAGGGAAACATGGGGCGACAGGTCCTGCTGCCACACCAGTAACTAGTTACCTTTTCTTCGTCTAGAATAAGCGTTCGGGAACACATTTCCTCGTTGACACTAGCGCAGAGGTAGGTATTTTTCCTGGTCAGAGTACAGACAGAAACATCCACATGCCCATTTTCAAGCAGTCAATAAGTCACCGATAGCTACTTACGGGGAGTGTTCTCTCACTTTGTACATTGGGTTACGCCGTGTTTTTTTTATGGATCTTCTTGGCCGACACATTGGTGTCATCACCCCAATCGCTTTCTGCCAAGGCTTAGCTACACCATCAAACAATGCATTCAGGACATAAATATGTGCAGTACGACTGTGGTCGAGAGGTGCGCTTCTTGGAAAAACAACATTTTGTATCGTTCGTTTTGCTAGCTCAGGATCTACAGGGGAGCTGTAGCGACAGTATTTTAGCGACAGTATAAACTTAGTATTTTGTCCTTTTGGCCGACTTTACTCTTTGAATTTTATTGCTGCCCGAGGTCGAAGTGCGTTGCACCTAATTGAGGTATTTTTACTCCAACAAACAAATAATCACGTTTCTCTCTCTCTCGCATTGTTGCATGCATGACTAGAGATAGGCACTTTGTTTCCAGCAACTTCAACAGGTTTTTGTGTTGCCCTTATTTACCAAACATTGTAAATATCTTTATCTACATACTTCGTCTTCGTCAACTGTAAATATAACTGTTAGTCCTAGTGAACTTTGTAAACGAATAGTTTGCCACACTTTGTAGGAGACACATCCGGACTGTTGTCGAGCGGAACATCGTCGGGTCGACTACATTCGAGGGCACTCACTGCCAACAATTTGGCCAACAATAGTCAAACCCATAACCCCCCCCCCCCCTCCACTTCAGAAATAATTTACCTAAATAGCGATCTTCCCCCATCAGTAGAATCAGAACTCAGTTTACTCTCGCTCCCCCATATCAAAAGTACTGGTTCCCTAAAAATACAGTGCATACTCACATCAGCTGGCAGAAAATATTACCAGTATAGTGGAACACTCGATCCTGGCTGCTAGGTCTAGGTTATTTTGTACACATTAACATCTGTAATACACATTTTGTAAACTGACAAACATTGAACTTTCGACATGTTGGGTAAAGCTTAAAGTTGTGCATAAATATGTACATCTGGAACTCTCTACCACTTCATCTTAGGTCTTGTCTCAGTGTAAATCCAAATCACTTCTCAAAACTTATCTCATGTCTCAAGTTTTCAAGGACTAATTTGGTTGTTACTTTTATTTTTGTGTACTTGGTTTGCTGGCCTTGAACACCCAGCAGGGTGGATATGTGGGCATTACAAGTCTTATTATTAGAAGTATTATTATGTATTCTATTATAAACGAGAACACATGTGCAAGGTGCACTGTTGGTGCTTCATGGATGAACGGGAATGTCATCAAGATGCATAATATGAGGTATTAGATAAAACAAGTTTTGTTTCAATTGTAGGCTGAAGCTCGCATTAACAAAATTGTCATAATTAAAACTATCCAGCATAATTGTTTTTTGATGCACAAAATAAAAAATGCAACAAAAGTTGTTTGTCCCGTGCGCACAATGTAAAGTGAAATTAACCGGGCTCCTTTCCGCACGAGTGAAAACAAATACATTCGTTATTTATGCGGGTACTCCTTGTTTTTATAAGATGCCTCTTTGCTGCAGTGAAACACAGTTAACCTTTGCGGATCTTATGGGCAATTCCACCGTCGTGGACATTTGGAGATACTTTCTCCACTTTGTTAATCACTTTAACTAACTTAGAAGTTCAATTTGTTTGACTATTTGTTTGATTCTAGTAACATACCCGGTACATGTACACTGTTGTACCTCACATGACATTATGCAAATGAATAGATCATAATAACTAAGGCAGGATACACGACTCCTCCCATAAGTGACATTGAAACTTGTCATTGAAACTTGTAGTTAACTAAGAATAATGTTTCCTTACTAGATAAGCACTATCTACAGGGGTACTCACATATCACCCTCCTTTGCATGCCTCTTCATGGGTGACCTCGAGGAACGCATGCTTGCCTTGTCGTCCCTAGATCTGGTGGAGATACATTGATGATGTATTTTTCACCCCTTTCAACCCAGTCTCCCTTCCTTTCGCAAAATCACGATCGACAGCCATCACATTTTCCACAATTCAGATCGCCTTGTCCGTGCCATTCATGACAGCCCTGTATTGGCTTATAGATGCCTTCACAATCTACATGTACGAGACCTCATTGTTCGAGCCGAAGTTCCCACCTTGGATGCATCTCCTCCAACCCAGCACAAAACTTTTAAGTGCAGTTCCAGATGTGTGGTTCGCCAGATCCACATCCAGGAGTGCGACTCCTTTTCTGGTCACTCTTCTGGTACCACTCACAGAATGATTGGTTACATCACTTGCAGCACCTCTAATGTCAAAATATTTGATTTCTTGCAGGTTTTGTGGAATTCAGTATGTCGGGAATACCAAAAACGCCCAAAGGAAGCATTTCTAGGTCACCCCCGTCGGTCACCACTTCATATGAAAGACTCAGTTCGCCTCAGCCAGGAGAAAGTTTGGATAAATCGTTTTCGGACTATTCAACCACATGGGCTCAACATACACATGTACATGTAAATGCATCACATGACCGTTGTTTGGCTGCTACATGCACTTTACTGTAGAGACACAGGTCTGCATGTAAATACATGTACAATACTCACCTTTTCAAACACAGGCCAGTCAGCCACCGAGATCAAAATTACATCATGGCTTGACTGAGAAATTTAAACCCTGAAACAAGTTTCAATGTGTTGAGTCGTATTGCAGTCCCCATTGGACCTTTAGAAGGCCTTTTATATTACTTGGATTACGGATCCACTGCTGAAAAAAAGAAAGACTCAAGTCGGACTCGAGTCATTGACTCAAGTCATTACAACTCTGTTTAAATGTGATTTTAACATTCGAGTTCATGCATACAAGTCATGCTAAAACAGTTAAGTGGTTTAGAGTCGCCACTGGTCAAAATGGTTATGATTCATCATCTAATATTGTTGTTTTTCGTTTCATTTCTATCATGGTTAAATACATTGTAGTTTTTGCAAAAGGTCTGTAAAGTCTGTAAAGAAAACATTAAAAAAGGTCATCGGTTTCATACAATGAATGCACATTGACTATCGACCCAGAGGCGAGACACACACGGCATGAAACGGCCGAAATTGCAACACACGTAGAAATGTGACAACGCGTGCGAAATACCAGCTGCAATCGATGCCCAGACGCGTAGACATGCAACTGCGCATACCAATATTAGGGTACACGGATAAAGTCTAATTGATCATAAAACTGGCCCCTCGTCCCTACACATAATAGAGATCGAGGAAACACATTAACATCGTTCTTGTTGGCTTGTAAAATGCGTGTACTAGTCTAAATTGGAAGTTTCAGGAATAGATTATTTATGAATGAATGTTTCTTTGGTCCGCAGTTGAAACTGTACATGCATATGGCGAGTTTTAAAGTTAGGGGGGGGGGGGGGGGGAAATACATTGAAATACATTGAAATACCCCTCCGCCCGGGCTCTTTTGCTCATTTAGTTCTAAAAAACAATTACCCACTTTTTGCCCTGAATACTCCGAATACCCCGAGTTGTTTGTACACTGGTTTTGACCGGACTTTTCCACACTTTTTCATTTGCCCTAGCCATGACTTTATAAAACAATGTTTTACCGGCATTTTTCTCTAATTGGTTAATTAATGGAAGGTTTTCGGCCTATTTTTCCTTTGAAAACAGATACGAAAATGGACAAGAAAATCTAATTCCTCTACTCTTTGTAGATCGAACTCAAATCCTCAGGTTTGTAAATCTTCAAAACTACAAAGCAAATGAACAAAAGTGGTGTATTTAAAAAAAGTACACGTTAAATTTTGTAATAAGGCCCGTTTGTTTAATGGAATTAAAAGTGCCATCCCTTTACAAAAAGTCCAAAGTCCTTAGTGATACGAAAAAGGAACAAAATTTCACAACAAATTAGGACAACATGGAATTTAATATTAATTGCAAAAACAAATGAATTAAAACTTGAAAAGGAAGCTGAATAGTTTTCATAGTGTCGTCTTAATTTCTTTCTTACAATGTACCAATTATGCATATAGAATCGGTAATGAAGCGATCACTGGCCAAATGCACGCACGCACGTGCCGCAACATCACTGGTAACACGGCAATACTGCAGGAATTTGTATTTCAATGGGAACCAGCTGAGTTCGTGTCAAAATTAAAATTGAAGTCTTGGTTCTAAGACATCTTTTGCAGTGCAATTCAACATGCGAAAAGCAGGTTGCACCTGCGCCATTATCCCCCCACCTCCACAATTTGTTTGTTTTTTAATGGAAATATTAACAGTGTTACAACTTAAAATCATGTACACATCTCCAACCGCTTTTCAAAATAGTTTTACAGGTTAAATCGGTGCAGCCACATTCAGAAAACAAATTAGACTTTTGAGAAGAAAAACAAATCACAATTGCCAATAAAAGATTCACACCACCTAAGAAACAAATAAACTCATAACAAGTTTTGAGACACTTAAAAATGATCCAATAATTAACGGCCCGAAAGGGTATGAATTTAATAATCAAAGCAAATAACCCAGTGCATAATTTTGTTCTGCGTATTTTGACACCTCGATTGTTGACAATGATCCCTATAGAAGCATGTTTGTACTGATCATGTTGATGTTGAATGATCAGCCAATAAGATAATCTCTACATATGCCCGCCTTTAAAAAAAATTTAAATCGCTTGTTTGTTGCATGTTGGATCGATCAAGATGACCATCCCATCTTTCCCCTATATTGGCATTTCTATTGTCATTGAATGGCGATGGTCATCTCGATCAATCCAACATGCAACAAAAAGGCGGGCATATGTACATAGAGATTAGCTTATTGGCTGATCAATACAAACCTCCTTCTATAGGGATGATTGTCACTTTTGAAACTGGATCTACAACCATTGAAATGACAATAGGCTCTGCTCCGCAACATCGTATCTCAACAAAATTATGCACTGGGTTATTTGCTTCGAATAATCCATACCCTTTCGGGCCGTTAATTATTGCACAGTTGTGACCCAATAATCTTCTCACACAACTAAATCAATGTACCGGTATATGCTAGTATTGCACCAATGTTGAACTCGAGCTTAAAGTCACAGACCAGCATGCCTTGAAACATAACCAACTTGATGCTAAAATTAATGAACAAGTATCATGCAGTAAACTTGACATGCTGGGTAAAATGAGAGCACATCAGCATTTCATAAGAAGCCATGTGTTCTCCGTGTGGTGTTGAAGAAATAAAAGCACATCTACGCATTCTTCCAAGACCATAGTAAAGATCCAGTGGAGTGGCAGAAATGGACACTAGTGGCCGGCATTAGAAAGATTAAATGCATGGCTCTCACATCTCAAAGTGGAAACTGGCAGATCTTGTACTACAATTGGTGGATAAGATGAGGTCATTCGCACAGCATACATGTATCTTTACTGCCCATTGGCAACACATGCTGTACAAGAGCATTACAAGCAACATCTCTGAGAACACTGTTGTCTGTGTGGACTTCGCCGAGAACTACATTTGTACATGTTGATTTCCTCACCAATCGACTGCAGTGTATAAAATATTAATAGTCCAGTCAATCTAGTGGCTCAACCCACCACTAATTGCAACATAATTTTTTTCACTGCTATGCATTTGAGAAATGTCCCCTTAAAACCATACTAAAAGTATACCGAAATATATTTGGTGGAAAAATGTTAAATTTGCATAAATCGTTATTCCCTGCTGTGTAATATGTTTATTCCCATATTTGGGTATATATTTTATTTTAATTTTTTTTAATTTTGGCGATTATACTTAAACATCCTTACTTCAATAACATTTTTTAAAGCATGTAAGTGACTAAATAATTATGAAAATATAGTAATGGTCCAAAATGACTACAATTATACCCTATCATTTGCACGCATTTACCGTGTCTCCAGATATCATCAAGTAGTAAGTATTGAAGGGTTGCCTAAGGTGAAAGACTTGAACAAGTTCAAGGAAACCCCCCCAAATTTAAGATTTTTGTTGCTTACAATAATCATATCTACGTTAAAATGTATTTTGGGGATTTCCTTGAACTTGTTCAAGTCTTCCATGTTAGGAAACCCTTTAACTACTTTTTAGCCCAATTTATAGACACACCATTTTTCCCAAGTTTTTGTTTTCTGGGCTAAATATCACAATGTTATTATTGTTCATATGATTTTTCATAAGGTTTTAATATGATAACTGTGCCAGTAAGCAACTTGGTGAATTTGAAGCTCACCAATACTGACTACTTGATGATATCTGGAGACAGTTTTGTGCGCACATTTATAGGGTCACGAAGTTGTCATTTTGGATAATTACTGTGTTCTCATAATTATTCAGTCACTTATATGCTTTAGCAAATGTTATTGAAGTTAGGATATTTAAGTAGAATCACCAAAATAAACTTTTCAAAAAATAAAAATAAAATATATACCCAAATATGGAAATAAACATATTACACAGCAGGGATTAACGATTTATGCCAATTTAACATTTTTCCACCAAATATATTTCGGTATACTTTTAGTATGGTTTTAAGGGGACATTTCTCAAATGCATAGCAGTGGAAAAAATTATGTTGCAATTAGTGGTGGGTTGAGCCACTAATTTGGTTAGATTGACTGGACTATAAGGAATTACCTCTAACTGGGCACAACCAAAAGCTGGGGTTTCACAAAGGACTCCGACTGGACCAATATTATTCCGTGTTTGAATAACGATATTGCAGTTACGACAGAGAAGGGAATCTTATCTCTGTAGTACGTAGATGATAACTATGCTAACTCTGGTAGAGAACACACAAGTCGGTGGCCGTAGTGCTATGCTAGATCGTTTTGACCATTGGGCAAATACAAACAATATGACCTTGAATCCGGTCAAATGTCTGTCAATGGGCATAATATTTGTAAAATCTCCAGCCTCTAATACCTTGCATTTAGCTGGCCAAGAACCGAATTCAATGGATGTGCTGAAGATCCTGGGTAGAGGGTGCATCGGCGGGTAGAGGGTGCATCGGCGGGGAGATGGCGCATCGGCAGCAAACGCGCGCTGCATACTGCAATTAGTTTTTCTTGCAAACAAGATAGTGGCCACATATTGCGTAATTCACTTTTATCGTCAATCCCTAGGGCCCGTACACAACGATGTGCTAACAGTGTCATTGCTTTACTTAGTCAAAGTCTAAAGCAGTCACCGATACATGTATGGGCTCAAACATGTTTTTATATAAAATGTTGTTAGATTCCTTATCCCTACCCCCCCCCCCCCCCCCACTTCCCCCTTCTCTTTTAGCTTTCCTTCCCTTCTCCTTCCCCTCCTCCTCCCTCCCCCTCTCACCTTGCCCCACCTCGCCACCCATAATCCCTTCCTCTTCCACCTCCTAACACTCCCTCTCCCCCAACCCTATTTTATATTTATTTATATTTTAATCTTAAATCTTAATTTTAATTGTCTGTGGCTATTTAATTTTGTAGGATTCCTTTGTTTTGTTTAATCCATTTTAATTCAGCTTTTGGCTGCGACAGTGTTTTTTTAATAATAAACCAGAATATATATGTACACTTGTTTGTATCAAAATGAGGTCCAGTCAGCACATTGGTGCAAAAACAGGTGACTATTTGTCCCATTGTCACACAGTACAAAAGCTCACATGATTGAGAATCTGTTCGTTAATGTATCGACATCTTGTCAGCAGACACAAAACATGAGTCAAGCAGTTCATGCGTTTACAGGCATAGCATATGATCACCTTTAATATTCAAGTTCGAAAGCCATCTCTGGTTAGAGCCAAACAATTCCCAGATAAATGCGCCAGCCAGTAGACGTCCCAAATACCCCTTGTAGATCTTTCCTTTGGCAACAAAGAATTTTGCTTACATATCAAGTACATGTACCACTTTTTTGTTTGGGGGGGGGGGGGGGGGGGGGGGGGGGGGGTTGAGGCTAACGTCTGTCGATGTCAGTTTTTTATAATAATCGATTAATCAGAAATTCAATATCGAGTATACTTGATATATCGGTTATTTCCCGTGTGCAAGATGAAGCCTAAAACAGCGCTCAATATACTAAAGACCAACAATTTAATAGGTTCGTTGCATATACCGGTTTTAGGGTTGATCCTCCACGCATGTTGTCGGTCCGAACAATATCAAATTGCGCCAGCCCGCGTGTTGGTTTTACAACGAAGATAAGAAATGATTACGGTTGCCGCTTCCGCTTGCTAGTCTTGATTCCAAGACCGAGCTGCTGTTCATTTGTTCTGCGGGGCGCGCCGTCCGTTATCTGGGCGTATTGAGGGCGCCCTCAATAAGCCCAGATAACGGACGGCGCGCCCCAAATGAACAGCTCGGTCTTGGAATCCAGACTAGCTTGCTAGGCCAATAGCAGGGTGCAGAGAACGCTCCCCGCAATTCCCGACTCGTGATTGGCCACCCCAAAATGTTATCAAATCAAGGGAGGGTTACGTCCCGAACAACCGATAGGCTGGGGTGGCATGGCCGGTTTCTTTTGAGATTTTACTGTGCAAGCGGTTGTGAACTATAGCGGCGGGCCGCGGGGGAAACACAAAGAACAACTTCACAACCGCAGTTGGTCGTCGAACGTATTTTATTTAATAGGCCTACTCAAATGTTTTAAGCTACAAATAAAGACGGCAGCTTTTCTAATATACTAAAGCCCTGAGATTTTCTGACAATCTTTCGGTGTTTTTTCGATATCATTTAGGAACATCAAAATTTAGATACATCAACATTTTTGATATATCGAAATATTGATATTTCGATATGATTAAAAAAGTGACACTGGCGATTTCGATGTCAAAATAGTATCGAGTATTTGAGTAATATCGATATATCGACGGACGTTAGTCGAGGCACAGCAAGGGAATGTGTGATGGAGAAGGCGGCATTGTCAACAAAGCAATTGAGAGGGCAGTAAAGAGCAGCCAGAGTATTGTACATGATGCAACATCTATGTTTGAATTCTGTGAAAAGCACCTGTCAAAAACCACCACAAGAGTGGGGCAACTGCAACCACTTCGGGTGACTTTTGTATCTACATTTGTACATGTAATATAACAACATCGTAAGGAACAGGCCAGACAGAGAGGGGAAACTGGCCGGTACAAGAAAGCTCCACTCTGTCCTTGGTGTCTCCATAGAGAAAGTACAGGTTACAAATTTCTCATGCTTCTGCAGGAGATGTGAAAAGGGTGGACTTTGTGCAAAGAATTAAGAAGGGATACATAAGTAACTGGACAACAGGGGATGTGAAGGCTGGTAAAGCAGATGAGGTCACAAAAGATGCAGAGATTGAGTAAACATATGATGCAGAGTTTGATGAGGGACTCAAGGGGCCAGACGTGACCACTGTTGCACATGAAGTGCAATGGCAGGAAGATGATGGGGTGGACATGGCCTCCAGATGGGAACAAATCACCTGCAGAATGAAGTTTGTGATAAAGGTAATCAAGTTTTCTTATAGTTTCAACAATACATTTGCATGGTTTTAAACCTGTATATTATTCTTCTTAGTACAGTTGTGTTAGGTTATTTGGGAGACAACAAAGCGATTCACATGTCAGTTAAATATCATACCTTTCCCTTGTACCATTAATGGACTTAGTTTTTTTTACTCATTTGTTGCAGGCGATATTTGCATGTACATGTATCCTGCAAATTCAGTGAAATAGAACAGTTGAGACTCATGTAGCTCATGTAAGCATATATGTAGTGACCCACTTTGGGCCTGTCCATAACTTTTTACAATTGATGTCCAATCAATCACAACTTAATCCCACCACCATCTGAATCACATGGCCAACAAGCCTTGATTTTGAGGTTTTGCGGTTAAGGTGTCTTTGTATGCCATTGTTTTCAAATTACTCGCACAATCTCTTATTCGTCTGATGTACAGTGGAACGCCGCTATAACGAACATCATTGGGATCCACAAATTTTGTTTGGTATATCAATTGTTCGGTATAGCGATTTTCAGCCGCCGGTCCATCGGGTGCCCATTTATAAAGATGATGTCCATCTTTTTAAATAGCACCCTTCTTTTGCCTACATGTACTTCTAGTGCGGATTTTTTTTTATTCATCACACCAAATTCTCAAATTCATCCCACCAAATACTTAAATTCCTCACACTAAATTGTAAAGCAATGGTTGTTTTTTTCCTTCGATTTATTGGGGGAAATAATAACCACCCGTCACTCTTTAACATATAAAAAAGCACTGGCTGTTTGACGTTCAGGAATGAAACATGGCCTAAATAACATTTGATATACCCAGTGGATTTCTAAATATCTGTTGACATATTTTCAACAACAATGTTTGGTATGTTTGGACACAAAAATCAGAAGTCAAAGTTGGTATTCGGTATAACCGAATGTTCGGTATAGCAGTGCTCCGCTGTATGGAAGAGACGTGGCATTGAAAAATATACATACATGTACATTGTATTTTCAGACACATAAAACCTTGCCATTTTTTTTCCCTTCAGATACTTGCCATTAACGGAGCATTGCTGAGGGTCAATTATATGAAAAAGGTTAGCCCAGGCCAATTCGTGTGGGCGTGAAAAGATGACGTGTGAGCGCTGCCTGTTGAAGACATTATACATCTGTACCACCTCCAACTTTGCATGCTGCAAGAAGCACTCCGTTACTGCTTTGTGGAAAAACTAAGCCATAATACTAAGAAACACTTTATTACACTTGTAAAGCTGCTACATTTATGTCTGTGCTCTGACTGAAAGTTTTTAATTCAATGGATTTCTCTGTCCTGAAAAAAACAACCACTTCTTACAGCGTTTTGGTTTTCTTTTTAAAAGAAATTGTATAAATGCGTTACACGTGAAGAAGGATTAGTAGTGTCTTCAATTTTTTACGAGAAATGTCTCATTGGAAAGCTTATACCGTAACTCATTTCATACTGTAATTTATATTGGGGGTCTAGGTTCGGAGTGAAGAATCCTTCTATCCATATCTGAACTTAAATATGGAATCCGGAGTCCGAACAAAGCAGCGATGCAAATAGTTTACTATTTGCATCGCGGCGACGTTGCGGTCGGAGGATCCACATTCACTTGGTGAATCTGGTCACTGCGAGGGAGGACGGTAAGTCGAAGAAGCCTTTGGTTGGTTGCTCCGAGGACAGGTAAGGTCCCAACAATTTTTTTTTCTTTTCTACGCACCCTTCCTATAGACGGTCCTGCTGTTCGGATTCTAGTTTATAGGCCCGAATCCTTCTACCCATATCTGAACTTAAATGTCCGAACAAAGCAGCAATGCAAATAGTTTACTAATGGACTTTAATAGCCTATTAAAGTCCATAGTGGTGTGGGTAATGTAGTAATGCAGCATCCATTGTTTTAAAATACATTTCTATGGCAAGTACGGCAATAATAACAATGCACTGTTATTAACTTTGTAAAACAATAAACAGTTAAAAGAGAAGTTTCAGTCTAAACAGAACTTCGCTTGAGGCAAATACACGTATTAATCAAAATTGTCAAAATTCAGGATTTTTGCCATCTCCTCCTCGGCATCCGGCGAAACCCAGTCATAAGTTCCTACCGCCTCGATGATGTCGGCTGCAAGATCCTCTACTACCACAGGCTCAACATCACTAGCACTGCCACTACCCGTGTTCATTGCTTCATCGCCACTCGGTTCCCCGTCTATTTCGGCATCAGAATCGGACGAATCGGGATCTTTCTCGGAGTCAGTATCGTCAGTCAGTAAAAAGCTCACCGAGTGCGTTAATGTCAGCATCACTAAGCCCAAGAATTTTTGACTCGCTCCTGATCAGTAATTTTGGCTATTTTCTTAAACAGAAAACATCTAAAAATATCAGAGAAAAATGCTACATGGCAGCACAGCAGCCATTTTGCGAGGACAGCTGATTGATGATGTCATTCATAAGCCAAAGCACGTCTGTAATACGCATGCGCACTAATTCTTTTGGTACATTGCGTTATGGGGACAACCCATAGGGTTTGTGTGTAAACTGAAATCTTTCTAATCTCGAACTCGGAACACTGTAAAATTCTAAAATTTTCAGCATCACCCTAATTTCTTCTCTTCATTTTCTTTCATTATACCCTAACCCAATTTTCCCTTTTTCTACCTTTACTGAAGACCCAGCGCGCTATGGGGACTCTAAAATGTCCCCACTACTCAGTCTGTCTTTTCCAAACAAAAGAGCCTGTCCCCATAACTAAGTGGAGGCTCGTACACTAGCACATGTGGTAGCATTGGACGAATCACGAAGCTTTATTGCTGCACAGGCATAGCAATTAGGTTTCTTTGTTTACATCAATGACAATGCATGAACACGCTTAATAAACGTTTATAAATGAAAAGTCAGGGGTTAGTTTATTGGAATTAATAAAGGCCACATTACCAGCTTTCAGACGATACCACATTTGTGACCCACTCCACAAAAATGGGTTATTACATGTATGTCACAAAACAGTGAAATTGAGTTATATACAAGCTTGAAAAGCCTGCAATGTAAGCTTTCATGTGGTAAATAATGTGGAGATACCGGTATGACATGTTGGCATATTGATTACTTCCTTGGAGTTCAAATTACATAACTGAGAAAACAGCCTTTGAAAAAGCTTGTTGTAGAACAACAGAACGATGCACACACAATTGTATTTTTCCCACTTTATTCATCAAAATCAACATATAGATGTGAATGAAACCTAAAACTGTAGGCATTAAAGATGTCATTTATGACATAAAATGTAAATCAAATAGTGGAATAATCAACTTTATGCCATTACCAAACTACAAGTTACTCGTAGTGACGCGGTTCAAGATAATATGTAGCTGGAATAGTGGAATAATTAACTGTATGTCATTGCCAAACTACAAGTTATCTCGTAGTGCCGCGGTACGAGATAATTCGTAGCTGGCATAGTGGAATAATCAACTCCATCCTATTGCCAACCTACGAGTTGACGCGGTACGAAATAACTCGTAGCTGGCATAGTGGAATAATCAACTCTATGCCTTTGCCAACCTACGAGTTATCTCGTAGTGACGCAGTACGAGATAACTCGTAGCTGGCATAGTGGAATAATCAACTCCAAGCCATTCCAACTTCAAGTTATCTCGTAGATATTTTTCTCCATAGAGTAATTAAAAATAAACGTACAAAATCTAGACACCGAAAAAGCACCTATTACATGAACATGTAAATATGCACACAAATGCGTACAACGCTTGACAAATTTTGGTCGGCTGTTAACCAGTTCGCGACGGATAAACACGCCAAGTTCAAGTTCGGAAATGTATGTCAGCAGCGCGCAAGGCCGGAAATGCGTGGGTGTGCTTCCCGGCACTATCAGCCTGAACACGTTTCGGATCGAGTTTCGTTAAAAATAATCCCGCCCGTCGGCTCGGCGTTGTTAAAATAATCCCGGCGCGAACTGGTTAATGTGTTAACCAGTTCGCGCCAGGATTATTTTAACATCGCTGAGCCCACGGGGGGGATTATTTTTAACGAAACTCGATCCGAAGCGGGTTCAGACCGATAGTGCCGGGAAGCACACCCATGCATTTCCGGCCTTGCTCGCTGCTGACATACATTTCCGAACTTGAACTTGGCGTGTTTATGCGTCATCCGTTTTGAATTTGTGAAAATGTTTGCGTTTATATACGTCATCCGGCGCGAACTGGTTAAAGCAAAAATAAAAATTGTGTCACAATTCTATTGATTTGATGTTCTGTTATTGCACGCAAGACCGACAGAAAAGTCTTGCATCTGGCTTTGATTTAATTTAGTAACAAATAGGAATTACACCCCTTCATCACATCTCTTTTTACTGTAGTGCCTACAGTCCAAAGTGTGTCTCTGTTACACCTGTTACATGTACTATGTTTGCAGGGAATTTAAATGCACGATTAAACGGCAATACGGGGTTCGCAATTTACTTGGGCTTTTTAGAAATTTAAGTATGTACATCCAACACTTATCAAAAAACACACATATAATTAAACTTGTGGTCTCAGGGCACATTGGCAGCTACAGAATTTAGTACCAGTGGTTAGTTCCCCCTTAAAATAATTAGGCGCCACAAAAAAATTGATCTATCCTGAATAAGTTTGGTGGCAAAAGCATTTTTGAAAAAGACAGAGAAGGCAACATAAATGCTTTAGTTGTTCTTGACGATAATTCTTTTTAGAGTCGCTAGTGGTCAAAGTGGTTATGATTTATCGTCTAATATAAAGTACAGTGCAATTGAAAGTTAACCTTAGGGTACATGATGTAGAATGGGAAATTCTTTTCACATTTTTTCACACTTTATTAAGTTGGAAACAAATTTTCATACTTTTTAACACAATTTTAACACTTTTTCACACAAGTGGGAAACTGGTTTTCACACTTTTACACAAAGTGAGAAACCGTTTTCACACTTTCACGAAACTTCCCATTCCTATTCGCAGTGTTAACCTTCAATTGCCATGTTTGTTTATTTGTCTTAATTGCCTCGCACCCAGGCGCAACCTGATAAAGGTCTATCTGGGGTGTGTTTAACCAGTTCGCGCCAGAGAACGTATATAAACACAAAGTTTTCCATAGATTCAAAACGGACGAGGCATAAAAACGCCACGAGCAAGCCTGGAAATGTCTGTCAGCAAGGCCGAAAATGCGTGGGTGTGCTTTCTGGTACTATCGGCCTGAACCTGCCTCGGATCGAGTTTCGTTAAAAATAATCCCGCGCCTCGGTGATGTTAAAATAATCCCGGCGCGAACTGGTTAATAGCGCAATACTGCTCAGACGATGAGAGCGTCGGTGTTGCGGGTCCCATACCTCCCATTGAACAAAAACATACCGAACAAGACAGAAATGTAAACAAACATGGTGACCACTACAAACACAGTAAAAGCGCTTCTTTTGCCCCTAGATGCCTGATGTTTGACCAAACTAAAGTAAATTATCTCTGTGATATGTTACAAACCTATTCATGTACATGTGGCAAAGTCGTCTGTTTACTTACGTGCTGTCCGCCATCTTGGTACGCATTCCATGCACACCACATCCGCAGATGGGATGTATGGTACATGTATGCTGTCCGTATTGCACATCCTGTACGTTAAAGTTACACTGGTATGGCACATACCGGCACACATATTGCGTTATTGAACGCGCCCCACGTCTTAAATCAAAACAATGTTTGGGTAATTATGCGAAATTATGTAATTAAATTATGTGGGGTATAAAATTATGGTGATAAAGTCCATTACGGTACACCTGATTTACCGGAATGTAATTAACGAATTAGGTGCCTTGCGTAAATGGTGTTCAAATATTGAGTGGCTTAGAGTGGAATGGAAGAAATATTGCAAAGAAAAATCAATACTTTAACATTTCACGAGAAGCCCAGTGAAATGGAAAAGTACAGTATTAACATAGCTATTATATTCCTCACATTTAAAGCAACTCAATACTTGTTTTATAACTGACATACAGATCTGTGAACGTTGGCACATGTGTTGACGTTGCTAGCCGCCATGATTGTGTGCAAGCACTGAGCACCACAAAACGGGTCACAACCTTCTTACCCAAGTTTTGGAGTGAGGGTCGACTGCTCAAAAGCCGTGGGAACGAGGTTGATCCAACTATTAAATAGTAAATTCCATTCACCATAGGCGAATTAAACTTTGAGCCGCGTTGTGAATGAGAGTAATAATGAATGTCACGTGATGCGAGTTCCACAAATCAAATGACAAGAATATGTACATGCATGTCAGTTATATACCGTAATTTCCTGCGGACAAGGCACTCGGCGGTTAAGGCGCAGGTCCCTAAAATCACCCAAGAAATTCAAACGTCAACAGATAAAGCGCACTGCCGAATAAGGCGCATGCTTGAACGCACCCAGAAGAACACCAGGCGCCACCCGGTGTAGGTACATCGCCACAAAGGGGTCATTTTGTTGCCTTAGAACGATCCCACTATTCCAAGCAAGAATTAAACCGTAACCCCATTAGCTGGTTCAGGGTAAAAAAAAATTATTTTTATTTCGGGGGCTCCATTTCCATTTCGGGGGCTACTCCTTCGGGGGCTACGAGGGCCCTTTTTCCATTTTGGGGGCTACTTTTTCATTAATTAACAAAAGGATACAATTTGCTGAGTACTTGAGTTTATCTGGCACGCAAACAATGTATGAAAACTTCAAACCACTACAGTCACAATATCGCACGAGGTTTAGTCTGCATGCCAGCGCGGCCGCTTAGCAGTGGCGCTTCTAGGATCAGAGAGGGCAGCCGCTCGTAGTCGTGCGGCAAATATTACGGGGCGATTTTGGACCATTTCCTATTTTTAGGAAATGCATCGACACAATATCGTAAGAACTGGTATTGCGATTTTTTATTATAAGGTGGTATCGCCTAAGCATATTGTTAGAATGAAAGCACGGTCGTGGGGGGGGGGGGGGGGGGGGGGGGGGGAGATCAACACATCGCGGCATTGTTGGAATGGAAACACGGTCACAATGTCCGGAGAGTTGAGCTAATTGGTTGACCGCATTATTGAGTAAGATTGCGGTGTTGATAGAATTCTTCACACAAAGACCGTCACTTTGAACTCAAGCGACATCAGATACGGCGCACCTAAAGATAAGACGCAGCGATGTTTTTGTGGTCTAGAAAGTCAGATAAGACGCGTCTTTACCGCAGGAAATTACGGTAATTAATATAATCCTAATCTATTTTGCAAAAAATAATAAGATTTTTACACAAAAAAAGTTATTTAAATCATTTAATATAAATCAGCCAACCTTGCATGGAAGTGTCCTTTGACCTTTATCGCGAGAAGGCCATTTGGTTTTATCCCTAAATGTATTATACAGGGTAGGGTGTCCACATAGAAAGTATACCCATTTTCAAATTTATATTATTGCAAAACTACTGAATGTTTCTGAAAAATACAAATGTCTGTTGAAAGGGTAGAATGCCCTGTCCAATGGTATAAGGTTCATATGTCATTGCCATGAATGACTGAACAAACAAGACATTTATGAAAGGTACTGAAATCAGCACTGTGGCAAGTTGTTTTTACTTGTGTGACAAAGCTCATGGAGGTGTTTGTAAGGACAATTTTGTTTTGGTTTTAACACATTGAAAAGGCAATGACTAGGTCGACGAATCATTTTTCTGATCCCTTACTTTTTGTGGTACACTTACCTGACAAATTTAAGGTGATGTACCCTCCACATGGCCAGTATTCCTGTCTCTCACTACCCGCCTTATCATCCCAACTTGTCACAGTGCTGATTTCAGTACTGTCTTGTTTGTTCAGTCATTCATGGCATTGACATAATGAACCTTGTACCATTGGACAGAGGGCATTCTACCCTTTCAACAAACATATTTGTTAGAAACATTCAGTAGTTTTGCAATATGATGAATTTGAAAATGGGTATACTTTTTATGTGGACACCCTGTATAAATTGTGATGGACTCGACTACATCCCTGTACAGTTAAATCGTTATCCAAAAGCTTGCCTTGAATGCGGAAAGCCGATTTTCCCACAATCACCCGAACTAAATGCATGGTTTTTTTAAAGTGGTTAACTTCAATACTATACTTCAATGTTTAAAAAGTGGAATATAAAATTCACGTACAATATGTACGGTAGCAACACATTTGTAATATATTAAAGAAAAAAGAATAAACGCGACAAGGCAAGCAAACTCCTCAAGCAATGCCAAAGCAATTCCATCCTGAGCAACGCAGCGCTTTCTACCAATAGCGCTCAAACCCCTGCGGACATTCGGCCAGAATCATGATTAGCGCAAAAAAATTATGCGCCCAATCAGAGCCTCCGTTGCAAACAGACCAAGGCCATTTCCCAAACCCTGGGAAACAGCCTGTTGCTAAACTGTATGAGTGAGTGAGTGAGTGAGTTTTTAGGGTTTAACGCCGTACCAGCATCAATGGCCATATTCACGGCGGGAACAAATTTCATTCAACAATTTTTTATTTCATTCAACAATTAATGTGAAGAAGTTACAGTTTTAGAGGTGGGAGAAAAACCCCAGAAGAATATCCTGGGGAAAAACCCACGGAGTCAGGCAGGGACTGAAAACCCAATCCACATATTGGCCCAGGCCGGATTCGAACCCGGGTCATAGTGGTGGAAGGCGAGGAAAGAACCGCTACACCAACCCGACTCCCCCTAAACTGTATGAATGAAGCCTGAGACGAAGACAAAGCTGGGGTTCAAAAAACAGCCAAAGGCATGCTAACCATTTCTATTGGTTTATTCGCTTGGACATCTGAGGTGTTCTCACAAATGTTCATTCTCCCACGTCATGTTTTTTAATTAATCCAAAAAAAATTGTAAAAATTTACGTACAGAACGTGAAATAAAGTTTTTCTATTATATATTATACAGAATAAGAAACATAAAAGACTGAAAAGCTACGTAAACGCCAATAAAATTAAGAATAAAGGAAGAAATTGTCCTTTTACCAGGGGTGGTCGTTTATATCATGTATTGGCCACATTATATCTTGTTTAATGACAATTCAAGGGCCCGTTAAACGCTGTGTGGCTCAGGATGGCATCCAATGTCCATGTTGGTTCGCATGCCTTTGGCTGTTTTTCGAACCCCAGCTTTGCCTTTGTCTCAGGTTTCATTCATTCAGTTTAGCAATAGGCTGTAGCCGGAGACGGATCCAAAGCCAGGGTTTGGGAAATGGCCTTGGTCTGTTTGTAACGGAGGCTCTGATTTGGCGCATGATTTTTTGCGCTAATAACCACGGATCTGGGCGAATGTCCGCAGGGGTTTGAGCGCTATTAGTAGAAAGCGCATAAAAGCGCTGCGTGGCTCAGGATGAAGCGATTCATGTGAATGTCGTGATTCCATATCATTGGGTAACCATCTGCTATGATGCATTTAATGTACAAAAGGGAGAAAACCAGTCGTTTTTGAGTGGGCAATAGAGGGAACTTCAGCTATTAAATGAAAAATCATCAGAAATACTTGTAGGACAGATAAAATGAAAGATTTGTTTTCGGGAAGTACATGTACAGGATAATTATTTTAGCATGCAAAAAGTGGCATTAAGTTAAAGATTGTACAATACTAAGAGCAAAACAATCAAGGTGCGAGTTAATTTTATTCTCTTTCTAATATTTTTTTATGGGAAGACCCTGGTCTTTTTTTTTTTACATTGTGGGACAGTGCAGTATTAGCAAGCATTATAAATCCACTAATTGACTTAATACTCATTTGAATGAAGATAAAGCGTTTTTACTCAATAGGATTTGAAATGAGCTCGTCTTAGTCGTATTCTAATTTTACCAAACCTTGTATTTAGCAGTTTTTCCAAATAGGAATGTGCATACTTGGGTCGGGACTGATGACAAAGTTTGTCTTAACAGGAATCTTGTTTTATCTACATCAGGCCTTGAATTTGGCCATTTTTAGGGCAAGGCCACTTTGGCCTTGAATGAAGCAAAATTATGGAGGGCACCAAGGCCAGTATGTAGGGCACCAAGGCCAAAAAATAATTGGAGAAGAGGAACAGAGGCTAAAAGGAAAAAAAAAATCTTACGCTCCAGCTGCCGTGCATGCACTGTATTTGCAATGCAACCTTAACTCCTGGGGTGTGTGGAAAATCATATTGAAATTTTAGGCTGTTCGCTTTGTGCGATCCTTACGCGACATTGTTGTTTTTCGGATTTTCTTCCTCACAAATTTAAGGCCGTTCATTCAGTAAGGATAACTTCATCGCGCAGTAGGATAACCCGCGCAGGGTGATAGTCTCGCTCCAAGAGCGATCTGTTAGTTTGTTCCGGGGCGCGCCGTCTGTCTATCCGGGCTTATTGAGAGCGCCCTTAATTATCGCCAGATTAGTTCTTCAGTACGTGCTGGGATACAAATCTGGCGATAATTAAGGGCGCCCTCAATAAGCCCGGATAGACGGACGGCGTGCCCCGGAACAAATTAACAGCTCGGCCTTGGAGCAAGACTAGCAGGGTGATCGTGACGACTATAGTTTGCCTCGTACACGAACAAACGTATTGTGTACCACGCGTGTAAGTAGCACTGAGAAAAAAGAAAGTCAGTTGACTTTGCACGTAAGATCTGGCTCAAGGATTTTTTGAAAAAAAGGGCACGACGGCCAAGGTAAAAATGGGGCAAGGCAAAACTGGCCGTGAAGACGGCAATTTTTAGTGGGGAACTTCAGCCATTAATAAGGCAATGGCCGTCGTTTAATTCAAGCCCTGCTACATGTAAGCTTGTAATAACTAAAGTTGACAGTATTTAGCATTTTTTTTTAGGATTTCTTTTCCCATCAAGGTAATTTATCTGGCAAAATGGTTAAATCAAAATGAATAGCCTGGTTGAGAAACACAGTGGACTCTCGTTAACCAGTTCGCGCCAGGATTATTTTAAAGAGGATTTTTTTCCCAATTATTGTTTTAGAAGGGTAACATACATGTATCTCTTTCCAAAATACAAAAACTGAAACGATCTCAATTGTCGTTTTTGTGTGTAAAAAATATTAATTAAAACGAGCGATACTACTTTTTAAATTTTCCAAAAAATAAATGTATTAATATATGCACGTGACCCTATGCGACTTCAATCTGAGACTTGATGCTTTTTGTGCGCGCGCTCACGTACAGAGTTTAATAAACATAAAGTTTCTTCTTGCAGTCTGATTTTCTTTAAGAATACACTTTTATATTTTGGCATTTTGTTGAAGTTAAAAAGCATCCCCTGAAGTGAGAGGAATGCCTTGATCGTGTGTTGTCGGGGGTTGCTCTGGAACACGTTAAAGTACACACCACGAGATCTGATTTTGAACCGACCAAGTGGTCTCAGATATGCGAGGAATATTTTGCAGAAGAATGCATTACGAGTCCAGCAGGTTCCAAAAGCAATTTGGACAAAAATTTCTGTTAGAATTAAGCGTGGCTCTGTGCCAAACAAGAAATCTCCATCGACGTCGATACGTCTGCTGCAGCCGGGTGGCCCGGAGCCTCAGGTTCAAAGCGATACGGGTCAGCGCCACGTACAATCGCGGCTGGACCGGCTCCGTCGTCCCCTATATCTATTTATTCTTTATTCGTCAGTGAATGCATCTTTACTGGAAGAAGTCAACAACTCATGATCCATGGTGGACAAAGAATCTTAGATTTACGTTAGAAAAAAAGTAAAACTGCATGTACAAAGGTCACTAAAAACTTCTTGTGACGATGATGATGATGATCATGCCTTTGTAAAGCGCCATATATCTAGTTGCCTATTCCGAGGCGCTGCCAGGAACACCGGGGCGAACCCCTTCTCTTAGCGAAGAGTGTTACTGGGTTCTTTTACGTGCATTACACAACGCACGGGACCTACAGCTTTACGTCCCATCCGAAGGACGAAGCAATAGTGGTTTAATTGCCTTGCTTAAGGACACACGTGTCGACACCGGAACCCGAACCCACGCTCTGCGGAACAGAAAACCGAGTTCTTAACTGCCCGACCACGACACTCCACGACGCTGTTGATCGGCAACTTAAACACTCAAAGCATGTCGAGTCAGTCTGGTTCCGGGTCAATAGTCGTACGGTTCTGTGCAGTTTGCGAGTAGTCGGTCGCCAGATGGACGACGCTCATGCACGCGCGTGTGTGTGCTCGCTTGCGTCTCAGAATTCCGTCATCAGCCAAACAAATACAAAAGGATTTGACCTCGCGCTTTTCAGCTTTTAGGCAGTGTTGGTCCAGAAAGAAAATGCTTGTAAAAAAATTAATACTTACTGTATACATGTACATGTACAAATAACCTTGTTTGTACTATTGAATGCATATTTATCCACATAAAACAACAAAAGGCGAAATGTTGAACTCATTTTAGTTCCTTTTTAACATCACCGAGCCGAGGCGCAGGATTACTTTTAACGAAACTGGATCCGAGGCTGGTTCAGGCCGATGTACCAGGAAGCACACCCATGCATTTCCGGTTTTGCTTGTGACACGTTTATGCGTCATCCGTTTTAAATCTGGGAAAAACTTTGCGTGTAATATACATCCTCCGGCGTGAACTGGTTAATACAATATTAGTTATCTCGCATAATGATATACATGTACATGTGTAGTGCGTGTGTGTTCCATATACCGGTACCACGAGGCCGAAGACCAAGTGGTATATATGGCACAAAGACATTTTTTGTGTTCCATTAGTACGATCGGGATAAAGTTATCTTCAAATAAACTTGACAAACAGTAACTTGGAAGGTACAGTACTGTGCGCCCAAGGTGTGCGGTGAAACACATCGGACGCAAACGAGCAGCTTTTGAATTTCCAATAGACTATGCAGTTCACTGGGTACGTAATGTGCAAAACATGGAGTTGGAACAGTGTAGAACAGTTTGATATATGCCGTGCAATATGGTGTCATATCACTAGTTGATGCAATGGATCAACCAATCAGGATCAAGGATTTAAGTTGCTTGAAGATAAACACTTAATTCAAATTCTGTTATACCAAACAAAAGCCTCGGTGTGGTTATTTGCAAAATGAATGGGACTTTTTACTCCTCTTGACCCCATGATGCTATTAATTCCTCACTCACCGGATTATACGCATGACTGTACAGCAGCCTTTGTCCAGCAGCTGTATTAATAATAATAGACCAATGCCTACAACCGCCACACCCATCATATGCTGAGTTTGTACATATGAAGCACGATATGTGGCAGAGAAAACCCCCCTCTTTTGTGTTGACCATTGTGTTCCCGGAATCTCAGGAATTCCTTTAGGTTTTGAGGGGGGATGGGTTAGGTTACAATAGTGTTGAGTGCGTTTTAAGTATAGGGATAAGAGGGGGGTACCCCTCTGCCACATATCGTGCTGGGTATAAGTTTGTAGTAAAGAGAGTTGACACTAGTATATTCTTCGTATAAGTTCAGCATTATTTCTTTTGTGGAGATGACAAAGTTTGAATATTTCATTTTGTAGGTTATCATCACTGGATTGTTGCCACTTGCGTCTATGTACAAATGTGCTCAGCAAGTTCCCAATATACTAACAAGTACATTTCATTTGAGATGACAAAAAATGATGCTGTAAAAATGTACGAGACAAAATGAGCATACATAAGCTGCCAGGTGGTCTCATTGCCTTGGTAGAATCTGCTTACCCTTACTTTAGCTAGATGTATTGGTCGTTGAGCACTGCAAATTTGTCATACGAAAATTATTTTTATACTAATCCAAATACTCTGGGCAACCATCAAAAATGCTACATGTACGGTACTTAATAATACTCTTTAGTCTTGGTAATCTCAGCATGGCAACTTTGCAAGTAATAGACTTTCACAAGCCTTTCCTGAAAATAAGCTGCATACATAAAAAAGATGTTTGAATTATGTACTTTTTCTCGAGATATTGGGCTTCAAAATATACAAATTTACAAAAAAATGGTCAAAAATGTGTTCTCGACTTGCGAATACTAAATGACATTTTATTGGATAACATTCTCAATACTGAACAGGGCACGGTACTTGGATGGATGTCTACGGTACATGTACACATACAGTACCGGTACATGTATGTAAAGAAATCCCTCTAGTTGTAAGAAGCAACAAAAACCGTGTTGCCAAAAACAGTCACCAAAAGCAGTGGTTACACATGCCTGCCTACACCACCAAATCACATACTGCAATGAAAAAACCTGAGGAATTTTATTGTATATCTTTTGGTTTTTTGGGGGGGAGGGGACAGTTTAAAGGGGGGGGGGGAGATTAAATGCCAATATCCTAGTTACCGTAGTTCAAAACTGTCAAATGATTTGTGGTTTGACATTCTGTTAATTATGCCATGTGCAAAACTTGGGTTCAGTTGTGTCAACATGTTGAAACTATGAGACATTAATCTAGAAACGAAGTGATTTATCCAATCTTAATGTGGTCTCTGCTATCTTTTTTTCTGGATGTCAAATCACTGTCTATTTGTATACAGTGAATGAACAAAGCTGATGAATGAAGCATACATGATTTTTCCTACTGACAACCACTTTACATTATTTCAAATGTGCAGTACAAGTATAACAAACATCTCTAGTCTAACTACATTAAGGTATCAACTACTAATTGTATGTACATCAATAGAATCACTATGACAATATCAACTAATCAGCTTAAAAGCAACTTAATTTTAAGAAAACAAAACTCAATCCCTAAATACTACACTTCACCTAAACTCAATCTTTTTTAAGTATCCACTTTGGATTTTATAAAATAGCTAACCTTCATGTAAGTTAATCTAAGAAATTCTAAAAAGTTTTAAATCCTGCTTTAGCTACACGTTTTTAAAGTCAATTACACATGCGTGCGAACTTCCAATAAAAGATAGACATACTGTCACTCCAAGTCATTCCAATCCTACCGCACAATGTATAGGGTCTAAATTTTCTACCTATTTTTCTCAAATTCCAATCATTGTATCAACTAAAAACAACTCAAGCAAAGATTATATGGTAAATACTTGATAAAACTGTAAACATTAAATAATGTAGTAAACAACAAAAAATTGATTTTTTTGATACGGAGTGATTAAGTCTTGTCATTTGCTACCTGTGCTTCGATTACATTTTAACTAATACATGTATGCTCATTGAACAGGAGAAAACAATTTGTATTTATTGTGCCAAGCAATCAACATCATGGGTTGTAGGCAACATTAATTAACACATGTATCACTAAAACACTTGACTACAAACCAGAGTGCGCAAGTCTAGTAGCGACGGGGACGCTTAGGCATATATTCCTCATGATGATCACGACGATCCATATCACGACGATCCATTGATGGCGGAGGCCTGGTTCGTATCTCTTCTAAAGGGCGTGGCCCACCAGCAGATCCCCCACCATAAGAGCCACTACTCTGTTGAGGGCTTCCCACTCCTGGCCCTGCTTGACCACGTCCTCCCAAACTTTGCGGCGGTTGGTCAAAACGTGATGGCCGCTGTAGTGCAGTACATGTTCCATAGTCAGTGACATAGTAATGTAGTATGGTAAAATTGTGCATAATCGCGAAATTGTTAATTGTGATTGCACATATGTACATGTACCCATAGTACACATCATTGACGAAATAATGACAGGGGATTCCATGTTTGTATTACATAGGATTTGAATATTGGGCAGAATCAGGAGTGATGAAGATGAAGAATAATCCACGCACATGGTACAGTACGGTAACAGCAACATCGAAGATTAAGTTGATTTCCATCATGCAAGGAGCCACAAATACCAAAAGGAGAGGAGAAATATCAGACATTGGTGAAAATATTTGCTGATTAATTAGAGACCTACATATATTTCACATTATAAACCTTATAATTCATAATCTTACGTCAGTAAGATTATGCAGGACTTAGCCCATCGTAGATAATCAAAGATGAATGCTTTCCAGATAACTCAACTCAAAGAACAATACAAAGTAGAACAATCCACTGTGAAATTAAATGGCCAACATTGTATCATCAGAACCACATGACTTTTCTTTAACCCTAAACACACCCAACCCTTAACAATCCAACTGCATGTTAGTCAGAAACTGTTGGAATGAGTACTGTACTAGTAAACTGACTATGCTTTACACAGGGTCAGGCATATCACCATAATCAGAATCCAACAGTTTGTATTGATTTTACCAGACATGTTAGAATTTGCAAAGATGGGGAAGATTGCTAATATAGTAAATCACACTGGGGGTTAGGGTTTATGACTTGAACATAAACCCAATAATTCAAGCTACCCTTAAATCCGTTTTAGATTACATCCAAGAGAATTACTGTCATGTTTTTTATAGAAATGTAAAATCCCGATGACTGAAAGAGTCATATCAAATTTTGTTTTCACACCATTCACTCCAACAACGACATCTCCAAGTACTGGTACAGTGAAATCTTGATAAGTCAAATCTCAAGGGAATGAATACCAATTTTGGGATATCCAGATAATCGCAAAGTTACGCAAAGATAATAATTTTTCCAAGATCATGTACATGATATGATGCTTTGAACACGTTAAAGTAATGTTATCTCATACAAAACATGTTATTTGGCTAACCGTCCTTTTTAATATTGATTTTAATGATCATATTTTATATTGTTCTTACTTAAAATGGCCTGCTCTAGATGAATAAATATAACAATAAACGACTCAAACTGTGTAACTGTGTAGAAAATCTTTGTACATGTACTGTAGGCCCTCTCTCCGACTCCATCACAATTGCCAAACTGCATGAACTAAGCCACAACGGGAACAAAGCCACAACGGAAATAAAGTTGGGAAAACGGCCTTTGCGGTTACATGACTGGTCCTACAGGTACATTGTAATTGATCGATAGAGTGTGCGCTATCATTACAATCAGGGCTAGAAAAGCGCGCCCCGGCATTGCATGCTGGCTTATTTTTTGGGCCGGCTTTAGTGTGTCGATGTCCAGGCCAACTCGACAGCCTGTTGTAGGAACAAGCCAAAGTCAAATCACAATGTCATTGTGTACGATGCATAAAAAGACAGCGCTTTCCGCAATAATGACTCATAAAAAAGGTTTTGCAATCTTTTCACGCAATCATTTTATGCAGTAATGGAAGCGCTTCTTCAAAGGATTGGAGCGACCATTACGGCCGCTTTGTGTTTCAGCCTTTCTGTGTGGTTGGTAAAACGGTTCGCTTTGATGGTTGTCAGCTAAACCACAGTGAATAGGCTAAAACGGTTCGCTTTGATGGTTGTCAGCTAAACCACAGTGAATAGGCTGCTCCAGGACACTACAGAATCTAATAGCCTATTTGTTGCTTTTATGTACCCGAGTTTGGACATACATGTACATGTATGGGAGATTGTAGGAGATTCAGAAGGATTCCAGCTTCTTCTGTGGCCTAATTACTATTAAGTTTATTTTTGCACCCAACGATTTTGAATTTGACTAAACGGGCTTAACATCGGTTTTTTTCGAGTTCAAGTGGGCATGTTTATAAACTTTATACACAATTTGCTATTCTTTTGACGTGAATAAATTATTACTTTGAGTTAGCCAGGTTTTCGAGTTGGCCAGTTTTGACTTATCAAGATTTCACTGTATAATGCATTTTTTTGTTCCTAAAATTCGACGAGGAATGAATATGGCATTGATAAACTTGGAATACGGTACAGTACCTGTCTCAGAAAGTAAATACACTACAAAGTGCTATCACAGACACTGGATGTCAATAGGGTACAATTGCATCCTTGCAAAGTTTAAATTGACAGAGTTTTTATCCTGTGTCATGACTTCACCACACATGCTTCGAGAATACTGGAGTGGTGGCTAAAAGTGTTATATTGTTACGGTGTAATAAACTAAAGGACCGGGGAGATATTGCCTAAATATTTGGATTAATAACTAGATTCTGGCAGATTCTGGAACATACAGTGTCCATTCAAACGAATATAGTCAACACATAGTGCAATCAAGCATTAAACAGGGGGTTAGATTTGAATAAAATGAAAAAATCCACAACACATTTGCCAGAATTTTGTGAGTTGCAGTAGTGTATCTAAGATTACAGCCTAGGAAAATAAGCCACCAATAGGCTTGGTTGGACATGTACAAAATGTACATGTACACGGTTTTTAGAGAAAACTTACACAAATATTGTGAACAAAATATTGTAAAAGAACCATTTCCTCCTTCAGTGACATAATCACACAGTTTTCAGATTGATTGTGAAGTCATCAAGTAAAACTTCAGAAGCGTCACATACACTATACATGTACATGTACCGTACGTGCACTGACAAGTTACAGTATAGGGGTTAGTCAATTGTTACGACTATTGCAATAATATGGTTTCCCCTGGTGATCCCAGCCATCACTGTGAGGCCGGAAGATGTGAAAACCTTTTACTTGAAAAGTAAACAATAGGCCCCATTATAACTTTGTGTAATACAAGAACAAGGGGCCTATCGCATTTTTATGTTTTTCGTTCCAACAAAATGTTTTTACGTCTTCTAGCCTTACAGTGCATCATGGCCATGAAAATCTCCAAGAATTATTTAACCCTTGCTAAATCCTCCAACACACTTCAAGATGCACCCCCATACAAACAAATATGTGTATAATCCTTAAGTGCACACAGCTTGAGTAAATTGCCATGCAGTGACCTGCCCTCATAGAGGGACGGTTAATCTAGTGTCTATTGTCGGATATTCTCCTCTATTACTTTGTATGCCATTTAGAAGGTCCACAAGACAATGATTGGAGTGAGAAATGGCAAACGTACACATTGAATGTACACAGAGCTAGAGCAAACATACACAGCAGTTCCCAGGCCCTTTATTGTTCCCTAGACTTCAAATGTACATGTGGACCAGTAGTGGGAAATAGATTACGAATACATTAGGCGGATTTCTGCATAATTGGTGCAAATTATTTGTAGGAGATGTACCCGTAATGCAACGATCACACTGGTACTTGTATTTATAAAGAATCTTTTATGTGTTTGCTTAATCCTATTAACAAAGAGAGAGAGATATGGCTTTTCAGTACTTGAAACCTCAGTTGAAATGCAGTTGAAACCTGATGGTGATTTTGCCTACTGGCTACAAAAAGAGTTCGTTTTCTGACAATGACACTGGTATTAATTCCTCACTCACCAAATTTACATGAATGGATACACAGCAGCCTTTGTCCAGCAGCTACACTGCACACTGGACAGATTAGCGGGCCGGGCCATAGCCACTCCGCGGCATCAAAAGGTTATGTACTAGTATTACCAAGTGTAAATATCGATGCTAAAACAAACAAATAATCCCTGTGTCCCAACTATTGCTTTTCCCCGCGATATATGCTTAATGTTGTTCATTTTTTAAGTCAAATTTTGTACATTTTTAAACAACTTCGAATGACCCCTGGATGACCTTTGACCTATTTCAATAGAGTTGTGATAAACTAATCCCACCAAATTCTGTAGACAACCATTTGAAGCATGTTTTAACAATACCCCTAATGACTCCTACATGACATTTGACCTCAGTAATCAAGGAAGAATTATGTCTTCCCACTTGAAGGTCACTGTGTCCAAGTTTCATAAAAATCCACGAAAGCAAGTACATGTAGAAGTTATAGATTTTTTGGAAAAACAATTAATCTGAAACAAGTTACAGTCATTCGGTCATACACAATTTATGACTGGTAATTGTCTATCAAAACTTTGTTTAGACAATACAAAAATGAATACTCGGCACGTACAGAAGTCGTCTAATCAAAAGCAGCTACAGTACATGTAGCTACCAGCCGATCTCCATATTTATGGGGGGCAGGCAGCAGTTTTACACACAGTTTTTGGTAGGGGCAATTTTCATTAGGGATTGTATTTAACCGTACACTTTTGTTGAAGTTTTTTTCTATTTGAAACTTTTTGTTTTTTCTTTCATTAAATACTCGCGCAAACTTTGCATCATTTTACTTTACGAACCACAAATAAAATTTGTTAAGATATGAAGGAAAAAATCAAGTGCATTTTCTGATCAGAGAATGGTAAGGGATCAACATCTGATGGACTTTACAATAACATTTGATCTTGTAGACGATTTAAAAACAGTTGTTAGCATGCGAGTATTCAGGTTATAACAGTGTTCTTGATAGGCCATTGGAAATGATGCTGACCTACACTGTACATGTATGTGTGCATTTACGCTCATATTTGAGTAGTTTTTGATGACTACTGCGATATGATTCAACCCCACCTAAATAGATTAGCATTATGCACATTAATCCCTCTAATTCAACAGCATGATACAAACATTTCCACTGTCAAATATTTCTCTTTGTAAATGATGTCACCTACCAGTACACGTATTAAAGCCAGTTTAAAACTTATGATACCATGTACCATACTTACTGCTCAACTTTCATTTTCATAAAATCAATGAAGTTGCGATGCCTACATGTAGTTTCCAGGCTAGTAAGCCGACTACAAAACAATCAACATGTAGTAACAGATGGGGTCAGGGATTTACTTCAATTTGACTGATGATCAATGTAAGCCAATTTTATCTTTTTTTCAAATTAATTTTGAACTGTAAACCAGAAATTATTACATGTTTTATAAAAGATGAAATTTGAATCGGGGTGTTGTAAATTTGATATTCGGTTTTGCCCATCACCTACATTTTTTATAAACACTACTCACTGTATACACGGAGATAAATAGGCTAAAAAGCATTCGGGTGGGACTCAAACATGTCCAACTCAAGTGATGTACATGTATCTCTCGGGACAAACACCTAGTATACGGTGTTCATATTTTAAAGGCCAAGAAGGGCAAAAACGAGTATTGAATATGTTTTACTTTATCAAGAACACTCAAGATGAACGTATGTTTGTGCACAAGTACGAGTACAAAAAATCCATCTCATTCTTGTAAAATCTGTGAATCCCTTTGTGAAAACATTGTGAAGACCTATTTATTTATAGAAATATATCAAGCGGAGACATTTTGACTCCCATATTATTGTACCCATGTGTTCGGGTCTCCACAGGGTACCTGAATTTAGAAACATCAAGATTCACACCATTACACACAGATAATGGGTTGTCTGGTATTTAAACTGTGTACAAGTACTTACAGATGAAATAGATTGTCCTTGTCCAGGGCCAATCCGGCCTCCATTTGCATTCCCTCCAGCAAGTCCTTGCAGAGACTGTAGGGCTTGAATGTTAGGATTTCCCAGAAGTCCTTGGTTTCCTGATCCTGTCATACCACCAGCTTGATTCATCTGTCCCTGATGACTGCTATTGCCATGCATCTGCATGCCCTAGTGTAAGACATACATTTAAGGAAGGGTTAGCTTTTTCACCACTATCAAATCTGCCTTTACATGTGAATAGTCTGAAAGGGGGCACTGGAGACATCACTGTGATCACCATACTCGTGTGCAAGGTCATGAATTTACACAATATACATGTAACTATGGGCCTGTTTGTTTTACACAGATCCAGATAGCGATCTGTGATCCGGCCACTGGTTTGCTCCATCAGTTAGGCGGGATATTACCAAGAACCAACAGCCGGATCACACTGATCGCATCTGGACGTGTAAAACAAACATGCCCGACATGTACAATGTATGTACCAGCAAATATAAATTTATCTGCAGTTCAATTCAAAATGTAGTAATGGTCAATATTCAAATAAGCAATGTTTACTACTAATAAAACTATAAAAAAAAATTATCAGTACAAATAATAAGAATTTGCACACACCCTAGGGAATAAGGGTTCTAAAGGGTCACTGACAATTCTTTTTGTTCCGAGTGCTAGTAAACAAAATGCACTTATCTAAAGGTAAAATACGGCATGTTAAAGGCAAGACAGTTAGTGTGTGGTTTCTGGCATCAAGCTCTAACAATGTAGTCTCTGCTCACCCTCAAATAAAAAAGAAATCTCATGATAACATCTAATCAGTTGGAGAGAACACTTCAAAAGCAGCACAGAACAACACGAGAAAAGAACATCTAGTCTCCTTCCAAATCTGCATTCTCCGCCAAAAGACATGGTTGTCCCTAATTCCAAAGATGTCCTTTGCACATCATAAAACAAGCTGTTCTCTCGACAGATGGTCTTCAAAACCTTTTGTCATGATGACATCACATTAACCTCACATTAACCCTAACAATTCCAAACTCCCCAAATTTAATACAATTTTGCACACACCATGGGGGCCGGGAGTTATGATGCATTGTTTGAGAACCTTCTTGTAGATACATATATCTCCGGATGTACAAGTTTAATTATGTTCAAAACTTGGTATGCGGGTATAGCAGTATGTGTTAATGATAAAAATAGAGTGGACATAATGACAACGTCATCATGTAATTTATTATGTTTTGTTTTTTTACCTTTAATGTATTACCTCAGCAGCAGAACATAATAAATTCATAGGTCATAGACATGCCGACATGGTATATATGCATACATTACTGGAAAATGTGTAACATCATTATGACGTCATCAAAAATACCAATCATCGTGAAACTTAGTGGGCAGTTTCATGATAATACAATTGTGCAAATTACGATGATATTCCATGTCGATAAGATATATTGAGAAGCGATGTCATGATGGCATCATGTGTCATGTGACATCATCAAAGGTGTATTATGCCCGATTTATGAGTACCGGTAAGTTGGTTGGAACCTTGAGCAGAATCTACGGTAATCCAGGCAGGATTCTTAGACAAGTGATCTGCAGATCGCAGTAGAGTTTCCCCTTTTCCCTGCAAAATTTCAGTACAAAGAATCATGTACGGGCAAAGCCCAAATATTTATCTTTCTAGTACCGATAGTCAAGTACGGGCCGAGTACGAAACATTCTAAATACCCTCTCTGCTCCCTAAGGAGTACACAGCTCAATGCTGCCATTTTGGGCACAAAGCAGCTAAGTCGAAAGGGCACACACGACATATTCCCAGGCCAGACTCGAACCCACAACCATCAGCTTTACCCACGGACAGACGGCAACTTCAATGCTCCAGACCACGAGGCCATGGCACTTCACCCACTCCCACAATTGCCACATCTTTGATGTTGAAGGAGTGGTTTGGCATGATCTCAATTATGTAATTTACAATCTAAGAGAAGTGTGATATTTCAAAATGATGGGGGTAACTTGGTCATTGCGCAGTGCCAGCATAGCTTTCTGGTATGAAAGCATGTTTTGGATCAAGAACGTCCTATCTAAAAACACCCAAGAGCTTTTATATTAACCATGCCTCAGTACCATGCAGAATACACAGCTTGAATCTGCCCTCCAACAGGTACATGTACTCAATGAGAGAGAGCAACCAGTGGCAAAGTCACTTTACTAAGGACACATACATCAGAATTCTAGACTGAACTGACTATCTGAAAATAAACCCGCAAGAACTTGACTTCAATGCACCAGATGACGAGATCAAAGTACACCAAGTTAAATATGGTAGCAGTCACATGCCATGTATGTCCTTAGTAAGACAAAGTTAAAAGAAAGCTGTCAGGTAAGGCAAGAAAAGCTACATTTCCCCTCGAGCAACAATTCGTTCCAACAATGCCATCAACAGAGTCCATTACCAATAGTGCCATATTTAGCTTTTGTGTAGAATTTGTCATTGAAAATAAGTTGTTAAGGCTTTCCACAAACTCTGCCAGTATTTAAAACGTATTGTACTGGTACAATTGGGCAGCTGCATGTAATATTCACACATTCGTGTGCAATTTCCACACAATCCACAGGTTTGCAGGCTGATAGCCATCACCGAACTCATTTGAGTAACTCTGAAGTACGAACCACAGAGAAGGTACATGTATGGCCTAGCTATAATTCACGACAAACTCACTATGCCTGGTTGTATTCAAATATCATTTACTACAGTAAATACCGGTACATGTACCTTCTTCATAAAGAAAGTTTTACAAACAAAATCCTCAAGACTCAAATTTTCTCAAATTATTTTGAATAATATGCAACCAGATTAGGAATTAATATAAAAATGGGTGTACAACAAAGGGTGAAACAAAGGGATATCTAAATATGGCAAATGCTTGCAGAACTTTAGAATAGCCAACAATGGGTACTGTTTTTGTACACTGACATGCATGCAGAGAATGTTAGCTGAAAAGTAGGATTACTTTGCAAATGGACTTGCAAATGGAAACAGCAAGCTTCATAAGATAAAAAGCATACCGATACAATTTAACAGATTAAAAAGCTTGGGGATAAATTTAGATAAACTTGGAACTTGGAAGTCTTTTATCAATGTGCTTCAAATCACACAAAAAAGTTCAGATCTCAAAAATTGGCAGACAAATTTATTTTCATCTCTAAAGATTTGTTTGCCACATTTTGGACCATTTGGAGATTTGACACAGATTGTCCCTCAGGCCTTTGGTAAGTTTTAGTGCAAGGCTACTTTGGCCTTGAATAAAGCAAACTTATGAAGGCCACTAGGGAGGACACCGAGGCCACTAGGGAAGACACCGAGGCCACTAGGGAAGGCACCGAGGCCACTAGGAAGGGCACCAAAGCCAAATAATATCTAGAGAAAGGACACGGAGAGAAAAATGAGAATTTTCTCTCTTAATACACTAACAATTGGAACACCACGCGACTGTGATGACTATCGCAGAGATGCCAACATTGAATTCTGAGTAGCAAAGAGTAGCATCGCAGTGCAGTTAATGTAAAACATAGTAGCATCGTGGAGTAGTTAGGGTCGAGCTGCTTAGGCTTCCTGAAGCCATATTTCAGTTACTGTTGTAATGAAAAAAAAATTGAAAAAAATACACTAATGTAAAAAGAGCTCTGCAACCACTGTTCACAAATTACAATCGCTGTAATTCTGTTAAAGAGCACTGTTACTTGCAGAATGCATGGAAACTGTCCAGCTTAGATTGCACAATAATGGGCCACTCAGTCGTGTACTCCGGCTTGTATTTCTGTTGCTAAAGTCTTTTTTAGCAGGAGTCGCCATTAATTCGGCCTTCTTTAAAGTTTAACATTAAGCAAGCTTCAAGAAACGTAAACGTGCAATAGTGCACGATGAGAATTCATCAGTGGTCAGTAGTTGCTGTGTGGAAACCTTGTTCCCCGGGTACGTTATTGATGATCATATTTAACAGAGATCAATGGAAACGATTTTGCAGTGCACGCACTACCGAAAGAGGGCGCTGTAACAAGGCTATTTTCCTGGGTAAATTAGCCAAATCCCACTTTTGCTTTTTGGACATATTTATGGGGCGGAGACCAGTCTTATGCGCAGGCTGCATGAAAGCTAGATCATGAAGCACTTGTGTATTTTAAGCAAACGAATTCGCCGCTATCATCGCTATTAGGCCTACATGTACATGTATCAATAGTTTTAAACACCACAACAGTCTAAAGTTTTTAAGGTTTTTTTTTTTTCATTTGTATCTACTTTATAGTTTATAGATTCTTCGCTTTTATAAAACTATACAATTATACAACTATACTGGGGCGGCTTGTTTATCGTAGCTTAAAGGGATATAAGCGTAGAGTCGTAGTCACGGCTCAAAGCCATAGATGCTACGCCTAAATTGTATATGTTAGCATCTCTGCTATCGTTTGCTTCGAACACAAACATCAAAGCGTATTGTGTACTGTGCTGCGCGTGCAAATTAGACTGAGAAAAATAAAGTTTGTTGACCCTGGAGAAAAATGCAACAGGTCACTCTTTTTATCTAAATCCAACAATTAGGCATGTTTTTTATGAATCACTTAAACTCTAAAACTATGAAGCAGAGATATCAGGGGTAACAGATGGAAAAAAGCGAAGTGATTGAGTTCAACGCTGACAAATTTACCATTGTTGCCACATACAAGCACCTTTCTAAAGCAAAAACAAACACGGGAAACAAAGAGAATTAAAAGAGCGATTTTTTAGGAAGTTTGATATTAATTTGAGTGAATATGGACGGCTTTATAATGCGACTTAACACTATGCATCATAAAGGCTAAATGTGGCAACAATAGTGATTGCATTCGGACAGCAACAGGGTGCATGACAAGTACACGTGCCTGCTGAAGCTGTGTCTTGCGATCAATGCCTTGCTGCTCTCTCACATTTGAGTTCAACTGTAGCTGCTGCTGCTGCCGACTACCATTACCAACTTGAAGCTGCATTTTATTGAGAAAAGAAATTGACGACAGTTACATGTACCTGTCCACATGTATGTACTCAGTTGTGGGCAATACAATGTACATGTTGCTTGAAAAGAAAAAAAATAGTTATTTTCTCAACGTGGTTCTGAGGTTCCTACAGTGACATTAACTTAATGTACAGCTTTGCAATTGAAAAACAAGCACATTTTAGTGCAATAGCCGCATTGTTGGGGACTAAATTGCCAAAATCATGTATCTCCTCCACATGGTGACCTCATCATCCTCAGGTGGTAACAAGAACAACAACACCAGGGTATTATAGAGCCCCGTCTACGACGCGGCTCAAAATCTCACTATCTGCCTATCACAAATAAAATACACATTGGGGCCATCGCATTAAGTTCATACCTTTTGTGGCCAATTACAAAAGGTACAGTATGAAAAAAGATAAACGCTATTTAATACACAATTCCTTCACTAATAATTGGTTAAGAGCCCAATACTTTGCCATGAAATAATATAGTTTTTGTAAATAGTACAACACTGTTCAAACTTACATTGGCATGACGTACAGCATCTTCTGTTTGTTGACGACGACGCATTTCCTGCTGGGACAGAGACATGCCACTACCCTGCTGCTGACGGCGCATTATTTCTTCCTGCTGTTGTTGCTTCATCAAGGCTTCTTCTCTGCGGCGTTGCTCATCTCTTTGACGGATCTGCTCTTGACGTCTAAGAGATAGATATAAGAACAAACGACCAATTACTAACACAATTGGTTATGGTCAGCAAGTAATCGTGCTGTGAATTTGACACAAGTTTAACAAATTTAAACTTTGCTTTGCATTGCATTTGCATGATAATTTAATACGAACTTTGATCTCAATGGTCCCATTTTGAAATTCATGTTTATTCCGACATGACGTTTTTCTAACCTGTAAAACAAACCTGGGACCCCGCCATGCTTTCCGCATCACTGCCAAGCTTTAAAAGTTGCCGCCAGTATTAAAATTTGTTAAAACGTGTAGGTTTTTCTCTACTAGACTGACCTTATCTGCAACTCTCTTTGGCTTTCTTCATGACGATTCAATTCTTCTTGACGGCACAACAATTCTTAAATACAAAAAATCAAATAACACATTTTGTTGTCTGCATGAACAATATATTTAACACCATTTTTTTATTTTGGTAAAACATCGCTATTATTTCCACTCAAGTTTTCTAAAGTAACCTTTCTTTTTAACTCTTTTTTAAAGATTATCAAATGGAAGGAAAACAGAAAGAAAAAACCAAATGAAGTGAAGGTAGTGAAGGCATATTTGTTATGCTTATAATATACAAATATTTGTGTAATGAGCAAGGTTTGGCCTTGTTTCCTAGAATACTCAGTAAGGGTGTGCGTTTACGGGTAGTACGGGACCCGGGTACCCTATTCCCATCACGGTCGGGTACCCGGGTACCCGTGACTATTATTATAATCATAACAAAAACCCGGAAGTATACACCGCGTCGGCACGTGCATGTACATCCCCGCTCGATCCACTAGCAAGCTGCAGCGCGCGCTGGCATGGCATGCTTACTTCCCCTGCATTCCGCAACTAAACAATGCCTACTTTGCAACTCAGGGTTCGACACAAACAAATCGGCGGTCCAGTGAAAAAAAAAAAAAAAAGATAAGTAATAAGTGCGCGGTTTTCAGAGCCAGATTGTCAACAGCGATCCCGTATTGCGTGGAGTTTACTCTCAGCTTAATAAATGTTTGTAAATGAATTGACTTGCCGCTCCCCATAATTGCACGTCTACAGTGGCACGTCTTTTTCCAAAATAAATAAAGTTCAATGAACTAAATCCTTTGAGTGAGCCGACACGAAATGTAGGACAAAAGTCGACCGCAGTTCCTGGCTGGCCGCAGAGTTGATACAATAGAACCAAATACCTCTCCTGCAGTATCAGGTTTCAAAACCACATTCCAGGTACGGGTCCGTGGGATCGTGAATTAATTCAGCACATTTTCCAAAAAGTAAACCTCGGAAAAACTGACTCAAAGGACAACTGCAACAAAACACTGATACAATGTCAGCCGCAAGTTATAGCAGCTGTCAGAATTGTAGGTAAATAGACTTCAAAGGCATTTTTTTTATCACAATGACTACAAAGAAAGCACAATCATCCGTGAGGCTGCTATCTAGACATCGGGAAATTGTCGGTAAAGACGTTTTACTCAGATGTTTTCTAACAATTTATCGGCAAGCAATGAACATAAAAGACGCTTGCCTTTCTGAAATAATGTGTCAACATTACAACATTACAAAGACAGTGTCGGGTAATAAAATCGATAAATTGGAGCCGGGTACCCGCAATCAGCGGTCGGGTTACGGGTACCCGGGTACCCGGCACGGCCTTAATACTCAGGCATGCAACTCTTAAATTGCAAAAAAAAGACACACAAAAACAAACATTTGTACTAAACTGCGAACACAAGGCCCTAACAGCGTGGGGTCCGGTGGGCGCCTTTAGCTTTTGAATATTTCATAGCTAAACTTTATTAGGTAGTTCCCGATGGTTCGACACTTTGCAGTGACCAGTCAGGGTTACTTATCTGCATTACATTCCTCAAGTTCTTGCACACCAAAAAATATGCCATGCCTGGTTGATCAAGTTTTCATACAGGATTTTTAAAAGGAAATACATCTACATCTTTCCACAACAAGTCGCATTTCCAAACATTTTTAATGCATTTAAAAACAGTTTTTATATCCCTTTTCTGATTCAATGATGTCCTTCCTTTTTTAAGTCAAATTGATGCTCAATACCATGAGGGCATGGCACTCTCCAACGCCATGAACTAACCCCTTGAGTGCTTTTACTATACTGTTCCGAATCCGCCAAAATCCATCAAGTTTGTCATGCATGAAAATGCTGGTGTCCTGAGTTCATCAGAATCCACCAGTATACATTCTGGAGAAATCCTGAATCCATCAACAATCCGCCAGCAAAAGTATAATGGATTCTGACGGATTCAGGATATCATGCTGGCATAAAAAATATTTGACAGCGTTTCTTTATTTAGCACAATCCTGGAGTACTGCTAGGCTTAAAAATCTTAATCCAACAAAATCCCCAGTTTGTTCAATATGGATGTATCCTGAATCCGCCAAACTGGGTTTTGATGGATTCAGGTACATTAGTGTTAAAGCAAACCTTGTCGCATCATCATAGTTTGGTGTTCACATCTTCCTATCTCCATTTCACTGTCCAGTTTCTCTCTGTTATCTTGTATCTGTCTGTCTAGTTGTTCTCGCTGAACTCTTTCCGCCTCTTCCAATGCCTTCCACCTGCACAAAATTCAAAGCATCATTTGATTATCCCTTTTTTTGTTAAGGTCACTCAAGGTTTGGGCTACAGTGAAAAGTGTGAAAAATGTGTAATCTGTAGATAAAGCTACAGGTTCGAATCCGGTCTAGGACTAGCTTTTTTCTAAGTCCCAACCAAAGTTTACACAATTCTATGTGACTTGGGCTGCCCCCTTGAAAATGTCAGGCATTTCTGGGAAGGGTCAACAAAGGTCAAACAGGGGTCAAAATTCAAATATATTCCAATTTTTATATTTTGGGTGTTTAATAGATGTGTATCAATCAGAAATGATATGAATGAACCAAAAAAAAAACCCGAATAGACTTCGAAATGTGATTTTCAGTATATTACCGTGTAGTTTGTATATTGTATTGTACGTCAGATACTATACGAATGCTTTATTAAAACTGCTGGTGTAAGAGTCTGTAATAAAAATATCTGAACTTTGCGGACATGCACTTTCATAATGTTTGAAGTATGTTCCGCGTGTATTTGGACGTGCAAGTATCGCAAAACAACTGGATCGCAAACTAGCGAGATAACACACACGCTATACACATCGCAATAGCAATTTGCGATCCATGCTTGCAGCTGCAGCTCAAACATGCATGCAGCTGCAGCTCAAACATGCATGCAGCGCACGTGTGTAGCTGTGTGAGCTACATGTAGCGCTAGCTTGGATATGAGCAAGCTCAAGCTACATGTAGGTCGATTGAGTGCAGAAAATTGTGAGCGTGTTTGATGCACCTTGAATCGGTTCGAGATCCCATAAACGCATGCAAATGTCCTCAAGTCCCTGTACTTGCTAAAAATTTCATGTATACCTCCATTTCTACTCATCCTGTATTTTAGGAACAATATCAATAACAGTAATCACCTAAAAGGTCCTCTTCATTACAGAATCCATTGTGCTCACTGTGGTAATCACCCAATTATTGATTATCTGAACAATTGCTCTCCCCATTGAAGGGGGCAAAATTCAGGGTCAAAATGAAAGCATACCCTGATTGTTCTATACTGAATTAAGAAAACCTAATCTTGACGAATTTGAGATGGTTGTGTAGAGGACTAATTTGGCTCTAACAAATAACACTACTTGTAACTCTGAACAATTCCTAAATCCTCCAGAATTTTACTTAAGTAGTCGGAATAATTACCTATTTCCCCACAGATACTCAAATGATCCAGGGGTAACGAATCGTGGTGGGTTCTCTCTTTCATGATGGAAGGATTGATTCTTGGGAATGTTTTTTTCTGGAAGTCCATCTTCTTCATCACGTTGCTCAAGAGGCTCAACTGAGATAGGTGTAGGAGAACTGAAACAAAACAAATTATAAATGCTTAACACCAACCAACAAAAAAACTGTACATGTACGAAATGTACAATGTAGCAATTAAGTGCCAACCTCAAACTAGAGTACTAGACGAACAGAAAAATAACATGGAGCACGTAACTAGGGCCATTTTCCAAACCCCAACTTCGTCTTCGTCTTGGGCTTCATTCATGCAGTTTAGCCATCGGCTGGAGCCAGAGACGAAGCCGATGCTAGCTAAATGTATGTTTGGAAAACACCTTAGGTCTCAAATTCTGGTGGAACATTGTATTGCTGCGCCTCATCTTATTAACCAGTTCGCATCTAAAGCCATGCATACACAACAATTTTTTTCAAAATTAAAAAACGGATGACTGATAAACACGTCACGAGCATGGCCTGAAGAAAATTAATTGCGTACTATCCGTGGATGACGCCTTAACCCGTGGGACATTGTGGTTTGACCCACCAGGGAAAGTGAATTAGTGCTGTGAAAGATTTTGAAATGGCGGACGGTACTTAGTGCTGGGATTTAAAAATGAATTTTTTAATATTCGGTTTTAATTCCACCATTCGGTTTCGATTTAGAAAACCAAATTCGTGTATTCGAAACTAAACAAGTTTAGTCTTCCATTTTTGTGTCACACAGTCTGAGGAAAACAATTGTAACATTTTCCAATTTGCTCCATGGTCCCCGATTGTACTAGTGGTTTCATTATTAGCCTGCCCATTTGACTTATTTGACTTATTTTTTCCCCACATTACACCTCTGGGGTGTTTTTGTAAAAGACCCAGTGGTCACTGAATCCTCCCCACTATAACCAGTCACTGAGTGGGCATTTCTTGTGGGACCTCACTCATTACTTTTTGCTGGTATGATTGTGAGCTGGATGAGAACTTCCGGTGAAAACAAATAATTGGTATTCGGTTCAAAAAAAAAATTAGGATAACCAGATTTCAAAATCTCGGATTTTCTCCCACCACTATTATAAACTCACGAATACAGACTTGATGTACGCGGAAAGACACTCTGTTTGAAGTAGATGTTAGTACCTATTGGAGAACGCAACTTTCAGGTCACTTTAACCCTAACTCCCTCACCATTGTTATTAAACAATACAATTCCTTCAAAATCCTCCAACTTCCTTTGTTGTGTAGGGAGTTACATGTAGGGTTAATCTATTAAAATCACTTTTATAAACCTCAAGAAGACGCATACAAGTACGGCTTGGTAGACTCCTATGGACTGGTTGGTCTCTAAATTAAAACCGCATTCATCCACATTCATTTGGTCGGACGCTGCTATTCAGTCGCAACTGGACGGCACGACCAGAAACAACAAGGTGTTTATACAAATATCCGAGATTCTGGAAGGCCAGGGAATCCACAACAAAACCCCCAGCTAGGGTTGCAATAAATTTAACAATTTGAAGCGAGACTATAAGAAAGTAAAAGACTATAACAGAAATTAATCCGGGGGAAAAAGACAATTCTGCTCGTACTATGAAATCTTGGATAGAGTCCTCGGCTGCAATGCATTATGAGATTGGGAAAATCATCACAGCAGGCCTTTCCGAATGCGATCCGTGTTGAGAATAGTGTAGTGTAAATGCACGGCGGCCCTAACCGGATTGAACGTTACACAGTTCACGGATGGTTCGCGGCATGAACAGTGTGAACGTTGCATCTCCATGATTCATGTCGAAAACAACCCATGCTGAACCGGGTTGGAACCGAATTGCTTTCAACACGGTTCGAAACCGAGATAGTGTGAACACGCCTTATGCCACAAAGAGACATTTCCCAGCCTATTGAAATTCCAAAGTAATGGTCGGCCACATGTTGGCCAACTTGTTTATACAATGTAATACATTTTGTGGGTCAGCTGTCAATCATTGTCTTCATTTCTTGCCCCTGCTTGGAATATATTCGGAAAATACTTCCGTGCTTTTATTTTATTCCTCTTGCAGTATAAAGCGTTTATTATGTAAAATTACACCGGGATCGGTATTTTGTACTAGTGCTGGGACAAATCGGAGGTTTTCAAAACCGAATAACCGAATTTGAAAATATCGAATAATCAATCCTCCGAATTCGTTAATCGGTTTACAAAATCCAATAATGTACCGCGCACGTGCCGGTATATGTACTGTACACGCAACAATTACAATGTAACAGTTTGTTACCGACCTGCTGCGCTGTGCCTTTCCAATTTACTCCAGGCTTTCTCTGGGACGATTCAACAAAATTATGTATTTATTAATCCAGGTCTTTTCTGTCTTATTTCACTACAGGATAAAGAGAAATTTTCCAACTTTCACCTTCAGCGAGTCCACGATGTCAGACTAAAACGTGCACTTGAAATTTCACTTCTTTTCCTCACTCACGTTTAAATTCCCAGGCATTGCTTCGGCACGTCAGATGACCGCAAGATTGTCTGGCTAGAACTCCACAGTTATGCTGGCCCCATCGTCTCGACCAATCATCAACCGTGCATCAACGAGCGCGTCCCACATTAAACCATTCATCGTCTGACTTTGCTTGTCAGCTACGCAATTTTCAGACACGACGCGCAAACACAATCTTCTTCTTTCCCAAGTGCCCCACCTTTTGCTTTTGCCCGCTAGACATGTACTCATTTTATTAATGTCCCACCCTTTGATTTTGTCCGCGGCTAGTAATTCCGAGCCCTTTCAAAGGCAACCTCTATTATTGAATAACCAATCATAGCCCCGATGACTCGTTCTTGAATGGCTGAATAAATCAAAGGAAACCGGCCTAGGCGTTATGGAGGCGGCGTTTAGCTTTGATGACTATGAAGAATAGGTTTTGATTGACAGGCTCCACAGCAGAGAGATTATTTTACGCAACTTGGGGAAAGGGCAAGCACTAGAAGCGGTAAAATAATAAAGTAAGGGGAAATATTAAATGAACTTCTAAACATTTCCCCAACCGATTTCAGGGGTAAATAATAATACGATTTATTATTGGTTTTTCTGGTATCTAATAAATCAACATACACCTGGCCATTAAATTACGAGGCTAGCGAAATAAATTCCAGAGGTTTATTTAATAACATTTATTTCTGGTTTCATTGTTAAAAAAGAAAAAAAAGAAGAAGAAACGGGACCTTAACAACTACAATTTTGAGCTCCTAAATATTTTTCAAACGGATTTAAGGATATATTTTTTAACAATTTTTTATTTGTATTTGAGTATGGCAAACTATTGTAAAGTACTTGCAAGCCAATTTAATGACCATTGGTTGGGTCAAGAGATAATTAAATTTGCTTAAGGAATCACTGACCAACGCCTTTTAAATTCATTATGTATCTGCCAATCAGCACACGGCAATCTCCCTCTGTAAAGTACATCGCGCGCACAGCTCTTTCTGGGCTCCCTTGAAATACATTGTACCAACGTTGTTTAGACGTCCGTAACTCTAAGTCGTCCTTTCACGTGTATTTAAGCGCTAAAGGATTACATGTAATAACTCGATTGCAACATTGATGTGAAGTTTCAGATATTTTTTATACTCGCATTGAATTTCAATTTTCTCGGAAGTTCTTTACATGGTAACAGTATAATCAAAGAGCTCCGTGGTAAAATTAATTCTGATCTGCGGTGTATAAAGCATTTTTTTTTCTTTAGTGGCCGCACCATGCATTTAACTTTTTGAGGTTTTTATACGGTCGAGCTTTTTTCTGAGTGTTCCACTTTCGGGTACCTGAGAACCGAACCAATTTGACGTTCGGATACCCGGATTTAAAATTACCCGTGAATGCACAGGCCTACTTTGCAGTCGCAAGGCCATGCGCGTAATGGATGGTTTGCCAAAGTTTAACGAGCGCGGCGCGAGAGTTGGTTTGTTTAATCTCCGGATTGTTTGACTTCCTTCCTTTTTATAGCTCGAATGTGTTACCGAGCCCTCCCCTTTCTTGCATAAAGTATGCCCTAAAGCATCCTCTATATTTGGGCAAGGAGCCTATAATCCTAAGACTATGGGATGGTCGCAAAAATGATGCCCCATAAGGCTGAACATGAATTTTGGCATCTAGAAGGTTCCAGCCCTGATACTTCAGCTTGAAAGGGGCAAGGCAGTTTTGCCTTGACTTTTTGTAAAAATTTAGGGCACCAAGGCAATTTTCAAAAATTTCAAAGGGCATCAAGGCGATTGCAAAAATTTGCAAAGGGCACCAAGGCAATTTTTGAAAAAACACATATTTCATAAATAATACAATCTTACACAATAAATACACACCACTCATTTATATAAAATCAAAAAAATAAATGTCTATAATTCTAAAGTCTAAAGTGTTTTTCAGTTCATCTTATTTTTTTGCTAAAGTTGTCTTTTGTGGCCGTTCTGTTTACTCAATGTCTGTCTTTAGATGGAGGATTATTCTTCCGACACACGTCAAGTTATAGGCCTGCCGTGCGTAATTATGAGTAGGCCTACCGCGCGCACGTACTGCACGTGGCCACAGTCGTGCCATTCTACACTACACTCGATCGACCGGACACGCAGTGGGAAAATAATATCAATGACCGCGTCGCTGGTTCACATGCAGTATTAGTATACATAATTGCAGGGAACCGCGCTGCATTCGGTATAATATTTTCACATCCTACTGCGCGTCTGGGCCAGTGTTAACTGCGAGCGAATGCTTGTGTGTAATGCATGTGTGTATGAGAGGTAAGTTGTTCGTTGCGTTAATTTTTTTTGTGGGATCTGCAGATAGATCACACAGACATCGCAAGTGGACAGTCGCTATATTTCAGCTCATTTTCTGTGTCATGTTTTTAGATTGATGTCGCATGCAGAATATCGTTTAATATATTTTTGTTCAGGAGAAAGGGCACGGCGGCAATAACAAAAAAGGGCACGGCAACAATTGCCGTGGAAAGTTGGATTTTTAAAGGGCATTGCGGCAATCGGTAGGGGCATCGACGGCAATTGCCGTCGTTGCCGTCGTGAAGTATCAGGGCTGAGGTTCTAAGGGTTTAAATACATTTAAATTTAGCAATCACTCATATTGAAAATGTTCAGGAGATGTTAAAAGACTTACAAGGTTAGTAGAAAGACTCCCTCCTTGATCCTGGTCAGAGCATTTTGTGCTCCTGGTTTCCTTGCGAACTCAACAATTCCTTCTGACGTTGGTCGGCCACGGTCATCCACAATGACCACCGCTCTCTCCACAACACCAAACTGAGAAAAAGCTTGTTCAAGGAGCTCATTGGAGACACATGAAGGGATATTCTTTACTTTCAAGGCTGCACCATGAGTAGCAAAACGAACTCGCAGCATCCTGTTCTTTCTCATAGTTCCATCTAACTCTGCTTTAGCTGCTTCAGCATTGTACCTTGTGTCCTGGGAAATGAATAGTTTGAAAAACATTAAAGAATTGAAAAATCAGGACTTTTTAGCTTAGATCGCAAATTTAGAGACAAATTACACCAGACGGAACCATGGAAAAGTCCTAATTTTGGCAAAATATAGATGCTCTATGCTAAGTGAACCTGCATGCCGAGTTTAAGACTAAATGATTTCCATGAAAAAAATCACTACATTTTTGCACTGATCATGGTATGGCCTACAGCACGGGAACAGGTCAACTCATACGCGTAAGGCCGTGCCGGGTACCCGGGTACCCGTAACCCGACCGCTGATTGCGGGTACCCGGCTCCAATTTATCGAATTTATTACCCGAAACTGCCTTTGTAAATGTTGACACATTATTTCAGAAAGGCAAGCGTCTTTTATGTTCATTGCGTGCCGATAAATTGTTAGAAAACATCTGAGTAAAACGTCTTTACCGACAATTTCCCGATGTCTAGATAGCAGCCTAACGGATGATTGTGCTTTCTTTGAAGTCATTGTGATACAAAAATGCCTTTGAAGTCTATTTACCGACAATTCTGACAGCTGCTAGTGTTTTGTTACAGTTGTCCTTTGAGTAAGTTTTTCCGAGGTTTACTTTTTGGGAAATGTGCTGAATTAATTCACGATCCCACGGACCCGTACCTGGAATGTGGTTTTGAAACCTGATACTGCAGGAGAGGTATTTGGTTCTATTTTATCAACTCTGGGGCCAGCCAGGAACTGCGGTCGGCTTTGTTGCTACATTTCGTGTCGGCTCACTCAAAGGATTTAGTTCATTGAACCTTATTTATTTTGGAAAAAGACGTGCCACTGTAGAGTGCAATTATGGAGAGCGGCAAGTCAATTCATTTACAAACATTTATTAAGCTGAGAGTAAACTCCACGCAATACGAGATCGCTGTTGACAATCTAGCTCTGAAAACCACGCACTTAACTTTTTTTTCACTGGACCGCCGGACTACTTAGAAAAGGGTTTTGACTACCCGCTGTTTTGAGTGACTAGAATTTGTTTGCGTCGAACCCTGAGTTGCAAAGTAGGCCCTTGCATTTGTTTAGTTGCGGAATGCAGGGGAAGTAAGCACGCCATGCCAGCGCGGCAGTCGCGCTGCAGCTTGCTTGTGGAGTGAGCGGGGATGTACATGCACGTGCCGACGCGGTGTATACTTCCGGGTTTTTGTTATGATTCTAATAATAGTCACGGGTACCCGGGTACCCGACCGTGACGGGAATAGGGTACCCGGGTCCCGTACTACCCGTAAACGCACACCCTTACATACGCGAGCCAACTTGTACGTCGGACAACTCGTACGCCGATTGGTCAACTCGTACGCTGCAAAACTCGTACGCAGCAAAACTCGTACGCAGCAAAACTCGTGCGCGGTCTAAAATTGTGGTTCACGGGTGGCAATAATCAAATCAAAAGGCAGATACTCTGGGGCATTCATGATCCAAGGCGAATCTGTAAGATTGTTGGCATTATTAACCTTTTTTGGCATTATTATTAATATCTAGCCTTGTATAAATTTTCGTCAACAATTTTTATTCCATTAAATGTAACGATGTACAAGTTGCATGAGATTCAGTCTGTTCAGTCTCATCTCATTCAGCTTTTAAGAATAAGCTTAAGACTTCTTTTTTTACAAAGGCATTCGTGTAAGATTTTACTATTGTTTATTATACATCTTGGTTTTAATTTTGTAGTTATCGTTTTTGTAGTTATGTAGTTATTACCGTAATTTCCTGCGGTAAAGACGCGGCTTATCTGACTTTCTAGACCACAAAAACATCGCCGCGCCTTATCTTTCGGTGCGCCGTATATGATGTCGCTTGAGTTCAAAGTGATGGTCTTTGTGTGAAGAATTCTTTGAACGCCGCAATCTTACTCAATAATGCGGTCAACCAATTAGCTCAACTCTCCGGACATTGTGACCGTGTTTCCATTAACAATGCCGCGATGTGTTGATCCCCCTACGACCGTACATGTATGTGTGTACATGTACATGTATACATGTGATTTAGCACTCGGCAGCGTGCGTAGTCTTGTTTGCAAGACGATCTTTGCGATGCGGGGCGTCCTCTAACGTACGCCGTAGACCAAGCGCGAATTACCTTCGCTAAGACCGAAGGTCATTGCGTGTATGGTACGGCGTACGTTAGAGGACGCCCGCATCGGCGGCCTACGCGCGCTGCATATACCGCGATTAAGATCGCGGTATAAAAAGCTGGCCTGTACTATGTGGCCTTTTTCTAAACGTTTTTTCGTCTACGTTCCGGCTTCATGCAATTCACCATCCGAACTACACAGCGCGGAGCATTCACAACGACTGAAAAAAAGACTAGGGGGTGTCGCAATTAGGGCCAGGATACCCCGCACCGATCGCTGCATGTGATGTACATGTACTGTGCATGTACATGCATGCAGTTTATACTGCAGTGATACATGATATGTATTGGCAAAGTAAACCTCGTGCGATATTGTGACTACTGGTTTGAAGTTTTCTTACATTGTTTGCGTGCCAGATAAACTCAAGTACTCAGCAAATTCTTGCTTGGAATAATGGGATCGTTCTAAGGCAACAAAATGACCCCTTTGTGGCGATGTACCTACACCGGGTGGCGTGTGGTGTTCTTTTGGGTGCGTTCAAGCATGCGCTTTATTCGGCGGTGCGCTTTATCTGTTGACGTTTGAAATTTTGTTGGGTGATTTTAGGGACCTGCGCCTTAACCGCCGTGCGGCTTTACCGCAGGAAATTACGGTAGTTAACTTTTTTTAATAATAAATATTTGTAGACTAATGTTTTTATTGGATTAGTATTTTTAAGGTAACAAAAAGTGTTTGGCACGCATACGAGTTGGCTCGCGTACAAGTTGGTTCGCATACGAGTTGTCTCGCGTACGAGTTTACCTGTATTCGTACTAATTGGCTCGCGTACAAGTTGACCTGTATTCTATAGTACAGAGTTAAGCCGAGTTATCGCTTTTTTAACATTTGGACATCTTGCACTACTAGAGGCCGAGCCAGACGAATATTGAAATAGATTAGGTCTTAAATGTGGCTCAAAATGTCACCAAAATCCACACAAATACTTAACAAAATACCTCTAAGTTTTTCTGCGATTAAAAAAAATGTACTAAACTTCTGCTGTCCAGCATTTAATGTGGCATTGTGGGATGCCTGTGATGTCACAGGCCAAAGTGTATCGATCGTGTCGTAAACAAACGTAAACAAGCGCACGACCTGCAATCGCGAGGGGCATGGCTATTTTGTTAAGTATTTGTGTGGAATTTGGCGGCATTTTGAACCACATTTAAGACCTAATTCTTTTCAATATTCGTCTGGCTCGGCCTCCAGCGCCAGATGATGTTCAAATGTTAAAAAAGTGATAACTAGAGTGAGGCCAGTAACTCGGTCTAGCACAGAGTCTACTCTAGTGCTACCCCTAGAACTATGAGGCTCCCGACGCCCGTAGGGCGGAGCCCCATAGATAGAGAGGGTTTTTACAGGTTAACCGCCGTTAAACAATAAAATCCATGCACAAAAAGCAGGCAATAACTCCCATACTGCCGCACGGTCTACCCCCAGAGAAAAATTGTGCGAGTACTTTATGAACTCATCTAGCCGCTACTCCAACAAAAACGGTCGAAGCTCAGCCAATTTCTTTAAAAAAGGTGAAAAACATCCTCGTTTCGCAAACACGACTGTTACAAGATGAAGGATAACAACGTTCAATGAACTGTTTGTAACGTGACTCGTCCGGGGTCAGTGCGGACCAATCACATAGCTTCTCTGAACGATGACAGGGCCGTTTCCCAAACCTTGGCTTCGGTTCTGTTGGGCTCTGGCGCATTGCTAAACTGTAGGAATACGGCTTTGCAAGATGAAGCTTGTGTTTAGAAAACGGCTAATGCGGCTGCGGCTTGAAAATACGCACGAGTCATACGCCATCTTGTAACAGTTGCGTTTGCGGAACGGGGATAGTTTTCACTTTTTTACAAAAATTGGTCGAGATTCGACCGTTTTTTGGGGGGCAGCGGCTGGGCGAGTTGATAAAGTACTCATAATTTTTATTTCTGGGGGTAGACCAGGGGGGGGGCAGGGGGGCCCAACAAATTGCGCCACCAATGTTGAAATGTATCTCATTCATTCTTCCACGCTCACGAGCCGTACATCTCACACAGTCACAGTAAATTCGTATAGATCGCTACCTCGAAGCGCACCATTGAAACACGTACAGATTTGCACTCGATGAGCTCTGTGCATCGCAGATCCCCGAATTCAGTGATTCCCGCTACGTCTGCAAAGCCAGGTACACAGGCACGATCTACACTGATTTTTTTTGGAGGAGAGATGTCATTTTCTTGTGGGTTCGAAGCAGTATTTTTCACAATTTATCAATTTTTTATTTAATTTTTTTTTTAGGGAATGGACGGTACCACAGCGTTTCGCAATCACAGCCTCAAAGGCCCCCCCCCCCCCCCCCCCCCCCCCCCATCCCGGTAGACCGTGCCGCAGTATGGGAGTTATTGCCTGCCTTTTGTGCATAGTTTCTATTGTTTAACGGCAGTTAACCTGTAAAAACCCTCTCTATCTATGGGGCTCTGACCTACGGGCGTCGGGAGCCCAATATAGTACTTGGGGTACTCTAGTGCGGGGCCATAGACTAGGGCTAGTCACTTACGAGTTGGCTTGCGGGAAATGAGTTGGCTCATGTACGACTACAAATTCCTCAAGTTGACCTGTATCCGGGCTCAGTTTGTTTGATCGTTTCCGTTTGATCGGAAAAGCGTTTGATCAACCATGTCAACTTACCAATCTAATGAAGCCGAATCCTTTAGATTTATTCAGAAAAACCTCTGAAATTTCTCCATACTTTGCGAATAGGGCTTTAAAATCTTCTTCGGTAGTGTCAGGAGTAAGATTTCCCACGAACAGACGGCATCTCTGGGTGAACTTTTTTTCAGGTTTTCGGCCGGATGTTTCTGCCATTACAGCATCTTCTTCCTGTGCAGCCTGGGCATGCTGTGCATGGCCACTGTCTCTGCGATCGTCGTGGTCCCGTTGATGACTTGGATGATGACGTCTGTCCTTGTCGCCTGAAGACATGCTTGAAGAACTCCGTTCGGATGATCTATTTACATCTTGTTTAGAGTCCTGATGTGCTCGGGAATCTTTAACGTTAGGTACATCTTTGACACCGGCCGGTCGGTCGGTCTTTGTTGTGTTTGGCTCCTGGGATGCATCACGACTTGGATTACCGACGGTGGCTCTTACATTTGACGGGCTTGACGATATGGATGTCGATGAAGAACCACCCTCTTTCTTCATTGCCGGACGCTGGGGAGTATTCTTCCTGTTATCGTAATTACTCCTTTGACCTCCCCTATACAGGCGATCATTCCGACCACGATTCATTCTGTAAAGTTTTGTGAAATTGGTCTGTTAAAATGATACACAATATTTGTTTTTTACTTAACACAAGGACGACTCCACGCTTTGTTGCTAAAATATAGACAAACGTCGAAACAAGATGGCGGGTGCGGTTTAGCGGCCTGCGCTGGTTCCCGTGGTCAAAGATCGTTTTATGCAAAGCGGAGATGTCTATCCAATTACCTACCAGGTACCAGCTGCGGAGCCGACGCGACGCAGACCATGCAGCTGGTAAAAAGGCCCAAAATTGCTACGCCGGCCAAATCACAGTTTGCATGCCCAATTTGTTTAGCATTCTGTGCATGTGAGCCATTAACCTGAGGGTTTGTAAACAATCTAATAAGGGTGGAAGCAGTGAACAGGCCTGCCAGCTTGTATTTGTATACAGTCTGGGTGATATTCAGCCCTAAAATGCTCTATTTTGCAATAGAGCGTAGGCATCATTTTTTTCAAAATGGCGACGGGCTTCAGGACTATTTTGGGGGACAATGAGGGTGTACCGCTGTATAAAAAGTCCCATAGATACCAATGATAAATGCTCATAATTCCACATTTTTTTAAATACTCAGAACTCTCACAGGTGTTTGGGCTTTACAGATCAACGCCTCATTTTTCATAAATTGTTGGTGGGTTGACCCATGACCATTGACTTGTTGAGATATCACTCAAACAAGAAACCCCAAACAATAGATGTTTCCCAAATTGGAAAAGTAGTTATTTTGAAAAAGGATTCCTCCACAACATGGCTAGGCCTACAGTGCAAAATGTCTTTATTTACCCAAGTCCATGGCCCTCAGAACTCTCTAATATAGAATAATTTGAGTGTATAATTTATTAATTTAATTTATTCACGAGGTCGGCGGATAGATTTTTGGCCTATTTACAGGGCGGGGTGTAGACCTACCCTTATAATATGTCGCGCAGGAGTGTCGTTTTTGGAAGTGTTGAGATTGAACCCCTGACATATACAAATACTATACAAAAATGTAGGATAATGTTACACTTATAAATGACACTAATTAGTCAGTAATTAGCACTTAAATTCGAGCACAAACGTGATTTTTATGACAAATAGCTATAACAATAGTGGCCCGAACCAGATCTTAATTTATTTTCATGTATTTATTTTCATCAATTGGCAAACATGTTTCAAATGTTAACATTTAAATTCGTTTTTATGGTATGAGCTTTTTTTATTTCGTATTTACCTATTTTATTTTCACACTAATTCTGCGTCATATTGAGTAGAACGAACTTGAACGAAAAGATGGCTGCATGTAGTCATAACTGAATGTCGGCCAAATAACTATTGAAAAGTGTGTGAAATGGTACAACAGCCACACGTGCATAGCAAGATACCTAGCACGTAAAATATATACATATAAAACAGAAAAAGAAAAGGACCTCTGGAAAATCTACATGAAAAGAACAATTTTTTTTTAAATTTTTTATAACGACCCCCTGATAATGTTAAGCTTTTGTTTCTTAAAGATGGACTACAACGAAAACTCACACATTAAATTTATTATCGGACCTTGTTTATGTTGTGTTCAGGTAACACTTTATTGTTACGGTCATGTTTTTCTCTAAATAATTTTGTTGCAATTTGACCGAAAAAATTAGACCTCGATTCTTCGATTTAAAAATTTCCCGCCCTGTACTGGTTCCCGGCAAACATCCACTGAAAACCACAATGAAATCCACGATATAGTACCAGCGGACTTGTAAACCAGCGAAAAGTGATGACGTACTACCCATGAAAACGCATACATGGTGGCCCTGAAGGGACTCCGCAGATCGAAAATATCGACGTCAAATTTGACGTCGATATTCACGACTTTCCCCCAAAGTCGCGAATATTGACGTCAAATTTGACGTCAATATTCGCGATCTGCGGAGTCCCTTTAGGGCCACCATTATGTATGCGTTTTCATGGGTAGTACGTCACACACAAAGTATGAATTATTCATGAGTTAAGGGCTTTTGCTGAAACTGAGTTTATCTGGGTCGTAGAACGCCGATCAATTTTGTTGTTTTTTTTGCATGAAGGAACAAGATTTATTGAATACTAATGATATATTAGTAATCATTATACATTTCTCGAACAAAAAACAGCAACACAGCCTTTATCATTATTCCGTTGTAGTCCATCTTTAAAAACATTTTTGTTATTGGTTTATATTTTGACATGGTCCGAACATTAGCAGAAATAAAGAAGAAAAACAGGCATAAAGACCATGCAGTGCAAACGATCACAAGCCTCGGTAGCGAAAGATTTTGTTTTCATTTCTTTACTTAACATTCCTCCAGATACAATGTACAGGCTTATATTTTAATCATGGGGTAACAAAGCACAAGGAACAATTATTGCAATTGAAACAAAAAACATAACGTAAATGAAATGCAAACTCAAGTGCCACTATTTTGCCATACAGCTTCCTCGAATAAACAATCCACAACTCATAGGCCTATTTTAATTCGAACGCAAATAAACGCAAATTGCCCATAAACAAAAAAAGAAAACAAAAACTAGAAACAAATTCATGTGCGCTTCGATGATTTTGACAATGGATTTAATCAATGGTGATTTAAAGAATGGTGAAAATGTATAGTCTTGAATGCCTATCAATGAATTAGAATGACTAACATTAACCTGAATGATGAGTAACGCTAACCTGAATGAAAAGAGCGATTTCAATAATTGTGTGCACAAACACGAATTTGAGTGCAATAGTAAACCCTAGTTTGATTGAATTAGAAGGAAGGGCGCGAATTCGATTGCGTGTTAATAAAATTGAAATTATTTGTGATGAAATTGGCCGGGAAAACCTATATTATAGGTTTTCGCAGACAATTTCGGCAAACGAGCAGCCAAATTGTTTAACCACTGCGTCATTCTATTTCGCGCGAAATCAAATATGCTGCTAAAAATGGTCATTCGATTTCGTGTTATGATTAGTCAAAAGTTCTGTTGTGTCATTCGATTTAATAAAATAATCATTTAATTTAACACTTCCACAAAACAGCATTCAAATTCGCATGAGTTGTTTCGAGACGTATATTCGGTCATTTGAATTACTGGGCAAGCCGTTAAAATGTTTCTTTATAATGTTAAATGCACAAATACTGTTTACTTGTTAGCACAGGAATCAACGTAGGCCTAAATAAACAATTGGAAACCAAGAGAAAACAAAAACGGCTAATAATTCATCAGAAATAGTCAGGCCGATACGCGAAAAAAGAAAATTTCCACTATGAGTATGAAAAAGGCAAAATTTTGCATGTCACGCTCCCATTGGTGGATTTTTTCTAGCTGATGAATTTTTCACGACATGAACACTTTTCCATTTTGTACACGTATTACACACGTACATGTGTATGTTTGTGTATGTACTTTTATGCATGGGATTCTATGAAGCAGAATCAGTGTCAAAAAGATCGGACGTGCTTTTACAACTCGGATGCTTTCCTAATTCGGATGCATTCCTAAAAAGTAATTCGGATGCTTTTTATAAACTCTGATGCTTTTTTTTATTTCGGATGCTTTTTTAATTCGGATGCTTTTCTAGTCCAGATGCTTTTTGTAATCTCGAATGCTTTTTTAATTCGAATGCCTTTCTACTTCGGATGCTTTTTATAAACTCGGATGCTTTTTAAATTCGGATGCTTTTCTAGTTTGAATGCTTTTTGTAAACTCGGATGCTTTTTGCAAACCGAACATAATATTCGCAAATCGGATACTTTCCCAATCCGGCACTAGGGTGGCCCTGAAAGGACATCACACATCGCTGATTATGCGATATCGCGCATTCTGCGTGAATTTGAACGATGACAAACATGTTATCGCATATATCTAAGCATAATGAGATGTGATAGATTTTATTGTAGGTTTCTGCACAGATTTATGTGATGGCGAATATTTTCTGCGCAGATTTTTGAAAAGTCGTATATTTTTATTTGAGATTTAAAGTTCTGCGCAGATTTCTCGGTACGCAAATTAATGTCGCACGGGTGGGCACCACTGACCTCTACACCTGGACGGACCATTGTCCATATTCTGCTGCACTAACACTTGAAGTCGGCGCGAACTGGAAGTGCAACATGGCGGACCCGCGACGTCACTGCTGTGAGCCAATGAAATGTCCAGGTGTGGAGGTCAGCGGATTTATTCTGTACATTTTGTATTTATAAACATTACGTAATACGTATCGTACCAACACCTGGACATTTCATTGGCTCACAGAGTCACGTCGTGGGTCCGCCATGTTGCACTTCTCCGCATGCCGACTTCAAAATGAAACAATGATGATCTGTCCATGTATAGAGGTCAGTGGTGGGCATTTTCATTGTACCTTAATGCGCAGCTATTTCGCACTCACGTACAGCAAATTTATTTTCAGATTTATGTGCACATTTCTGCGATGTCAGCACGATGAGAGGAGGGGGGGGGGGGGGGGTCAGGGGGCGCCACCAACGTTGGGTCGCATCTCATTCCCTTCGTATACTATAGACTGCGCGCAGCGCGCACAAATCGCAGGCACCCGCCGCAAACCCAATATGCAATGCACAACTAGACCGGTAGTCTTGGTGAAAGACCTTCGCGTATTGATTTGTCACAATTTTCCCCACGAGAGGGCGCTATCATACACGAACCGCTCTCACGACACGATCCGCCGTGGAGCGGATCGTGTCGTGAGAGCGGTTCGTGTATGATAGCGCCCTCTCGTGGGGAAAATTGTGACAAATCAATACGCGAAGGTCTTTCCCGGATCGTGTCGTGAGAGCGGTTCGTGTATGATAGCGCCCTCTCGTGGGGAAAATTGTGACAAATCAATACGCGAAGGTCTTTCACCAAGACTACTAGACCGGCAGCCCGCGGACATTTGGTTAGATGAACTAGGTACCAATAACTGACTATGGGAGTGTTTTGGGGGTCACCTGAAATAAATGGAAACGAGAGTCTGCCGGGTACCAACAGCTGCATGCACCCCCGGGGGACCCCCAAAGTGGTCAAAAACTGGGTACTAAATAGTTGAGCGAGGTACCACTAAAAAATGATGCCAAATGAACAAGTTGAGTACAAACGGGTTACGATAGACGAAAAGACCGCTGCACTACGCGTACCAGACACCCCAAACCTGGACCCTCTATGTCATTTTCTGTGGCTATTTTTTGGGAAAAGGAGGCAAAAAGTAAAAACCGCTATATATTCACGCAAAAATGAACACCAGTTACTGTTTTTTAGTCCCTAACGGTGAATTGAATCAGTGAAAATATCCACAATGTTTTCAAATGATAATTAATTATGTTTTATGTATATAATATCACTTTAAAATTAACAAGCCACGCCCCTTTTAGGGGTTTTCCCTGATTCTAAGTAGTACGCATTTTCCAGCGACTAATCAGTGCATGTGTTTTGGTGCAAACCAGTTTGAACTTGTAGACCAATGCCTTGCAAACATTTGACATCATTTTAACGATAAATTAGTTGTGGGTGTGGTTTTTAAATTAACAAACCACGCCTTTTTAGGGGTTTCCCTGATTCTAAACAATACGCATTTTTCAAAGCGATTATTGTTGCATGTGTTTTTGGTGCAAACCAGTAGACCAATGCCTTGCAAACCATTTTTGGAAACATTGGACACCATTTTTCTGAGAAATTAGTTGTGGGCGTGGCTTCTAAATTAGCAAACTGTGCCTATTTAGGTACATTTCCCTGATTTTAAGCAGTATACGCATTTTGGAAATGGGCGTAAACCTGCGTCTACAGTAAAACACCTTTTATATAACAAGGTCCTTTGGGACTTTACAATTACCTTGTTATAACAGGTACTCTAACCTTGTATTATCAGTACTAAAATTGTCATTGAGTAAAAGCCACCATCTTCAATTTACCACCCAATGCCTTGCTTTGGCATTAAAAGTATGATGTCGGCATAAATATTAGGAAAGGCGTATGGGTCAGAGCATTCCGCTTACTGAGACTTTTGATATGAATCATGCAACATTTTAACTGAATGGAATGGACTGGAAGCACTTTTTAATCGCAATGCATTCATAATAGGGGAGTCAGGTTGGCGTAGCGGTTCTTTTTCTCGCCTTCCACCACTATATGACCCGGGTACGAACCCCGCCTGGGCCAATATGTGGATTGGGTTTCCAGTCACTGCCTCCCTCCCCCCCCCCCCCAACTGTTTTCAGTCCCTCCCTATTCTTCTGGGGTTTTCCTTCGACCTCTAAATCTGTACCTTCTTCTGATTGTTTTCTCTCAACAGGTTTCTTCAGGCTTGCGAGCTACAGTGCCTAGAGCGCTTTTGAGGGATCTTTGGTTTCAAAAACCAGAAAGAATTACTAACAGTAATAATATTCTATACTTCTTCATATACAAACACGTGTGCGTTTATATTACAGTGCGCGTGCTTTTATATTCAAGGTTAATAGAAAATGTAGGATTTTTTAAAAGCCACACCCACAACTAATTTCTTATTAAAATGATGTCAAATTTTTGCAAGGCACTGGTCTACAAGTTCAAACTGGTTTGCACCCAAAACACATACAACAATTATTGCAGTGAAAAATGCGTATTGTTTAGAATCAGGGAAATCCCTAAAAATGCGTGGTTTGTTAATTTAAAAACCACGCTTACAACTAATTTATCGTTAAAATGATGTCAAATGTTTGCAAGGCATTGGTCTACAAGTTCAAACTGGTTTGCACCCAAACACATGCACTGATAGTCTCTGGAAAATACGTACTACGGTACTTAGAATCAGGGAAACCCCTAAAAGGGGCGTGGCTTGTTAATTTTAAAGTGATATTATATACATAAAACATAATTAATTATCATTTGAAAACATTGTGGATATTTTCTCAGAATCAACTAGTAAAAAAACCAGTAACTGGTGTTCATTTTTAAGTGAATATATAGCGGTTTTGACTTTTTGCCCCCTTTTTTTCTAAAAATAGCCAAGATGACGTAGAGTGTCCAGGTTTGGGGTGTCTGGTACGCGTAGTGCAGCGGTCTTTTCGTCTATCGTAACCCGTTTGTACTCAACTTGTTCATTTGGCATCATTTTTTAGTGGTACCTCGCTCAACTATTTAGTACCCAGTTTTTGACCACTTTGGGGTCCCCCGGGGGTGCATGCAGCTGGTGGTACCCGGCAGACTCTCATTTCCATTCATTTCAGGTGACCCCCAAAACACTCCAATAGTCAGATATTGGTACCTAGTTCATCTAACCAAATGTCCGCGGGCTGCCGGTCTAAACCTCGGTGATACAAAATGTACTGTACAGTCGACTCCCGTTAGTACGAAAACGGATATAACGAAATTCCGGTTATTACGTTATAACGGGAGTCGACTGTTATGTATATGTACATGTATGTTGTGTAATAATACCTCACAATAAAAAACAGCGTCGGTCCGTTTCATAGTTCCCTAGTTAGGTTCAAAGCTATAGCCCGTACATGTAGTACATAGTATAAAAAGCGTTTTTAGTTTTTAAAATATAAACCATTTTTAGCGTAACTTATAGGGTCATATCAAAGTTTGTAAAAAAAAATTAATTGTATTAAAGTACGTGGTCGCAGCATGCTTCATTGCATGTTAAAAACAATGGGGCAATTACATGTTTTCGTAGTACAATGTATATATATATATAAACATTTTATACAGAAGAAAAGCTTAATAATGTTGGTCGAAACAAACAAATATATAAAATACAACTTTAAAACAGATATTTAATTTCTCATTATTTCGAGCACCCCTATTTTTTTAATGGAAGAGTCACACTAGACAGCCGTTTGTACTCGGCTCAACCCCCCCCCCCCCCCCGTGCGATATAAATTTAACTTTATGTGCTGACATCGCAGAAATAATAAATCATAAATCTGCACATAAATCTGCATATAAATCTGCTGTACGTGAGTGCGACATAGCTGCGCAGAAATGTACATTGAAAATGTACTTGCGACATCGCACAAATTTGCGTACTGAGAAATCTGCGCAGAACTTGAAATCTAAAATAAAAATATGCGACTTTACAAAAATCGGCGCAGAAAATATTTGCCATCATATAAATCTGTGCAGAAACCTACAATAAAATCTTTCACATCTCAGATATATGCTTAGATATATGCGATAAAATGTTTGTCATCGTTCAAATTCGCGCAGAATGCGCGATATTTTGAAGAATCTGCGATGCGTGGTGTCCTTCCAAGGCCACCCTAGTGCCGGATTGGGAAAGCATTTGATTTGCGGATATGTTCGGTTTGCAAAAAGCATCCGAGTTTACAAAAAGCATTTAAACTAAAAAAGCATCCGAATTTAAAAAGCATCCAATTCTAAAAAGCATCCAAACTAGAAAAGCATTCGAATCAAAAAAGCATTCGAGATTACAAAAAGCATCCGAACTAGAAAAGCATCCGAACTAAAAAAAGCATCCGAATTAAAAAAGCACCCGAGTTTCTAAAAAGCATCCAAACTAGAAAAGCATTCGAATCAAAAAAGCATCCGAGATTACAAAAAGCATCCGAACTAGAAAAGCATCCGAATTAAAAAAAGCATCCGAATTAAAAAAGCACCCGAGTTTCTAAAAAGCATCCAAACTAAAAAAGCATCCGAATTAAAAAAGCACCCGAGTTTCTAAAAAGCATCCAAACTAGAAAAGCATCCGAATTAAAAAAAGCATCCGAATTAAAAAAGCATCCGAGTTTACAAAAATGATCCGAATTACGAATTCATCCGAATAAAGCATCCGAGTTTGCCAAAAGCATCCGAATTAGGAATGCATCCGAACTATAGGAAAGTATCCGAGTTGTAAAAACACGCCCAATCTTGTTGACACTGATTCTGCTTCATAGAGTAATCCTCGGTCGAAAACGACTGCTGTTGTTCAGTGTTGAATAAACGTATACGGTATATAACAGTAGGGTTAGAACAAAAATTGATACTGTTGTTGTAACATTTATTTCAATGTTGCCATTCATTACAATATATATCTACATTCATATAGAAACTATCAAATAGTTTAAGAAGTTGATAGAAACTATGTATACACACTAAGTTAAATAAAGAACTGGTATTAAAATTAAGTGACAACATTTAGGCATAAGGTTAAGTGTATAGCGCTTTTGTGCCCTAACCTATAGACAGACAAATATACAAGCAGGAAATCACACAAAAGACAACAAAATACAACCTAAAGACAAACTAGTGTGACAAGGCAAAATTATTAGTTTACAAATAAGACCAAAATTATAAGTACAAATCAAGGAATCGAGCTTTTAAATTCTTAACAAAGACAGACAGAGAAGGTGATGATTTAGGCGAAATATCTAAACTATTCCAGTATGAGATCCCTCGATGAGCAACACTATTTGTAGCCATTGTAGTTCTGTTGAAATGAACGATAAATTTCCCCTGGCACTACTTCGAGTATTATATACATGAACGTTAGATGTTAAAGTAAAACAACAATTAAAACTGGGAGGGAGTGCATTATGCATTAATTTATACCTGAATTTTCCCACATTTAGGTGGTATAAATAATTACATTGTAATAAATTTAATTTAGCAAAGAATGGTGGAGCAGAATGATCACGATAACCAGCATTCAAAATTACACGAACTGCTCGTTTTTGTAAAATTAGTAATTTGTTACATTTAGATGATGAACTGGCCCAAGTCAAGATTGAATAATTTAAATATGGTAAAACAAATTAATTAAACAATGTTAATAACATCCTGCTGGGGAGGTTATATTTTAATCGATTTATTATTCAAATATTCGTGGATATTTTTGTTGCTATCTCATCAATATGACTTTTCCAGGTAAGATTGTCATCAATAATTACACCAAGGAATTTCGTTTTTTTAACTTGACTAAGCCTTACATTATTTAAAATCAAAGGAACAGATTGTGTATACATGTACACTCTAAAAACAGATTGGTTGAAAATAACCAATATATTGGTCGATTTCAACCAATCCAGTTGGTAGATATGTGGATAACCAAAATATTGGTTAAAATAACCAATATGACATTGGTTACCTATTTAACCAATCCATATTGGTTATAAAACCAACCAATGCAATGTTGGTTAATTTAACCAATCCACAATGGTAGGACTCCAACCAATTTGTATTGGTTACCACGTAACCAATCCATATTGGTTATAGTACTAACCAATACATAATGGTACGGCTGCAACCAATTCATATTGGTTAACACGCACCCAATTGCATTGGTTATAACAAATGCAAAAATACATTATTGGTTAATTCAACCAATTTATAATGGTTAGGCTACAACCAATACTATTGGTTGTTTTTATGTATTGGTTCCTACGTGGACAAATTACGTAATTAAATAATACCAATGGAATTAACTTATTACACACTGCAAATACGCATACATACAATAATAACCTATTACCTACTGAACACTTACTACAAACTTAGCTACTGCCGTTGTTAGTTTTATAGTTCGCTTTTTTTGTCCACGACGAAGTCACAGCTAGTTTTGTTATGAATAATGTCAAAATTTGAATACAAAGGAAATGTAATGTGAATTTTTCACTATGTTTGTACAAAAATCTAAATTCAATCATGGAATCGTTTGAATAATTACATATTATGGCCAAAAAAGTGCATTTTGGACTAAATACTACAATTTAACATCGACTATTGTCAAAACAAATGTTCTCACTTCTGATTGGTCAGTTGCTGTATACAAGCTCAACCAATATGACTGGTTGAAGGCCAACCAATCTATTGGTTATGAATAACCAATAGATTGGTTAATACCTTGGTTTCAAGCTCAACCAATATGACTGGTTGAAGGACAACCAACATATTGGTTATTAATGACCAATAGATTGGTTGATACCTTAGTTGCAAGCTCAACCAATATAACTGGTTGAAGGACAACCAATATATTAGTTATAAATTACCAATAGATTGGTTGATACCTTCAACCAATATGACTGGTTGACGGACAACCAATATATTAGTTATAAATTACCAATAAATTGGTTGATACCTTCAACCAATATGACTGGTTGACGGACAACCAATATATTGGTTATAAATGACCAATAAATTGGTTGATACCTTCAACCAACATGACTGGTTGACGGACAACCAACATATTGGTTATAAATTACCAATAGATTGGTTGATACCTTCAACCAATATGACTGGTTGAAGGACAACCAACATATTGGTTATAAATTACCAATAGATTGGTTGATACCTTCAACCAATATGACTGGTTGACGGACAACCAACGCATTGGTTACGCTTTAACCAACACATTGGTTAAAAACAACCAATATTGGGTCAACCAATTAGATTGGTTGGTCTTTTAACCAATCTGTTTTTAGAGTGTACTTGTATTGACTGGAGTGTCGTGGCCTCGTGGTCTGGAGCATTGAATTTGTAATATGTAGGTGAAGCTACAAGTTGGGGGTTCGAGTCCGGCCTGGGACTATGGTACGTGTGCCCTTGGGCAAGGCACTTTGTCACTCATTGCTTCTCTCCACCCAGGAGTAATTGGGTACCTGTGAGAGCAGAGATGGTTATTGTGGTTGATTTAGCTGCTTTGCACCGCAATGGCAGCATTGAGCTGTATACTCCCCAGGGAGCTGAGATGGTATTTGGAATGTTTCATGGGCCCAATGATCGGGGTAATAATGTAAAGTGCTTTGATACACCCACATTGTGGAAGTCAAAAGCGCTATATAAGAACTAACATTATTATTATTATTACAACAAATCATGTAATTTGATTTAAGAATTAACATTAATACATACATGTAATTTGTTTGCTAACAGTAACAGCCATGTACTGATTTTTCAAGTTCCACATTGATGTTTCGAATAGCTTTATTTACATTATTGTCAGTGTACAACAGACTTGTATCGTCGGCAAATAAACAAAACGTAATACTGTCTGATGAGGTATTGCATATATCATTAATATAAATAAGGAACAGCAACGGACCCAACACGGAGCCCTGAGGTACCTAGACTTGGTGCCAAGTCGGTAAGCGGTCCACTCGGTATATACACGGGGACGTTGCGGTTGCCCCGTTCCCAATTTGCAGAGTTCGAAGTTAAATATGTCGCAACTCGGCACGTTATACTAGTCTTAAACCAGCCGTGTCGATAGATTTCGACTGAAATTCACGGATAATACACGACTATCTAACGACTTGTCATCAAGTTCTTGAGGTACCCCGCATGTAATGAGTTGACTGATAGGATTTACATAATTAAATGATACATACTGTTTTCCGTTACATAGATAACTTTTAAGTAATTCCAAGGCTGATTAAAATGTAATGATTTACAGTGTCGAAAGATTTTGATAAATCCAAAAAGACGCCAATAGAACAATTATTACTATCAATAGCATTACATCATTTACTAATAACATACGATGTGGCCAAATCAGTTAAAGATGGACTACAACGAAAACTCACACATTAAATTTATTATCGGACCTTGTTTATGTTGTGTTCAGGTAACACTTTATTGTTACGGTCATGTTTTTCTCTAAATAATTTTGTTGCAATTTGACCGAAAAAATTAGACCTCGATTCTTCGATTTTGAAATTTCCCGCCCTGTACTGGTTCCTGGCAAAGATCCACTGAAAACCACAATGAAATCCACGATATAGTACCAGCAGGCTTGTAAACCAGCGAAAAGTGATAACGTACTACCCATGAAAACGCATACATGGTGGCCCTGAAGGGACTCCGCAGATCGCGAATATCGACGTCCGCAAATTTGACGTCAATATTCACGACTTTCCAAAAAAGTCGCGAATATTGACGTCAAATTTGACGTCGATATTCACGACTTTCCCCAAAAGTCGCGAATATTGACGTCAAATTTGACGTCAATATTCGCGATCTGCGGAGTCCCTTCAGGGCCACCATATGTATGCGTTTTCATGGGTAGTACGTCACACACAAAGTATGAATTATTCATGAGTTAAGGGCTTTTGCTGAAACTGAGTTTTTCTGGGTCGTAGAACGCCGATCAATTTTGTTGTTTTTTGCATGAAGGAACAAGATTTATTGAATTCTAATGATATATTAGTAATCATTATACATTTCTCGAACAAAAAACAGCAACACAGCCTTTATCATTATTCCGTTGTAGTCCATCTTTAAGCGTTTTTGTCGAAATCCAATTTGTGATTCAGAGAGAATATTATGTTTATTAATCAAAGAAATTAATTGTTTATAAATTAGCTTTTCAAAAAGTTTTGAAATTGTAGATAATACTGAAATGGGTCTATAGTTGGTAATATCATGCTTACAACCTTTTTTATAAATTGGAGTTACCAGGGCTATTTTTAGACTGTCAGGACTATCAAAACAGTTTTATTTATGTACTCGTAGCTATTCATCACCGACCTATAACCGTCAGCCTCGATTGCTTCTTATGTTGCACCTACTTATGTTGTATTTATACCATCAGTGGCACACTATGTTTTTAGTTTCATGCTACTTCGCTTCTCTCATACGCATGAAAAACAGTTTTGTTTTACAGAACGTCATTGAATAAGGAGAAGGGAGACGGCAAAATGCATTTCAGAATTTATTAAATGTACATCATGGGGGCTGGCATGCGCACGGGCACGCAGAATGTCCATCTTCAAGTTTTACACAGCATCTGCTTGTATTACATAGAGATCCGTTTCATACACTCTATTTTCAAATATTGGTTGTATACTTAACCATGTATACTACTCCCATCTGGGAAATCACTTTTAAAGCAAACTATAAATGTTTAGTTACAAGAAAGGAACAAACAAAATCAGTCGGAATTCACATTAAAAATAAAATATAAATAAATAAAAAATACTATATATACGGTATCTGCTTGATTTGTATACACTCAATTTATCAATATCGCCTGCTTGGCCAACTTACAGAATCTACCATCTTCCAGCCCAAGGGGCTTTTCTACTCCCATTTGGGAAAGTGTACTCTTCAAACGAAAAGTACCAGTCTAGTACAAGAAAGAAATAGATTATTTGTCATCTGACGCAAGACAATGCTGAGCAGTGGTGTCGATAATGCCATTATTAATGGTGTAACTATACTACAAAACAGCTTTAGCGACGGATAATCGCTGTTCCATTTCCCGTTTTATGTATAATTTGTTGGCGAGGTGCGATGCACTAGCACCTGACCACCAGCTATCACCATTTGACAATATTTAGTCAATTACCGGGTCACATTTGCTGCAACAGGCGACAGAGAAATGACTTGCCTTACTACAGAGTGCACATTTTTGATTGTATAGAAAGGCGAATTATTCAATAAATGCATGGAGTCCTTAAGTTTTCTAATACGCTTGTCAACTACCTTTAGAATTCCCTGAGCAGAGTCCCAACACATACCGAACCACACAAGGGACGATAATAATGGAAATGACCAAATCTCAATGTAAAACCTCAACCTTCCATTCACAAAAATGTCATCTCATGTCAAATGAGGACAAAATAGTCTTGCAATGTACCTGAATAACACGGCACCTGAATAATACCGGTTGGGTCGGTGGCGCCCTTGGACAGCTGGGTGGCTGAGCTGGTAATAATGGGGAACCAATGTCTGGGTGCGACCTGAGGGACTTGACCGGTGCTTTCTGTGAAGCCAAAGGGGGCAGATCTGGATCCCTGATTGAACCATGCTTTCCCGTTGAAGACATTGAAGGGCAGGTTTTGGCCAAATGTCCCTGCATTCCGCAGGTGTAGCAACTGCTAAAAGCCGACAAGTCTGTTGGAGAGAACAAACAGGGAAGGAAAGCATCATCTCGTTCTCAAAATATAATCCAAGTGGGCGGGGGGGGGGGGGGGGGGGGGGGGTTATGTACTTTACGGTGCTAATAGCGTGTGGACACAAAGCGTGGGTGCCAGAACCTGAAGTGATTAAACTATCACAATGCGAGACTTATATACGTTTCGGAGAGTGAACTGTGGCATGTGAAAGGAATGCACGGTATGGCATTACGTAATACGCACAATGACTAACTTCCAAACAAAACTACATAGGTCTTGAGATAGCATCATGTTTTATTCAGTGGCCGCTCAACCGGTTAACATGTACATGTACATTTTAAAAATTAAACGAAAAGAAATGAAATGAAATTGAAGTTTAATTCTAATTCTAACGAGACATCACTAGCACTGAAGGACTTACGCGAGATTGCACCTGCCACCGGTATTCTATCGTCACACTTGAAAAAGCTCATTGTATTAACAAAGGAGCGCGCCCCTATATAACAGCGCCCTGGCGGATACACCTCAGGGCATTTTTGTAGATTTTTTAAAGGTTCTGCAGTCATACAACGGGAGGGTATTGTAGTCACATTTAGTGAAAAATGAACAAAAACTTGGGAGGGAACGTAAGTATGGTGGCCCTGAAGGGACTACGCAGATCGTGAATATTGACGTCAATATTCACGACAAATTTCACGACTTTTGGGGAAAGTCGCGAATATTGACGTAAAATTTGACGTCAATATTCACGACTTTCCCAAAAAGTCGCGAATATTGACGTCAAATTTTACGTCAATATTCGCGTCAAATTTCACGACTTTCCCCGAAAGTCGCGAATATTGACGTCAATATTCGCGACAAAATTCACGACTTTCCTCAAAGTCGCGAATATTGACGTCAAATTTGACGTCAATATTCACGACTTTCCCCAAAAGTCGCGAATATTGACGTCAAATTTGACGTCAATATTTGCGACTTGCCCCAAAAGTCGCGAATATTGACGTCAAATTTGACGTCAATATTTGCGACTTGCCCCCAAAGTCGCAAATATTTTTACGCGAATTTATTGCCACAAGCTAGGTTTTTGCTAGTCTTGCTCCAAGACCGATTTTTTCATTTGTCCGGGGCGCGCCGTCCGTCTATGCAGTTGTTCATCGATCATCCATACTCAGAAAACGGGCTTATTGAGGGCGCCCTCGAATGTCACGAGAGATCAGTGATTTGTTTCAAGTTCAGAAACAAATGTCGTGAACTGAACTTAAAGGTAGGATACACCATTTGCAGACATCAACAATATTTACTACCGAATTATTAAGAAATATCTTACTTAAATTTGAAGGTAAATTATGATTCTATAGGCATCCAGCAAAATGATCGCGCTAGATATCCTGTAATTATTCCGAAAAATATAATTTTATAACAATAAATTCGCGATTGCCGGATGGCGATCGCCAAAAACACATAACATAAGAATATATTCAACTGCCCGACGGCTGTTGAAAACAAACGCAGTTTTTCGTGATTTTCTCGCCATCCATAAATTATTGTAAAACGTCGGACAGGTCAGTTAAACGAGATTTACTATAAAATACAACCCCCCAAATCCACCCATTCATGATAATTCAAGCAATTACCAACGGTGTATCCTACCTTTACCTTTGAAACAAATCCACTGATCTCTCGTGACAATCGAGGGCGCCCTCAATAGGCCCGTTTTCGGAGTATTGATGATTGAAGAACTGCATGCATACTGTACTAGACTAGACGGACGGCGCGCGCCCCGGAACAAGACTAGCCAAAACCTAGCTTGCTGGAAAAAAATTCGCGTCAAAATATTTGAGACTTTGGGGGCAAGTCGCGAATATTGACGTCAAATTTGACGTCAATATTAGTTTTATTATCTATCGACCACCACCTTCACAAACCAATAAGCTGACCAGTGTCATGTTCTTTAGGGACTTCTCCACCTTACTGTAGACAACAACCATACATTCTGGCCGTATAATTATGACTGGCGAGTGGCGATTTCAATTTCCATATGGACGTCAAGGATGACCGATATGCTACCACATTTCGAGACATTTTGGATTCTTCAAGTCTCCAGCAACATGTCATTGGATCAACCCACCGATTTCGCCATACTCTCGATCTCGTGATCACCAGGACATCAGAAGATGTGGTCACCAACATCGACATTTATATAATTTCTTTACAAATCGTCATCGTGTGACGTCATCGTAACGCTATCTAAAATGCGATATGTTTTAGAACACATAAGAAAAGGTCCGATTATCCTTAAATTTGACGGGTGGGAAGAAGTGACGTCACTGTAAGGCTCATTGCGTTAAAACTTGTCATGTATGTGTTTTATATGTAAATTTACGTGACATCATGGTGACGTCATCATACAATTATACATTAACATGCTAAATTCAAAATTTCTTTGGTAATTGTTAGGTTGTTAGGTCACACATATTTGAACAGTAATGTGTCAAGTGTGTGACGTCGTAATGACGTCATCAAAATGTTAACTTATTCAAATGAATAGAAGGATAGGTCCGATCGTCATAAACCAAAGTGACGCATTGCCGACGTCATCAATTCGTTTTTTAATTTCTTTTAAATGTTATTCCACTCAAAAATTGTCACATTTTCTTTGATCAGATTGACTCCAGACTTGGCACAGACCAATATCATAGCGTAATATGTGAATTGACAAGTATTGTCCTGGTGACGTCATCACGGGGCATGTGACGTCATACACGTTTGATTTTTTTTTTGTCGTTTATATTTTGCGTTCCAGAAAAAAATATACGTTTGTTCCATTTGTCGAGAGTACAACAAATTTTACTAATTCTGGGACCCCAATCGTTAGGACTATAACGTCATTACCAAAAATGACTCCGAGAATGTTAAGTTTGTCACAATTGAAGTTACAGGGCCTATCTTTTCTTTGTTTCCAATCACCCAACCACAAAATCTTCTATTTCTCAACATTAAACTTGGACCCACTATAGCTCTGCAATAAGTGTCAAGAATGTCGTTAATAACATAAAAATCATTGTCATCACTAGCTAAAAGGCTAGTGTCGTCAGCATGTTGGATTAATCGGACGGTACACCTTATTAATATTAGGGGAAGAGATACCTTTTAGTCTCGCTATTATTTCTTTTCATGGCTGCAAAACCTTCAGCACAAATCGAGTACTATATAAAAGGGGCGACGAAGGGCAGCATTGCGGTCTTATTCCCCTCTGAACCTAGACAGCAGACCCAATAAAATTGTTCATGATTATACGACACAAGTTGAAGCCTTTTAATAAGGTTGGGAGGAATATACATTTTTGAAAGCAGAATTTTCCTCAATTTATCGATTATTATTGCCCTTTTTAGGGGAGGTATTTGTTAACTTCGTTTGGGTATTTGTGCACAATCTTCACGTACATCAACGGTACGGCAACGTTTATTCATAAATACCTGGAACAGTTTGCATTCCTATTAGTCGAGAGCATGTCACGTGGCCGGATGATAAGGATGATAAAGACATGGCTGGAAGTGTTTAAGACCAGCAGCTGGCAAGAAAGGTGGCCCCTGCACATGGACAACATTATTCCTACTTCGGCGTTGCGCGTCATTCCGTACTTGGAGTGACGTCACAATTGCGAACATTATTTATTTTAATCAAAGAAGCTGAATTGTTGCCCCGAAATTGAGTGGGTTAGGAAGCTCAGGGAATTTTGGGGTAACGAGAATAATTATGTTTAAAACCATTTTTAAATGAGTTGTAATTTAAATCCATACAAGATGGATTAATAAATATAATCTTCTTGGCAAAGCCTGAACAGTTCATGTAAAATATAAAATATCGTCTGCTTTCTCGGCGCTATTTTTGTTGTGACGTCAAAATTTCGAGAGTTATTTACTTTTGTGAAAGAAGATAAATTGTTCCCCCCCCCCCCCAAAAAAAAAAAAAAGGTGGGTTTCGGAGTTCAGGGAATTTGGGGTGAGAAAATAATTATATTTAAAACCATTTTTAAATAAATTGTAATTTAAAACCATTGAAAAAAAGCAATAAATGCTAACCTCTTGAGCAAGCCTGAAAAGTTCATTTGAAAATATCGTCTGCTTTTTATTTATCATTTTTTTTATATAAACACCTTTTCACAATTTATTTCACACTTTGGTACAATTCACATTCAGTATGTCAGACTACATTCCAAATGCAATTTTTGATCTTGCTTTTGATTTCGACGATATCACTGACGATAAATTGATGGCAATGAATGAAAAAGAGAATCAAGAAGCAGAAAATAAAGAAAAATATGAAGAAAATCGAGCTGAAAGTGCTAGATTTGACCACCTAACTGATGCAGAGCTTTCAGCATTGGAAGGCCAAAGAGCACCTCTTATGTTACAGCATGGGGTGTGAAAATCTTTAGAGGTAGGTCTGAGAGTTTTTTGTTTTTACTTTATTGCTTAGGCATTATGTTAATTTTATTATTTGGGGGTATTTTTCTGTCATTTAACAAAAAAATACAAGTAGCAAAGCTATCAAGCCATTATTTTATTTTGATTTGTTCAAGAAGTCAAACGATTGGAGTTGTAAAAAAGACACACTTTTAAGCATATATGATCCTTTAAAAAACACGTTGATGCTTGAATAGGCTCATCTCCAAAACAATTAGGCAAAAGAAGAGGCTGCTCTATAAAAAAATATATATATTTGAATTTTTTATCCAAAATGTTAAAGCATGTAAGCCTAGTAAAAGTAGTAGAATTGCCCCAAAATTACAATTAAAAAATATTGAAGCAAAAATAAAGTTTCAAATTCAAGCTATCAAAAAAATTTGGCATGTTGTATGCAAATGTCTAGTACTAAAGCGTAACCTCAGAAAATTATTTGGATACAATACGCCTACTACAAAAATAATGAATGAATAAAATAAATGTAGGCCCCTTCTAATCTATGTTACTTGTGTACCAAAGGATTGTAATGCACATGTATTTCCAGTTGTCCACACTTAATTTGAGAAATGTTTATTTGATTGACAGATTAGTGTCAGAGTGTTGGCGAAAGCCCAACTTTCGAAGGTCTCGGTGTGATCGAGTTTGCCTCACTACTGCGTCGATTCTATGCTGAAGCAAAAAACAAGATGGAACAGCCTACTCGCTATTACAGTCGCTATAATGGAGATCAATGATCAACACACAACAATGTGTACGACCTGAGTGAACCTGGCCGCGTATTCGGCCTGATATTCCAGCCGCGTATTCAAGATACAGAGGCTGGAATACGCGGCTGGAATATCAGGCCGAATACGCGGCCAGGTTCACTCTGGTTGTGTGCGTACTGGCGTACGTCATTGATCTCCATTATATAATGGAGATCAATGGCGTACGTGGCCGCGCGAACCCGTCTCGTACCTAGACGTCGCGTACCGACTATCAAGAATTTGTCCGGGTTCTGCCTCGGTTTAATACGTCACTCATTTTGAGTGGCCGCGAAATTCAAAAAGGAGGGGGGGGGTTGGTAAATTTTTGGACGGCAAATTACCACACTAAACGTACACTCGAACCAGTTTTGTTTTTTATTAACATTTAATGCACATAAATCTATTAATTTAAAACAAAAATTGCGTAATGAAAATGTTAGACGGCATGTTTCCTTTAAATGCCTTTTTGGCGTTCCATAACAAATTAGCTTTTGATTTTGCCGTGACCTTTTTGTCGTGACCTTTTTGCTTTTGCCGTGACAGTTGTGGGCCACCGTAGTACTATATTATTAGTACATTGTACGTGTACATGTAGTGTGTTGCTTGCCCCTGTTTGTTTATTTTAGCCCACATGCCGCCCCCCCCCCCCCCCCTATATATGTTGACACGTGGTCAAGCCGTAGCCAGCAGACATGGGGCCAATTTCATAGAGCTGCTAAGCACAACAATTTGCTTAGCATGACAAATTGTCCTTGGCAAAAACAAGGTTACAGACCAAATTTTCACCTGATCTTTATTGTTCTGGATTGATAATCAGCTGTTTTTTTGCTTAGCATAAAAAACACGTTTAATTTTGGCTGGTAACCTGTTTGAATGAGCAAGACTTTTTAGTGCTAAGCAAATTTGTTTGCTTAGCAGCTCTATGAAATTGGCCCCAGCAGTGACTAGACTACATAATATATTACTACAGTGGCCCACAACTGTCAACAGTTGTAGTTGTGGGCCACCGTAGTACATTGCTGACGACAGGGCGATAATGCCACGCCCAGAGCTAGCTAGAGCTAGCTAGCTGTGCATGTATGCAATACAGTCGCCATGACATGTATTGTGTATTGCGTGCATTTCGTATGCTATAATTTAGCTGGCCTGGGAATTTGTACAATACAGTCGCGTTATGCAGGCCAACTACGCCAGGTACCGAATTGTGTCTATTTCTAAAACTGAACGTTGTTGAACAGCAGGACTGCTCTAAGTAGTACGGTGGGCGCGTGACAAATTATAGGAATCATCTACTGTGAGTGTGATATCCTAGTGGAAACAACAGCCGAACCTGTATTACAATTGAAAATTGTACTTGTCGAAACGTTTCAGGGAATCATGCCGTTTACAAAGGAGGAGAAAGCAAAATTAAAGGCCGAACGATTTCGTGCTGAAGTTGCTGATGGCATTGGGAACGAGGCTCAAGGTGAACATGTAAAAGAAGAAGCGGATGGTACTGCTGCCACAGGTACTGGTTGTAGTACCGATGAAACACCTGTCGGTAGTCTGACACCTTGCTGTGTTCCATGTGGTTGTACTTTAGGCAAAATGGTAAATGTTCTAAACCCAGACGATGTGGAGAAAGTCTTGTGCAACAATGCTGATTGTACGCATGGCGAGTTTATGCACAAATCCTGCTTTCTTACATGGGAAGAAGAAGTGCTTACTTATTTGCGGTCATCTGGACGGGCCCGCAGCTGGTCTGAAAAACAGAGGCGTCAAAATCTTTGGACTAAAAAGGGGTACGACTTGGCATGGAAAGCATGCTCCTGCCAATGTGCAAAAGGTCATTTACGAAAAGATTTGGACTGGATTCCACCAAAGCGTGTGGCCACTGAAAGTGAAGAGGGCAATCTCCGTAAGCAGCGTAGACGTAAAAAATCCAGTGACAAACCAAGCATTGGTAAAGCCACCACCCTTCCTGCCAACTCGCATTCGGGAAGTAGCCATGGTCGTCACCGTCATGCATCGGCTTCTTCCAATGAAAATCATACCCCACCACAAAGCCCTGTTGTGAAATCAGATGCGGTTTCTTCACCTTGTCAGTCTCCCCACAGTTCTGCACATTCATTATCTTCAAGTTGCAGTACTGTGAGTGTATATCAACAAGGAATAAATGCAAGCCAACAGCATGAGCGATGCAAGCGCCACTCTGAAGGGAACAAGAATGATGAATTTGAATGGCCGCCACCAAGACAATACAGTAGTAGTTGCTCTGATGGAGGTGATAACATTCTCAATTCAACAAGTGGACATGGTGGTGGTCTGGGTCTGTTACCAGGGCAACACCATACTCAGTCTCAAGAAAGTGCTGGACAAACCAAAGCCAATGAAATGTTAAGACAAAATAGCAATAGTTCATATTTGCTGCAAACACACTGTAAAAACAAAGGGCAAAGTAAGTTTGATGCAAGCCATATGCAATTTGTACACCGTGTAGATCTTTCCATTTTTGTAAAACTCCTACCTTCACAAAAATGCAACCCATACCACATAAGGATGGATAGTGAACAGGGACAAGACTGTGATGAAGTGAGAGGGTTTGTACTTGGTGCTCTTGCAGCACACGGCGTTGCGACCATGATCTGTTCCATGTGTCGAAACCGCTTGCCAGTCTTTGATTGCTACCCTCTAATTGATGGAACATTCTACTTGACACCTCTCAACTACAGTGATGTGAACTTGCGAATGGTCCTGAATGGTCGCGTCCAATACCTTGGTGCGGTGTGCATGCAATGTCTGGAGGGAGTTAAACATATTGTATGTCGCATCTGTAATTCCCGTTGGGATGGGAGCCACCACCAACTTGGCACAGTATACTTCTACGACATCTTTGCTGCTTCTCCTTGTTGTCCAGGGCGAGTAAGCTGCAAAAAGTGTAAGAAACAAGTTACAGACCCTACTCGTGGCACTCATTTCTTCAGTGACTACTCTCAGAACATACCATGCCCACATTGTGGTATTCTAGACTTTCATTTTGTGAAACCATTAAGTAGCTACGAGGTTCTGTGTCAGGAAGTAAATACTTGTTGATGTAGTTGGAATTTATTGTCTTTACATCATGATGTACATGTATGTATACATAAAATAGATTGACTGACAAAAATGTTGACAAGCATGCATGACTCTAAACTTTATTTGGTAAACATTCCAACTTGCTAATCACAAACACAAAGAAGTTGTTATTATGGGGAATTACATGATAACTTGCATTAAATTTAAAGGGTATCTATCGTCATTCTATAAAGACAATGCACGATTTAGGGTGGATTTTTCCCACAAATTATTCCTTGGAATTAAGTCACTAGACGACCCAAAGGCCAGCAAATAAACTTTTGTTGGTTTGGCAATAAATTGTTTATCAGTAACTCGCAAGACAAGGACATGGCAAATATTGTAATAACCTCGGGCCGATTTTACGAAACGCTAAGATGTGTTTAGGAAGAGTAACTTGCCTTAACATCCGACTCAATAGGAGCGATTTCACCAAAGCTAAGACAGGTTCAACACGTCCTAACTCCCATAGCAATGCGGCTGAACTCGTCTTAACTTAAAATTGGTTCGAGGGTCGTCTTATCTCATTAATACGTGCGTTAATTTATGTACATGCATTATCTAGAAATCATTGCATTATTTTGTTAAAGACGAATGTCTGCCTAGAGTTTTAAAAGATTTTTGATACGTGTGGCCTATACCAACAAATAGTTGACTCTGTCGTATAGAACGTGCAGAACTACCGGATGTGATTGTATTGCGCGGTTGTTTTCTGGTGAAAGTTAGTGTTCTATGAACACTCGCTCGGGAAATTGGTTTGTGCATTTCTTTTCAACTACTGTTTCCTCTAGCGGTAAAAACAAACATGAAACAGCCATCAAAATGATAGTTGTGATGTGTCTTTTATAAGATGGGCTTAGTAAAATCAATCTTAGGACACATTTTATCCATGATCGATCCTTGAGCGTGAATTCGTCCTAAGTCCTGAGATAAGTCGTAAGGTAAGACGGGTTTCGTAAAATCGGCCCCTGCATTTTAAAGTTCTAAATACTTTAGTGCATGCACATCATTGTACAATGTAGGTTTCTTTCAGTTATTATGACATTCCTAAAAAATGCCACATTGATATATTTGGTATCTACATTAAAGGTAGGATACACCCATTGGTAATTGCTTGAATTATCATGAAATGGGTGGATTTTTTGTTTTTGTTTTGTGAGGGGTGTGTTTTATAGTAAATATCGTTCAACTGACCTGTCCATAGTTTTACAATCATGGATGCTGAGAAAAGGCAGAAAAACAGTGTTCGTTTTTTAACCGGTGGCGGGCATTTGTTCTTATGTGGGTTTTTTTTGTGATCGCCATCCGGCAATCAGATTTTTCAGAACAATTACAGGATATCTAGCGCAATCCTTTTGCTGGATGCCTCGAATCATTACCGGTATTTACTTTCAAATAAGTTAGATATTTCGGTAGTAATAAATAATTCGGTAGTAATAAATAATTCGGTAGTAAAATTTTTTGATATCTGCAAATGGTGTATCCTATCTTTAAATCCAGTATCCAAAACACAAGACTGTTGACCTCAACTAAGAGGATAACATTAATGTGCTTGGCTGGTATTAGACAAGTATATATTCATAGCACACATTTATGCTAATTTATGTCATTGACAGGTACACAAATAGTGAGTCGAAGCACAACTGCAAACATGTACACACACAAATCTGCACATGTACATCTATACAGTGTTGTAAATACCTCCAAATGTGGACCCCCTATTGTGCTCTTTTGTTTGTATTTTTACTTTTTAGGAAGGCTATATTGTTTTGTACATAAATCTGAACAATAAACGTTTGTCAATAGCTGATCGACAATATTGCCTTAAATTTTTGTTCAACGTCCACTTTTTGATAGCGTAAATGCACAGGATGCAATGCGCGTTGAACATGCAGTAACACGCATACTAGGCAGCCTTAATTCGAATTTAATAAATTAATTACTCACCGTGGGCCGATTGTTTTATTTTTTATTTTTCGTGTGATGTTTCATTTGAAAGCTCATACAATGTAATTATTAACCCTAAACCCTCCAGGGTATTTTGGCTACAAACCCTGCCAAACGCATCAGATTGCATCGTTTTTAAAAGTGACTTGACTGCAGAGTCTGTGGTGACTGTGGTCCAAAATGCAGCAGGATCCATCTCTGTTATTGTTTAATGAGGATTAGCTCTCATTAGCTCTGTTGTTGACAGCTAAATCCATCAAAGTGAACCATACTTTTTTTACCTGATGCACTGCGCTCTGTCTGGTAGGGATAGGGTTAATTCAACTTGAAAATCTATTTTCAGGGTGCCACACCCAAAAAGCACACACGCCACTTTTCCCGTCGAATGACGTGTATCACAAAGTTTTTCATAATTCAAAACGAAGAACAGATCAACATGTCACGAGCAAAAATGTGTAGGCCATCAGCTCGCAGCGAGCGAAGCCAGAAATATCAGGGTGTGCTACTTACAGACCTGAACCCGTCTCGGATCTTGGTTTGTGAAAATCAATCCTGTGCCTGGGTCCAGTCAGAAATGAAACTTGTTGTATTAGTCAGGTTTCTTATGTATTTTCGTTCAATTTTTGTGTAGATTTGCTAAACTATACATTTTTGGAAACGTTAGAATATACTTAACATGAAAACCAACGTTTACATTTGCTCTTAGGTTCTTTATGGCGGCCATCTTGGATTTTTTGAATAGCATTTTGATGATGTCATGATGATGTCACACATTTTTCACAATTGTGTGCATATGTCTATGACCCAATAAACATATTACAAAAAGAATTTTGAATTTATTATGTTCTGTTGATGAGATATGGCTTAAAGGTCAAAAATGAAACAAAATCATAAAAGAAATCACACGATGACGTCATCATGATGTTACTTCAATTTATATCTATAACACTTCCCGCCATACCTGCATACCAAGTTTGAACCCAATCGGACTTATACTTTCAGAGATATAGGGCATTGAACAAAAATGACCTTTAATGTGACACCCAATGACTTTTCATGTGTCACGTCACATTAAGGAACCATTTTTTTCAAAAGAACCAAAAAACAAATGTAAACATTGTTTTCCTTTTGAGTATATCCTAACGTTTCCAAAAATGTATAGTTTAGCAAATCTACCCAAAAAATTGAACGAAACTTTCAATATGTACATTATGAACCTGACTATATCGATAAAACATGTTTATATATTGAAAATACATACACGGAGGTACTAGACAATTTTAATGTCGAGGCTTAAACATTTTTTTTGTTTTAATTTTAAGGGACTTTACCCTTTATTTGCAGACCTTAAAATTTTACAAATTATCAAGGTAGGTACAGTAGAATACCGCTACAACGAACATCACAGGATCCACAGATTTTGTTTGGTATATATTGATCATTCGGTATAGCGATTCTGTCGCCGGTCCATTTTTCAAGACGGCGTCCGACCTCGAGCCACCCATCACTTTTTAACAAAGCACCAGCCGTATGATGTTCAGGAATTTAAAATGACCCAAATAGTATTTGACATACCTAGAATTCTGTTAACATATTTTCAATGACAATCTTTGGTATGTTTAAAACAACAATCGGAAGCAAAAGTCGGTGGATTTTGTTAGTCTGTTGACATCTTATTTTCAAATGGTGTTCAGTATATTTGTACAGGAAAAACAGGAGCTAAGAATGGTGTTTCGATTATCCAAATGTTCAGTATAGTGGTGTTCGGTATAGCGGTGTTAGTTATAGCCGAATGTTCGGTATAGCGGTGTTAGTTATAGCCGAATGGTCGGTATATGGGTGTTTTACTCTCGGTATAGCGGCATTCCTATGAAGCAAAATCAGTGTCAAAAAGATAGGACGTGTTTTTACAACTCGGATGATTTCGTTATTCGAATACTTTTTGTAAGCTTGGATGCTTTTTAAAAAATCGGATGGTTTTTAATTCGGTTGCTTTTTATAAACTCTGATGCTTTTTTAATTCGGATGCTTTTCTAGTTTGGATGCTTTTTACAAACCGAACATATTCGCGATTCGGATGCTTTCCCAATCCGGCACTATGGTGGCCCTGAAAGGACATCACACATCGCGCAGCCTGCGCGTATTTGAACGATGTCAAACATGTTCGCATAATATCTAAGCATTATTTCTGAGATGTTAAACACTTTATTGCAGATTTCTGCATAGATTTATGCGATGGCGAATATTTTTTGTGCAGATTTCTGTAAAGTCTGCCTATTTTTATTTTAGATTTCAAGTTCTGCGCAGATTTCTTAGTACGCAAATTTGTGCGATGTCGCATGGATGGGCACCTGTACATTTTCATTGCACATTTCTGCGCAGCGCTATGTCGCACTCATGTACAACAGATTGATATGCAGATTTTTTTCTGCACATTTCTGCGATGTCAGCACGGTGCCGGGGGGGGGGGGGGGGGGGGGGGGTTCAGGTTCAGGTCAGGGGTGTCAGGGGGTGTGTCAGGGGGCCTGACGATTTAGGCGTGTCGGCACTGAGCCCACGTACGGTCGATATGGTCTGATCCCACTGGCCTGTGGTGTGTCCCTATGGTCTCGGCGGCAGTGCGTGTAGCGGGCTGGAACCTGTCACGGAGGTGGGACAGCTGGTTGGCGCGGTCTTGTGCAGCGGTCGTGACCCGCGGCCTGCCAGCTCGGGGACGATCCGCGGAGGTGCCGGTAGTGTTGTAGCGCTGTTCAAGACGCACAACAGTTGAGTGGTGGACCCCGAACAGCCTGGCCACTGCCGGTCGATTCCTTCCGGCTTGGAGCATGCCAATGGCTTGGTCTCTCTCAGGTTTTGACAGTCGTGGCATCATGGATACAAGTGTTTTTGGCATCATTTTGGTGTCTTTTTATAGGCAAGGGTTGTGTTCAGGACAGGAGTGGTCAAACTCATCTCTAGGATTCTCTCATGTGTAACATTAGCATAAAATGCACAAACACAATTTTGGAACTCATCCAAATCACTCAGCCGTAACGAGATAAATAAAGATCGACGTGTATCTCTAAATTGCTCAAAATCTAGAACATGTACCATTTTTACACTGCCGGTCCTATTTCCTTTTAAAACAATGAAAATTTAACGTGTTGCGTTTATTTTTTCCTTGAGTGTATATAAAATACGACTTTAATACGACTAATTATTTCGAGCACCCCTTTTTCTTTAATGGAAAAGTCACACTAGACAGCCGTTCGTACTCGGCTCAGCACCCCCCCCCCCCCCCTCGTGTGATACAAATTTAACTATAGATGTGCTGACATCAGATAAATTGCACATAAATCTGCATTGATGCGTACGTGTCTGCGACATGTGCATTATGAACGTGCGGCACCGCAGAATTCTGCACACCGAGAAATCTGCGCAGAACTTTAAATCTGCAGTAAAAATGTGCGACATCTCAGAAAAATTCTAAGATATAATACAAATTTGCGCAGAATGCGCGATATCGCAGAATCTGCGATGTGTGATGTCCCTTTAGGGGCACCATAGTGCCGGATGGGAAAGCATCGGATTTGCAAAAAGCATCCGAATTAGGAAAGCATCCGAGTTTACGAAAAGCATCCGAATTGGGAATGCATCCGAATTAGGAAAGCATCCGAGTTGTAAAAACACGTCCGATCTTTTTGACACATGATTCTGCTTCATTCGTAATTATCGTCCCCTTTTTGGTACACTCATTTTCAACCGACAAACACTATGTGTAATATGTATTAAACGTGTATACTTTTTATGTACATGAGAATAACAAGTTATGACCACAAACTGTATGCGAGGGTTTCCATTTACCACGACGTGCTTAAACTACTTCATTATCAGCAATCACGTTATGTTTCACACGTTTTGTGTCATATGTGAAGTGTATGTGGTGGTAACAACATTTATACTGTGAATAAATATATATATACAATGTACTTTGTAATTAGCAATAAATGTAAGGTGTGTGTTTTTATTTTCTTATTCCTTCACACAGGTTTACATTAGGGTGCCTTCGATTGGCTCCCTATGTGTATATGCTGGGTTTACTCTATAGAAATAGTGAAGTGGCATAGAAAACCAATTGTGCATTTTATTGTGTGATAAAAGCTCCAAAATTGGCGAATGAGGTTGATAATTGCAAATTTGTAAACCAAACATTATAGATTGTGAGGCACATGAACATTTTACCTTTTTCACACAGAATGTGTTTTTTTAATGGAATTTTGGATGACGGCCTATTTTTCAAAATTGTGTGCATATGTCTTTCACCTATGAATCTATTACAATAATTTCGAACTTATTATGTTGTCTCAATTTGTGTCTATAACACATATGCATGCATGCATACCAAGTTTAAAACCTGTAGATTTTGAAAACAGTGTTCTTACTTTTGCTCTGGTTTATTGAGACAACTCGCAAGTATGTGTATTTTACAAACGGCCAAAACCAGGCAGAGTTAATATTCATGTACACAACATGGGGCGAAGTTATAGCGCCAGTAATGCGGGGCGAAGTGGTTCGAACTCACGTGGTGATTTACACAAGTTCAGTACATAACACTCACAAAAGTCCTAGGTACTGGACAATGTCCGCAAAAAGCGTCTTGCTGGTGATTAAACACTAATACTAAGTCAAATGATAGTGGTGGTTTGAGCTTGTAACTTTCAAGCATAAATAGCGAAAATGCTCTGCAAAAACGGAGTGTGTGGAAGCAGTTTCACGAACGAACTATACACGAAAAGAAAGCCTTTTCTTTTCGTGTATAGTTCGTTCGTGAAACTGCTTGCACACACTCCGTACTTTGAAAGTGCAAGAATTGACCTTTACACTCACGCATGTGCCAAAATGAATGCGTTAAAGGCGTAGTCCTAAACTTAAAGGGGACCAATAGTAGCCCCCTCTGGATCGATAATGGAATGAAGCGAGCGAAGTGTTCAGGTTAAATCAACCACATCCAAAGTCTGTATACTTGGATGGCCAATGAACATGGCGGCCAGAACGCGTGTGCCGTGGTCATCCACAGTGTATGTGGTGGTGGCAGAAGATGCCTGTGTGAAAGGTAATTCTGTCCCCCCTGGTAAATGTGTCCCCCCGGACAGACTTACCAGGCCGTGACCCGGTAAATCTGTCCGGGGGGGCACATTTACCTAGGTATTTCTGTCCCCCTCCAGGTAATTCTGTCTCCCCGTCCAACGTTAAACGTGTCCCCCTGGTAAATTTGTCCCGTGCAACGTCACAAGTCTAGCACCCACTAGACGCAACAACCAGTGTAGTACAGGTTCACCCCTCCGTGGTGCATTATTTGTGGCAGACTGTAGGATGTGTATGGTACTACAAATTACAGGTGGTCAAAAGTGCTGCCTTATTTCGTGCTGGGTATCTAGAATCTGTACGCGTGCAAGAAGTCTAAAAATACTGATTACTGCCATTTTCCCTTTCGCGCAGAAACGTAGATCGGTTGATTTAATTAATAAAGTTATTTGTATTTGTATTTTTGTTTTGATAAATCGATGAAGGGAAGAGAAGTCCAAATAATAAATACCATGTGGGCTTTTCATTGAAATAACATCAAAATAACCGCTTATGTGTGGAATATTGGGGGACACAATTACCTAGAGAGGGGACAGAATAAACTGGAGGGGGACAGAATTAACGTCTCCAGGGGGACACTTTTACCTAGGTAATTCTGTCCCCCCGGACAATTTTACCGGGGGACAGAATTACCTTCCACACCTGCACACGCTCGAGCTTTACCGGTCTTGGTCTGGCAGGTATCGGATCAGTATCAAGGTAGGCAACTTTCAACCGATCTAAGCTGACCGTGTCCTGTCTTCCTTCGAGATCCAGGTGAAGTACTTGTCTGTCCGCCTAAGTACTCGGTATGGACCCTTGTAGGGCATTGTGAGGGGTTTCTGCACATATCGCAACGGACAAATACGTGTGTCAGGTGCATGACATCAAATCCTTGTGAATCATTTGTGCAGTTCTGTTTCGCGATCGCGGCGGTGTGGGTCTGATGTGCTGCATCGTGTGGCGCAGTCTATGGACACTGTCTGCAGGGTCTGCGTGATTATCAGTGCAACAAACCGTCCTTGGAGTCTCAGGGTGGTTCCGAACACCAACTCTGCGGTGGAGCAACCAAGATCTTGCTCTACCACAGTGCGGATCCCTAGGAGAATGAGCGGTAATGCTTCGGTCCAACCATGGATAAATAAGATTTCTCCAACGGTGTGGATCGTGACTTGCCTAGCTTGAGTGAGGCTTTGAGCTATCTGTGCAGGCGTTCTACCATACCGTTGGCGGCGGGGTGGTATGCTGTTGTTCGCGTGCGTACCGAGGAGAGTCATCAATGCATGGAATAGTGCGGATTCGAACTGTCGTCCGCGGTCTGTGGTTATCGTAGACGGAGCACCAAAGGTGGAGACCCATCTGTCCATCCAGCGTGGCCACTTATCAATTTTAAAAATCCCAAGATGAAGGCAGTAAAGTTCCCAAGAATTCCCAAGATGTCATAAAATAGCACGGATGATGCTATAACCATGGAGGAATAAGCTTATTCCTCCATGCTATAACGGACCAGAGAACCCGCGAAAAGGCCCAATTTTGTGAATAAATGTACAGTACAGTCAAACGCCTTTATAACAAGGTCCTTTTACAAATTATCTTGTTATAACAGGTACCTTGTATTATCTCAGTAATGAAAGACTCAGGACCTATTTTGTCCTCGTTATTAAAGCATCATGTTGTATTACAGTGCTCTTATTATCAGGGTTGACCATAGAGAAAGGAACGACGTACTAAAAAAAATGATCTAAATGTACAGCGCTCAAAGTCGCTGTCCACACTTAAAAAGTTGTTTGCGGTTTAGATGAGTGCCATAAATAGAAAAAAGTTGTTTGCGGTTAACAAAAATGCCTAAAATGTATATACAAGTTGTTTGCAGTTAACAAAAATGCAAAAATCCCAAGATTTCGTGAAATTTGGATACAAAATCCCAAGATCCCAAGGTCTTGCCCAAATTCCCAAGATCTTGGGAAAAATCCCAAGGAGTGGCCACGCTGTGTCCATCTGCAGTCGGGTATGGGTATTGCTTCGGGTCAGCGTGTAAACCTGTCGACGCATGTTAGCAGATAGCAATATCCCTGGGAAGGTGGGAGTGGTCACACGATGTCTATAATAGGGACTTTTCGATTTGCACGTTTACTAGTAGACTGCGACGTATGCGGTCATTTGTGAAGCAGTGCGCATGCGCATCGACGAACTCGTCGTTCGTAGCAGAATTCTCGAACGCGTTCAACCTTGTTTTGCCGTCGTTGGAAAACTGTGACGACGTAGTGTGCATAGCGCGCGCCAAACATAAGGCATGACGTCACTGAGTGAGCGTAGTCGTAGTCGTAGAAATCGAAAAGGTAAGGTACAACATTTAGCGTGCCGCATACGTCGCAGTCTACTTGTGACCGCATACGTCGCAGTCTACTAGTAAACGTGCAAATCGAAAAGTCCCTATTTATGCACGTGGTCAAACCCGGGCAGAGTTCATGTACACAACATGGGGCGAAGTTATAGCGCCAGTAATGCGGGCGAAGTGGTTCGAACTCACGTGGTGATTTACAAAAGTTCAGTACATTAACACTCACAAAAGTCCGCGAAGGTACTGGAAAATGTCCGCAGAAAGCGTCTTGCAGGTGATTAAACACTAATACTAAATGGTAGTGGTGGTTTGAGCTTGTAACTTGATACTTGATACTATAATCCTTATACAGCTCCTCTTGAGCTAAACTAGGATGTTGGTTGGTGAGAAATGGCGTCTCCAGCCGCGAGGTGCAAGTAAAATAGAACAGTAACACAAACAACAACGAAGACTCGCAACAGCCAGACAAAAAGAGGAAAAGAAAGTTCACTCCAACAACTGACTGAGGGTGCACTATATACAGGGACTGGTAGGTGGCTTACAGGAGATTGCTACCAGGTGGAGGAAGCATCTTCCTGTTGGAATGAAGAGCAGCTTCCTTAAAGGCTGGTGCAGTTGGTATGGTGACAGTAGAGAGTGGTAGATTATTCCAGGTGCGTATGGATCTTGGGTAGAATGAATACTTGTATGCTTCTGTGGTTGGTGATGGAATCTGGTACTTGAGGTGATGGTCATGACGAGAGAAATATGTAGCCGGGATGACAATTGTTGGGAAATAGATGTTTACTAGCTGGTAATGAATCTTAAATAACATTACATTCTGTGCCAGAAGACGTCGTACATGCAGGGAGTCCCAGCCTAGGTTGTTAATCAGCGGTGTTACATGGGTCGTCCTGCGATAGTCAGCATACACAAATCGTGCAGCTGCTCTCTGGACCTGTTCTAGCTTGTCCACTAGTGATGTTGTATAATATGGGCACCAAACTGCGGAGGCGTATTCAAGTCTAGGACGGACCAGGGATTCATATGCTGTTGTCTTGACATCTTTTGAACAGGGTGCTAATGTTCGACGTAGCTAGCAGGCCAAGGGTTTTATTTGTTTTCTTGATTGTGTTGTTACAATGGGCATTCCAACGTAGATCACTGGCGATGGTGATGCCTAGGTAGTCATGTTGATCCACATTGGAGAGTGGTTGGCCAAAGATGGTATATTGGTATTGGCTGGGTTTCCGTTTACGAGTAATCGACAGGACTGCACATTTCTGGATGTTGAATTCCATCAGCCATTTGGTAGCCCACTCTGCTAGGACCTGGAGGTCTTGTTGGAGTATTGGATGGTCTTGATGATCTTTAATTTCTCTGTAGACAGTGCTGTCATCCGCAAATAGCCATATTCCGGAATGGGTGTTGTCCTGTATGTCATTGATGTACAGAAGAAATAGGGCCGGTCCTAGGACTGAGCCCTGCTGTACACCAGATGTTACTTTCCCCCAGGACGAGTGCCTGCCATTTACGGACACTGCTTGCTGACGACTTGATAGAAATACATTGATCCAATGCAGAGTTGACCCTATAATACCATAGAAATCAAGTTTGGCGGAGAGGTGATGATGTGCGACCTTATCGAAGGCCTTACTGAAGTCCAAAAGAATGACGTCAGTCTGGCCTCGATGCTCCAATGTAGTTGCCCGGTCATGTACAGATGTTAGGAGTCGTGTGACTGTAGATAACCGCTCTCTAAACCCATGTTGGGAGTCCAGTAGGATGTTATGTTGGCTGAGGTGTTTTGCCATGTGGCTCAAAACAATATGTTCTAACATCTTACAGCATATGCAAGTCAGGGAGATTGGCCTATAGTTTGAGGGATCTGATTTTGCGCCTTTCTTGTATATAGCGGTCACTATGGCTTGTCTCCATTGCGCTGGTACTTTGCCCGTGTCGACATATTGTTGATAGGGAACTGTTAAGGTAGGAACAAGTTCCACGGCAACAGACTTTGATAGTCTCGGCGGAACTTCGTCTGGGCCACTTGCTTTTGTTGGATTTAAATTCTGCAATTGCTTGATAACGCCTTCTTCATGAATATTGAGATGAGAGATGCTGGGATGATGTGATGGTCCTTTATCCGGGATATTATCTGATGAGCTTGAGGAGAATACAGATTTAAACTGTTCATTTAAAGCCTGTGCTCTCTCCTCGTCTGTGGTACATAATTTGGTCCGAGTACGTAGAGCTGGGATGCTAAGGTTCTCAGTCTTCATCAACTTGACGTAAAGACCAGAATGTTTTTGGTCTATCTGTCAGGCTACAACCGACAACTTCATTGATATAATTTTCATGGGCTTGCTTGATGTGCTTGGCTAAGCTGTTTCTATATTGTCTAAAGCACTTCCATTTGGCTGATGAGTTGGTCTTTCTAGCAAGACAGAACAATCTGTCACGCTTCCTCATTTTCCTCTTGATGGCTGGTGTTATCAGAATTTTGCAAGGGATTGCTTGCAACAAACTGGTCACTAAACTGCAGAGTGTCGGATATCAGCTGATCCATATTGCCCTTTTTATAGTTGTAGATCTTGTGAGGCAATTTAGTTTGGTGTTTGGGTTTCATGTTGACATCAAATAGTACTGCATTGTGGTCAGAAATGCCAAGAATTGTTCTGACATTATTGATGAGATGTGGGCATGTTGTTATCACAAGGTCCAAGATACTGTTTGAGACAGGGCGTGTGATTTCCGTAACCAGTTGGGCGAGTGAGTTTTCCAAGAGAAAATGGAGGAATCTTGTATGCACAGAAGCTGTCTTGGAGTTTGTGGTAGACCAGGAGGACCAGTCGACATCAGGCATGTTGAAATCACCTCCTATTACTATCATGGTTTGGACACTGACGGTTGCGTTTATTCAGAAGCTTGATGAGTGAGTTTGACAGCTCATCCACAGCCTTGCTCTTCTTTGAATGTGGACCATAATATCTGGCAACATAGAGTGGTTTAGAGCCTGCGAACTGTAGACTGGTCCAGACGATTTCGCATTCGGAGTCAAGCTCGGGCATGTCGACTGATATAAACTTGTCTTTGGTTGCAACAAAAACTCCACCCCCATGCTGATCTCTATCCTTTCGGTACACTGTATAGTTGTCAGGGAACAGTGAGTAGGATGGCATTGTACTATCTATTTTAGATTCGCATCCAAGGATAACGTCAGGCTTGTATTGTTCCACGTGAGCACGGAAGGCAGCTTGTTTAGTAGCGCTCTTTATACTGTTGCAGTTAATAACCATGGTTTTCAGGCCAGAAGCACGATTTTTAGGTGGAACGAAACTGGGCCTGTTTGACTGGTGAGTTGGCGTAGAAGCTTGAGGTTGAGTAGACGAATTCAAATCATGACTTTCCGAGGCATTTAATGCTGAGAAGGGATTGGATAATTCGATGGATGCAGTTGCAAACAAGGAACTGTTATTTTGGACAGCCACACTGATAACAGATCAAAGAGAATGAATTTGAGCTGATACATAAGGCTTGGTAATTTCTATGTGACATTCCACGCGGCAATCTATATGACACCAGTAGTTACACATGTCACAGCAGATGGCATTTGCGTCGTCGTTGACTTCATTCTTACAAATTCCACAGGGGAACTCGGTGGATGTAGGGCCTGGGTTGATTTCTACTTGACCACTCAACAATATCATAAGGAGAAGGTGGTGCGTGTTATTTGATGCCAAATTCCACACAGTAGTGTGCCAAGACAATTTTTGAGTTGACATGATGTTTATTGCCAAACTCCAGTCTTTAGCAAAGAGTGCAAGTTCATCACCACCCTGCCATGCAGTGGTGGTACTTTTGCAGTTCATTGAGTTTTTAAGGCAATCATCTTGAGTATCATGCACGTATTGCATTTGCTGGAGACCAACCATTTTGTGGGGTTGGACCATTATTGAGATAATAATGACGAGTTTGTGACCAATACCAGTTCTAGGTCTAGGGGGAGCCATTTTACACAAGCAGCTAGCAAGACAAATAAGGTTTAATGCTACCGTAATACCCTGCTGCTTCCGTGTTTACATGTACATGTATATTGTGGCGGGAACTCCCCGGGCCAACCTAGGGCTGTTAGGATAAGTCGGACACCTATTTAAGCGACGACAATCTTCCTAACCCAAGGCTCTTCCCTAGACGAGAGATCACTCAGAGCGACCTAAAACGCTAAGGGTGCAGGTCCGTTTTGGAGGAAATATGCCGCCGATTATGATGATTGCGATTACTCTCTGTTAATTACACTATAACCTGTAACAAAGACTCCTTGACAACTGTATTGACGGTACAATGAACAATAAAGATGATTTATTCACAACAATCAAGAAATGTACAGTAATTGGGAATTAAGTGGGCTGTGTAAATACTACTAGGGTCCTCAGCAATGCACAATAACTACAGTGTTCAGAACGCAAGAGCCATCATAAACATTACACAAGTCTAGTCAGCATCAAGTGCCTAGTCAGCATTACGTGCCTAGTCAGCATTAGACTTGACCCAAGTCGGGATTCTGTGGTAACATTGCGCATGGTCATCCACATCGCGCGCCACGCGTCACGTCCACGCTCATCAGTAGCGCGCCCTCATGCGCCGCCCATGCTCATGTGCGGTTCAGAAATCCCGACTTGACGGATGTGCCACACGTTTGTACACAGCCAACGAGCTCATCTACCGAAAACGGTAGAAGCCAATCAAATTGCAGAATTGTATAAATTAGCATATTGACTCAGTTGCGTGACGTACGTGAATATTGTGATGTACAATGTACACAATTATGTACAATGTACATGTACATTTACATGTACATAGTGTAGATTATATGTACATGTACAAACGGTTTATATAGTCTAGCTATCGTGTACATTTTTTGGCCGTTAAGTTTGCACTATACAATACTCCAACTAAAAAAACGAAGTATGGACGCAGCTATTGAATTTGAAAAGGGCATCCTTGTGTACTAGTGTCAGTACTGCCTACCATTCCTACATATAGTCCGTTAGCGGTCTTGCTACTCCGATTGGCGGACTTATTTGGCATACATCGCCCATAATCATGTGATGCATATGCAAATATGAATAACTACATATTACCGCGGGGGGTTTGATTGGCCGATCCGTCAAGTCGGATTTACTGCACTGACATGATGATATGACATCACTTTGATGCGGAACGACAACCAGATGAGGGCGCCCTATATCTAAGGCCAACAAAGCATGCACATCATTATTCGGCCGGATTGACGAATGCAAATTGGTAGTCTTAACTCCATGATAAGTCCGACTTTGGTCGAGTCTAAGTCAGCATTACATGCCCCAGTAAGCTGTGTACAACCAGTACAGCTTTGCACCTGCTACGCATTAACCATGACAGCTTGCGTCAGCTATGTACAGCTAGCTATCTCAGCTTTGTACCACCAACACATTAACCATGCAGGCTTGCGTAAACAATGTACAGCTATACCGCTTTGTACCGATTCGCATAAGCATCTCACAAAACGCAGCACCAGTTACCTACGTCTTATCTGCCGTGCAGCTTTTGAACAACTAACCATGAATATTACGTCTCTACCACCAGGTAAACAATAACACGCACACCCATAAACACATTTATGTACATACACCCCTATGGGCTTTGTTACCCAATCGCGTGCATTCACCCCGCGAGTCACTGAGCGGTAAGCTCCGCCCCCCCCCCCCCCCGGGGGGGGGGGGGGGGGGGGAACAAAGTGCGCCACCAACGTTGAAATGTGAATAAGATTAATACTGCTGCAAACTGCTTACTGGCTGGAATGACCTGAAATATACAAATCAAATAAGTTAAGAGGGCCTAATATTTCGATCTTAACCAGTTCGCGCCGGGATTATTTTAACATCGCCGAGCCCACGGGCGGGATTATTTTGAACGAAACTCGATCAGAAGCGGGTTCAAGCTGATAGTGCCGGGAAGCACACCCACGCATTTCCGGCCTTGCTCGCTGCTGACATACATTTCCGAACTTGAACTTGGCGTGTTTATGCGTCATCCGTTTTGAATTTGGGGAAATTTTTGCGTTTATATACGTCATCCGGCGCGAACTGGTTAACAAGATCTTCTTCAGAGACTAAATGACTGTGTACAAGAAACAAACATATATAGGGCAATATACAGCATGATGCACATCATGGACTCTGAAAAAACACAAAAGAAACAAAGCACAGAGTTCAATGGAACAAACAACAAAAGGAGGATTAGGCTGAGGGATTAAAGGGTGAGGTCAGTGTGGGTAGGATCAAAGGTGGGGTAGGAACAAAAACAGAGGGGGTAAAGCCACAAGGAAAGGGGTCCAGGGTGGAGATCAAAGGGAAGAACTAACAAATAAGTATGAATAGGAGTAATGAGGAGAGGGGGGGGGGGGGGGGTTGAGGAAAACCAGAGAAGTGAGAACAAACAAAAACAAAAACAAAATTCTGGCAAGGAATGAATCTGAAACAGATGACAAATGGAGAAAAAATAGAAGTTAATCATTTCCTAGTTGGATGTTAAGCCCATGTGGTTGAATAGTCCGAAGACGATTCATCCAGACTTTCTCCCGGCTGAGGCGGACTGAGTCTTTCCGATGGCCAAGTGATTCTATGCCCTGAAGAATCATATCAGAAATGCAATGGTTAGGCTGGTTAAAGTGATGTCCTACAGGGGTATCCAGTTTCTTGGTGTTGACCGTCGATCGATGACCGTAGAAACGCTTTTTTAGGGCATTTTTGGTCTCTCCGACATACTGAACTCCACAAAACCTGCAAGAGATGAGATATATGACATTAGATGTACTGCAAGTGATGTTACCAATAATTCTATGAGTAGTACCAGAAGAGTGGCCAGAAAAGGAGTCAGACTCCTGAATGTGGATCTGGCAGACCACACATCTAGAGCTGCACTTGAAAGTTCCGTGCTGGATGGGGGGAGATGCATCCAAGCTGGGAACTTTGGCTCGAACAATGAGGTCTCGTAGATTTTGAGGGCGTCTATAGGCCAATACAGGGCTGTCGGGGATGGCCCGGACAAGGCGATCTGAAGTGTGGAGAATGTGATGGCTGTCGTTGGTGATTTTGCGAAGGGAAGGGAGACTGGGGTGAAAGGTAGTCACCAGGGGGATCATGGGTTTGGCATTAGCCTGGGGGGCCTTTACCTTTAGAGCCAAATTTCTGGGTACGGCTTTGGCTCTGGCAATGGCACGTTGAACTTGGCGGGAACTGTGACCCCTGGCAACCAAGTTGTTCTTCAGTATCTGTGAATGGCGGGAGAAATCATAGTCGTTAGAACAAATCCTTTTGAGTCTGAGGGCTTGACTAAATGCTATACCAGTCTTACAATGCCTAGGGTGACAGCTGGAGGAGTGGAGATACTGGTGTGTGTCTGTGGGTTTAGAATACAGATCAGTGGTTATTAAGTTGTCCTCCTTGCGGATGGTGACATCCAGGAAGTGGGCCTGATGATGTGAGTACTCTGATGTGAACTTGATGGTCCTGTGGAAGGAATTCATGTGATTAGTGAAAGTCAGCAGACTGTCCTCATCACTGGTCCATATGAAAAATACATCATCAATGTATCTCCACCAGATCCAGGGACGGCACGGTGCTAAGGCAAACATGCGTTCCTCGAGGTCACCCAAAAAGAGGCATGCAAAGGAGGGTGCCATGCGAGTACCCATTGCAGTGCCATGTACCTGTAGATAGTGCTTATCTAGGAAGGAAAAATTATTCTTCGTTAGTACAAGTTTCATGAGGGCGCGAATGTCACTTATGGGAGGGGTCGTGTGTCCTGCCCTAGCTAGGGTTATGGAACAAGCACGAATACCTTCTTCGTGTGGTATGTTAGTGTACAAGGATGAGACGTCAAAGGTCCCAATGATGGCCGTTCTGGGAATCTGGTCCTTGATTCCTTCGAGCTTGCGCAGGAAGTCCGGGGTGTCATGGATGTATGATGGAATCCTATGGACAAGGGGTTTAAGAAAACTGTCAATAAACATGGAGATGTGTTCCGTGGGTGAGCCATTACCCGAGACGATAGGCCTACCAGGGTTACCAGTCTTGTGAATCTTGGGGAGAAGATAAAACCTGGCAGTTCTACAGTCAGTGGGTGAAAGAAATTTGTGAGCTTTCTTTGACAGTTGGTCACGTGATCGCATGTCATCAAGCAACTGCTGTATCTCTCGAGAGAATGTACCTGTGGGATCAGAGTCAAGGCAGATATAGTTAGTACGGTTGTCCAACTGACGGTGGGCCTCGTCGATGTACTGCTGACGATCCATGATGACCACGGCTGAGCCTTTATCAGCTGGCTTGATGATGATGTCAGTACGAGAACGCAAAGCAGCAAGTGCAAGGCGCTCTTCCCTGGGGAGGGTATCATGGGTCCTGTGGGGAAAGTTACCAGGGTTAGTGACTTGGGTATTGACAACTTGAACGTATGTTTCGAGAGCTGGTACACGATTCTTGGGGGGTACCCATGCGCTCTTGACACGGAAGGGTTCTGGGTCACAAGGGTCAGAATCAAGAAAAAACTCACGGAGACGGATCCTACGATAGTATTCCGTGAGATCTTGGCTGAGCTGTACCTGGTTCACAGTACGGGGAGTGGGACAGAAGTTCAGACCCTTGGAGAGAAATGTAACTCATTCATTCTTCCACGCTCATGAGTCGCACATCTCACACAGTAAATACGTATAGATCGCTACCTTGAAGCGCACCATTGAAACACGTACAAATTTGCTCCGTGCATCGCTCCCCGAATTCAGTGATTTATACAACGTCCGCAAAGCCAGGTACACAGGTACGGTCAACACGGAATTTTTTTGGGGAGATGTCATTTTCTGCCAATTTCGTTTCAAAACAACACGATAAAACGCAAGGGGTTCACAGGCAGATTTTTTTAAAAATTCAGTATATCACTGCTACATCCTTTTTTAACGTATCTATGGAAAAAAAATAGTGGGTTCGAAGCACGATTTTTCACAATTTATCGATTATTATTGCCCTTTTTAGGGGAGGTATTTGTTAACGTCGTTTGCGTATTTGTGCACAATCTCCACGTGCATCAACGGTACGTCAACGTTTAATTTTTTCGACTGCTTTTTTCATTTTCAATACAATTTTTGTCAGTGGATGATAAAAATTAAGGTAAATAACAACGTTTTACAACTACAAAAGACAAGATGTTAAGATTGGATGCCAAAAACTCTTTATTTTTCGCGTGAGAAAATTGTTCCCCCTATTTTGAGAATGGACGGTACCACAGCGTTTCGCAAACACAGCCTCGAAGGCCCCCCCCCCCCCGCCCCCCTGGCTCCGCCCAGCCAGCGCGCGCAACTACAGATCATGTCCGCCCGTGGTTTAGACTTGGCCCAAGTCGGACTTACCATGGAGTTAAGACTACAAATTTGCATTCGTCAATCCGGCCGAATAATGATGTGCATGCTTTGTTGGCCTTAGATATAGGTCGCCCTCATCTGGTTGTCGTTCCGCACCAAAGTGATGTCATATCATCATGTCAGTGCAGTAAATCCGACTTGACGGATCGACCAATCAAACCCCCGCGGTGATATGTAGTTACAAATGTATTCATATTTGCATATGCATCACATGATTATGCGCGAAGTATGCCAAATAAGTCCGCCAATCCGAGTACGGACTAGCAAGATCGCTAACGGACCATGTAGGAATGGTAGGCATTACTGACACTAGTACTCAAGGATGCCTTTTTCAAATTCAATAGCTGCGTCCATACTTCGTTTTTTTAGTTAGAGTACGTTATAGTGCAAACTTAAAGGGAAATTCCAGGCTCAATAATATTGTACCTAGTCTAAAAGAATATATGGTAGCATACTGACTCAGCAGAGAATTTGTTTTAATTTGTTATTGAGAACGACACACGCGCCTATTATATTCACGATTTCTTGCCATTGAGGAGTACAAGGGCGCGGCCATATTGTTCAAATTTCCCGCCTCGCCCGGGAAATTATGACGTAGTGTTTGCACCTCAATGCACATCGCTTTATTGCCTGTTTTTCGCACTGGTATCTCACCTTGACGCGGTCAACTACATTATGCAGACGTATATTGTACGGCGCCCGACTATTGCGAGTACATGTATTGCATTTCTGTGCAGAATATCGACTTGACGGGCCACAATCTATCGTTTATTTTGTATTTTCTGAGAAGAATAGAAAATCTGTGAGCTAGTAATTATGGCATCAGGGTCCAATTTCTTGGCTCTGCTTACCGTTAGCGAAAAATCCCTGCTTACTATAGCAAAAAATTCGGTGCTTACGGTAAACGTATTTCACGCGTTAGCAAGGAATTTTGGTCTCTGAGCATGCGTACATCCGTAACTAAGGATTATGTGCTTACCAGGTGAGCAAATAATTTTTCTGCTAGCGCGGTTAGCGGAAAATGGTGACCGTAAGCGAGGTATTCTGTGGTTAACAGAGCCATGAAATTGGGCCCGTATGATTTTGAGCCCACTTTCACATGTACAGTACACATTATGTATACACTATGCCGCATTCCTTGCGCGTGCAGGGCCGCTATCGATCTGGCTTCGCGTACTGATGGTGCAGACACTACGTCACAATACCTCGGATGTACCGATAAACCAGAACAAAATGGCGGCTCGCATGACGGTAAGCGCAAGCGCAGTGCAAGAAAATCTCTGTTTTATATGATTACCGAAACCGATAAAAATAAAATAAAAATCAAGTCACAATGGCAATTGACACTCTTTAACATTATGCAATTATAAACTATGGGTGGAGTTTCCCTTTAACGGCCGGAAAATGTACACGATAGCTAGACTATATAAACCGTTTGTACATAATAATCTTCTATCTTCTATCTATACTATAAAAGATGTTAAATGCGCCATCTTGTCCCTGGGCGCCGCCATCTTGGAACACAGGGCCGCGCCATCTTGGCGCATGGTTGGCGCCCACTGACCTCTATACATGGACAGATCATCATTGTTTCATTTTGAAGTCGGCATGCGGAGAAGTGCAACATGGCGGACCCACGACGTCACTCTGTGAGCCAATGAAATGTCCAGGTGTTGGTACGATACGTATTACGTAATGTTTATAAATACAAAACGTACAGAGTAAATCCACTGACCTCTACACCTGGACATTTCATTGGCTCACAGAAGTGACGTCTTGGGTCCGCCATGTTGCACTTCCAGTTCGCGCCGACTTCAAGTGTTAGCACAGCAGAATATGGACAATGATCCGTCCAGGTGTAGAGGTCAGTGTTGGCGCCATGTTGGAGAGACGCGGCGCTTTTGGTCGGGCGACTCGTCGCCGCGCGCGTGTGCCGCCGGCGTCGGTGCGGCGGGGTGCCGGATCGTTCGCGACGGGGAATCCCCCGGGGAATAAGATTTACAAAAAAATCGTATTCGTCCGAAGTGAGATTTAAAAGAAACGGACGTTACCGATAAACGCGTAATCGCTTTTCGATTGCCTGTTGATGTCTGTGGGCCTTTTTGCGTGAACTATTGCGTTATTTTTGCATTGTCCTTGCCCGGAGTTCGGGCCGAAGCCTTCCCGAAATCGTACTACCGTAACTCGGTTACCAAATTGTTGGCTGTTTGCGATTAAGCGGCGGCTACATGCGTTACACGAAGCCTTCGCAAATTAATTGTATCCGCCTTGCTTGCGCGGTGGCCGAGTTGGTGCCGAGTTTGTTATTCGCTATTGGGCGGCCCGTCCCATGTGTTATTTGAGCTGGTGCCCCGATTTATACTTCCTTGGTTATTGCGGAGTAAACATAGTACCAGTTGAGCGCCGGCTTCGTTTTCGGGTTCGAATTCGTGCGCGTCGACCACGTTTCAGTCACAGCTTGGGAACGTTAAAAAATGATTTATTCCTTTCGTGTTGCCTTTTGGGCAAATTTCTTTGCTTCACATTGTCGATACTTAAATATTACAACATTATCTGTCTCAAAACACTCCAAAACATATCGCTATTGCCTCAATTTCAACACTGATCGCGCAAAAATGTCGCGAAATTGTATGGCGATGGTGGATATGAATATGCAATTTAGAAACGTGACTGCATTACGTCAGTTGAGGGCGCACTGTCAGGTGGCCGGCCTGTTGGGTTTTTTAATCAGGATTTTCACGATGATGTAAATCAGAAATCCCGAAGTGGTTCGTATTGTTTCTCGTACGATTCCTGTTAAAAATAACGAGACGCAGGCAGCATGCAAGCGAAGATGGACTGCCTATTGAGTATTATTAGTTCGGAAGTCGGGAGTATTTTTACAATGCTTGTTTTTATTCAGAGTCGATGGTATTCTACGGAGCTCCTAAAGGGACATATGACGAATAAAAATCACCGTTACGAAATAATTTGATTTTTTTTCGTGCACTCAAAATAACTTATTTCGTGAGCTCGAAAAGTTTTCGTAGCCACGAAATGACTCCGTGCGCTCCAAAAAAAATTGTTCGTGAGCTCGAAATAATTTCGTGCGCTCGAAATACTTTCTAGCTGGTACTCTACTCGCTAAGTTTCGCGATTTGTTTGTCATACAATCCATTATGTTTTTAAGACGTCAACAAGGTGTATCTATAAGTTACGATTTCACCCAGCTAGCAGGTGCCGCGCGAAGCGCGGCATCCTGCTAAGTGTACACTATGTACATGTAAATGTAAATGTACATGTACATAATTGTGTACATTGTACAATATCCACGTACGTCACGCAACTGGATCAATATGCTAATTTATACAATTCTACAATTTGATTGGCTTCTACCGTTTTCGGTAGATGAGCTCGTTGGTTGTGTATAAACGTGTGGCAGATCCGTCAAGTCGGGATTTCTGAACCACACACGAGCGGGGGCGGCGCATGAGGGCGCGCTACTGATGAGCGTGGACGTGACGCGTGGCGCACGATGTGGATGACCATGAGCAATGTTGACACAGATTCCCGACTTGGGTCAAGTCTACCCGTAGTTACAGTTCATTCATAAACTTTAGAATTACAATAACATAAACTGGCACTAAGTCCGTGCACTTTCCGTCACAATATGTACATGGGGAGATTTCACCCGAGCTGTGTGCGTAATATCCTTCAGCACTGTATCACAAGCAAAATCAGGTTGGAGAACAAAAAGATGTCCTCTGGAGGTCTGGAAGTTGCACAAATACCGGTTCAGATGGACTCTCATGAAGTTTCAACAGACCCAAATTATCACCAAAGAAGAGTGGATGGGGAAAGAATATGCGAAAATCAAGACGATTTTGATAGCAAAATAGGAAAGCAGAAAAAAGATTGCACCCGGCGGCTGTGACGTCATCTCCACGAGTTATTGCTGTCGATTAAAAAGTTGACTAGTTATTGAAGGTGTAGCATAAATAGCGAAAATGCTCTGCAAAAACTGAGTCTGCCGTGGAAGCAGTTTCACGAACGAACTATACAAGAAAAGAAAAGAAAGTGCAAGAATTGACCTTTACACTCACGCATGTGCTAAATGCGTTAAAGGCATAGTCCTAAACTTAAATGGGACGCTACAAACCCATTCAGACGATATAGGGCATGTTGATATTAAACCTTTAATGTGATGTCATGACAAAAACAGTTTCGAGCATCATATGCAGATGGTGGTCTGTGTGCCAAGTCTGAACTCGATCAGATTTACCAAAGTGCCTTGGTAGGAAAAGTGTCCAAATCCTAGGGGTCGGAGTATAAACAAAAAACTTAAAAAAAAAATTAGTGTAACGTTGACCTTTGCTTGGGTCACACACAAAAGAAACACTTCCAAACAGGTATTCTCTACTTTTCTCTGGTCTTAGGCCGTTTATTCTGCCCAAAACTTCCGCATCAAACTGACATGAAAACTCCGGTCACAACGCGCCTACAAAACTGGTCTGGAGCATGCGCCATTCAGCACGGGTCCCACAGGCGGACTGGCAGGGGCTGCACTATGCGGTTTCACCATGTGCATTTTTTTTAGTTGACATTGTTGCCTAAGCCAAGTCCATTTTCGTGTGCCAGTACAGTTAATTATTTCTACATCAAAATACCATTATTTACCCCGAACAATTTGGACCTTTTGGTAATTTGGGGGGGGGGGGGGGGGGGGGGGGGTGGGGGTGCGTACGCACTCGTTGCGTCCCTGTGGCGTCCCTGGCTCCGACCTTCCCTTTCCGATTGTATTCTGCGACTCAAGGGGACGCCTTCATCTCCGTCGCCAGCGTGACGGCTTCAGTCAAGATCGTCGCCTTCCGAGAGAAGAAGTGACGCTGCAGCTGTTCCTCTTCTAGGGCCCTATACAGAAAGCCTCCACGCCCAAGTCCTCCCAGGCCTGCACAGGCAACCTCGGGTAACTCTTCAAGACCAGCCGCCGAATAGATTGTCCCAGGCTGCTGAGCGACCCCTCCTTCGCATGGACAATTGGGCTCGTTGTAGTGGAACCTGTTTTGTCACGCCGAATCGTTGCTCAAAGTTCTCCAAGATGTAGGAGTATTCCCTCCGGCCTCCTGGTACCCGTCCCGAGTTCATCCGGTTTTGCAGTGACTTCGATTGCCGCCGGACCAGACGCGGCTCCCTTCGCAGGCCTGGGGGCTGGCCCAAGTCCACCTGGGAGCACTGGTTGGTGTCGTCCCACAGTGTTTCCCCACTGGGGCAGCCCCTCGCCAAGCACTCGGGTCGGTAACACTCTTTCGGCTTGCTTGCGGAGCAGTTCCGGCTCGTTAACCCTAGTGCGGGGCGGCTCCTCTCCATTGCCATGTGTGCGGAGCAGCCTCGATGGCTCCGCTTCGTTGCCTCGTGTGCAGAGCAGTTCCAACGGCTACACTCTATTGCCCTGTGTGCGGAGCAGCCTCGTCCCATTGCTTCTTGTGCGGAGCAGCCTCGTCCCATTCCTTCCTGTAAGGAGCGGCCGAGGCGCGCGCCGGCGCCTGGGCCACTTAGTTTCCTTCTTTTTTTCTTCTCAAGCAAAACCCCTGAAAATTTAAGACATACAGACATACTTAGCTAGCTATGGTCATAGGGTCATGAGCTAGATACGCGCACACAGGTTGGTAAACACCGCCAATCGTGGACGGGACAGAACAGTCAAGTGCAAGCTTGGATTTCACAATCTAACAAATTATTGAAATATTCAGAAAATATAAAGGCACGAGGTCATTGAATACAAACATTTGATGAGAATATGCCTTTATTATACTTTTGTGAATACTTATTTTAACACTAATTCAAAATCCTTTAATGAATTATTGCCTTTGAAAATAAAAGGAGCCAGATGATTTTAATTACTTCCTGGCTTACTATAATTAGGCACATTTTTTATAAATTCATTTTCAAGGTCGGATAAAAGCTACACTGGCACAAAACAAGAACAGGAAAAGTGAGGAATGTTTTCTGCTCAACACAGATGATTTGTACTTTGGCAATCAAATATTTTGATTGTTCTAATTATGCACAACAGCATTTAGTTTTTGAAACAAGGAGTACAACCCAAAAGAGAAAGTAACAAGACGCACTTTTAATTTTAATTTTAAATTTGCAAACTGAATTGGATATACCGAGGTACTGACAAGTAACATTACACAGGGAACAAAGCAAGATTGAGATAAAACAAAAAACCGAGTTCCTGTAATTCAGAGACTGCATCTGTTAAAAAATATGGCCAACAATGAAATAAATGAGAACTTCTGTAAACCAAAATAGATCGACTATTTGATGAATAGTTAATGAATGATAATTACTACACGCACCCGTCCTAAATATATGTTTAGAAACACTTTTTAGAAACTGCATGTATATGGGGCCAATGCATCATGTCCACAAATAACTGGTCCAAAAGTGTGAATTAAAGGTTATGTACAACATTTGCTTTTGCTGTATTTTTCAGGAAATGGATGGATTTATTTTTTGGGGTTAGTATGTTGTAGCAAATATTGTTACACTGATTTGTTTGACGTTTTGGATTCGTAAATGTTCTTTTAGTCAGGTTCGCAGACCCCACTTAAGATGAAACAGAGCAATTTATAGACGTTGGAGAAGCAGTTGTACCCCTTCACAGGTGTGTAATTTAGTGCAACGAAAATGCGGAATATGTAAATATGAAGAAAAAAACCGAGTCAGTTTTCTCCAATGCTAGTAGGCTGACCAGCATTGGAAATTGATACAAAAATGCCACCACACTGGAGCCAGAATGCTTCAGATTGTCATTCCCAACAGTCCAGTAAAGTATTGTGTGATAATTGGGTGCCCCGTTACACTTAAACCGTGTAATTTCCCGAAGTGTCGTAGAAATTGAATAAAGTGATTTATCTACTCACTTTTGGAGATGGAACGGATCAGAGAATGTGTCCTGAATTATAACAAATCTCATGTCAGATGCAACAGGGACACGGAAAATTGGACTGTTGGTCTATGCGTCTATATACATGTATACAACATTTGCAAGCATAACAACAATAAAAAATTACCAAATTGTCACAAACATTTTTACTGGACTGTGCGTTGAAATAAAACAGTTTTTTTCCTCAAATACTGCTCCTAATTGTTCATATTTAGTTGATCCGCATTTTCTTTAATATTGATTACACACTTGTGAAGGTTACTTAAGCCAGCTAGAGTGATTCTCCGACCGATTCCCCAGCGTCTAAAAATTGCTCTGCTTAAACTTAAGCGGGGGTCTAGGAACCAAAAACAAATGTTGTACAATCCAATTTACAACAAAAATTACAACCACACACAGAAATTTTAGTCCGACTTTTATGCCGTTTATTCAAGTTGTTTTGAGTCGTCACAACATTCTACAATATGTTTAATTTGTAACAAATTCGTTTCAATTTTCATAGATAGATTAGCACTACAACGGCAGATACAACTTAATGAGTCGAGTTACTTTCAAACTTAATATTAACACAGCACTACTGTTGGAAATGGCTTAAGATGTATTTACAAGATATTAATCGCTAAACACATAAAGGACATAACAGTTGTACATGTACAGGGTGAACCTAAAAAACCAAAACCCACCGGAAAATGGCCATAATCCCGAAAGTATACATTTCATGGAAAAACTGAAGTCAATATCAGAAAGTAGGAGCTACAAGCTTTCTTCTGACACCTACATCGCAGGCCTACGGTCACTGGTAACTAAGTACCATTGTCTTGAAAACCATAGGCAGATGTCCAAATCAATAATTTTGTAAGCCACATGGAAATGAACCATCCCTCTTCGCGGTCAGTGGTGTGCATGGGAACGTCTTCGAGAACTCTTTGCACACCGTGTGATTGCCTTGAATCATGAAGTGGAGTGGCCACCACGATCCCCTGACCTAACTCCATGTGACTTTTTTCTTTGGGGATACCTTAAGAATAAGGTCTACGCTAGTCCCCCACGGGACCTTGTGGAATTACGGGAGAGGATTCAGCAAGAAGTTGACATTTTACGACAAGATCCGGGGATGGTGAGGAGAGCAGTGCAGGATATGCAAAGACGATGTGAAATTTGCGTTGAGAGAGGTGGCGGCCATGTTGAAGGAATCGGACCTTAAGGACTGAGAAAGATGTTTATGAAAGCCAAATAAACCGGTTATAACAAATGGAATTATGTTCTTGTTCTTTTCCAGGCGACCTTATTTGCCTACACGAAGATAACAACACGCACACCTATTTGGACATTTCTGAAATCTGACTATGGTTTTCAAGACAATGGTACTCAGTTACCAGTGACCGTAGGCCTGCGATGTAGGTGTCAGAAGAAAGCTTGTAGCTCCTACTTTCTGATATTGACTTCAGTTTTTCCATGAAATATATACTTTCGGGATTATGGCCATTTTCCGGTGGGTTTTGTTTTTTTAGGTTCACCCTGTATATTGTTTTCCTTTTATTCTAATGATAATGCTACATCAACAAAGCATTTTTGTCCTTATTCTAAGCATACACTACAAATGAATAATAACTCCAATTGCTTTTACACTTTCAAGCAATTATCATACTTGAAAAAATAAGTATCCACGAAACTATAACAAACCAAGGAACAGTTGTTGGCTGCTGACATTTGTATGATACATAAAAGAGCCAATGCACTCATCAGCAGCCATCTTTAGGGGTTTTGTTTGGTTGTTTTAATCCAGTGATAATAAAAGTAAAGGACGAAACGGGCAAAAGGTATTTGGGTACGTTCAAGTAGCTTCACACTGGAGAAAGCAAATAATGAGGCTAATTAAACAATATGATGTATTTGCATGGCATTATATGGAAACTGAGGTCAAAGCTTGTTAAAGGGAACATATGGTACTTTACAAACAATAAAAACAAAACTACCAGATTATTATATTAGTACGAAATACTTTACTGGACCGTTGGTGAATGATAATATAAAGCATCCTGTAAAATTATGGCACCTGTGTGCCGTCAATCCTCCAAAATCCTCCTTGCACTTTTGGAAGATGAAGATGAATGACTAAAAGTTCCAGTTGATTTAGGAGGATTCAATGGGTCAAGGTTGTAGGCTCTACCCAGCATTCCTTATGTTCAGTCATGCACAATGCACCCCTGCACTATACATGTATGTTCGCAATCATCCGCACTGCTTCTGAATGTCAATGTTAATGTTCGACTCAACCCACAGTAGTGTTTGGTTGAGGATTTTGGAGGATGGAGGATATGGTCACCCCTCCAAAGAACCACGTGGCAATTGGAGGATTTTGCAGGATTGAGGATGGTTCCTAGCCAAAAGGGTCTAAGGGTTAGGGTTAAAGAGTACAGTAGAGGTTAGGGTTTGGGTTAAAGAGTACAGTAACAGCATGATGCCAAAAAAGTGCACAGTGCATTATTTTTAATGTGTTTAGAAATTGCTAAAACTGTTAATGTGCAGAAACTTATTAAAACCTTTTCACCAGTTTGCGTCGGATCGGATGACTTGTATGTACACGCAAAGTACACGCAAGCACGTCATAAGCAAGGCCAACATTGATTTAAGCACTGGTATATCTTTAATTGCAAGCTTTATAGTTCATCAAACAAATGCTGAGGCTGACACTGAGAAAAACTCCGATTATTCGGGGAGCCTAGTGAGAAAACTTGACAACTGTAAGAACCCAGTGCTGCAGTTTGTACTCTCATGTTTGTAATTTCTGTCCTTTTGTGAGAATTAAGTTAACTAAACTATGTGCAAGTACTTGTACTTTTGTATGTTCTCCAAGGACTAATACCTGATGTATGTAATAACATGTCCTACATTTCCCACTTCAAACTTTTATATAACTACTACTGTACCAAGTTGGCACTTGCAATAGTAACATTTTGGCAGTTTTGTTGTTTGTTGATAAATGAAATCTTTTAAATATCTCTCCATAACAAATATTCGTACATAAGACATAACAAAAATGACTAGCGCCCTCAAACAAAGATACCGACAATTTGGGAGACCGCCGATTTAGGGCAAGATAGCTCAGTTTGTAGCATCGGTATTTCGGAGGTTCAAGTGCTGCCTTGTCGATTTCTTTGTTCACTTTGAAATTTATGCAAATTTGCCTAGTCAGTTTCCCTTAAAAAATGTGTAATTTTTAATGTTTGCAAATTCTTCTAACTTCAGGTATGCAACTTGAAATTAACGCAACAATTAGGAAATTCCAATCTTTACAAGACTTTAGACTGATTTTAAATTTTTAATGGCATAAGTGTGAAGTGAAAAATGATGAAATCAGCCGATTCAAATAAAATTTGTATGTCTGTAACATGTACATGTACTTCTTTAAAGTTTGTGCTTGACAATAACTCACAGTAAGCTCAAAATAACATCTGGTCGAACTTTTAAGATCTTAATATGTTAGTGTCACTTTCCAAAATTCACTTGGTTTGCAAAAAATCATTCAAAAACGTATTTATTGCGGGAAGCTCATCTACTTGTGGCTAATTATCTGCAACACATTATAATAACCAACAACTTTTGTCAATATATCAATAAATCAATACTACTGCTCTTTCTCACAGTATGACACCTGATACTTGTCATTAGGATTTCAAAACCTGTCATTAGGACCGGTCACCTGTCATTAGGACCGGTCACCGTCCATTATAGGACCGGTCACCGTCCATTATAGGACCGGTCACCATCCATTATAGGACCGGTCACCGTCTATTATAGGACCGGTCACCGTCTATTATAAGACCGGTCACCGTTCATTAAGACTGGTCACCGTTCATTAAGACTGGTCACTTGTCATTAGAACAAGCCACCTGTCATTAGGATCTCATATCCGTTAGTAATCTTCATCCTCATTCGTTTCAGCCCATGAATCATGAATATCCATCACCATCAGCATGCGAGTTAATATCTTATTCATATCCTGATCTGCCAAAGGTGCACTTGAATACCACACTGGACTGTCTGGGACGCAGGACCGCTCTGGTACAAGGTAGAATAATTCACTGTGGCTTCTTACCGAGTCGGGGCTGTTGAATCAAATAAACACTCATTGTTTATTTCAAACGAAAAACTGTGGTTAAATAAGGAATTAAATTGTCAGGCTGAAGTCACACTTACCTAATTTAAATTGAATCCATACTTTAAAATGTCTGAAACTAGACCTTCCAACCTTTAGGATCACAAAACTGTATACTAAAACTCCCAAAGTCATATTGAAAAAAACTACAGGGTGAACCTAAAAAAACAAAACCCACCGGAAAATGGCCATAATCCCGAAAGTATACATTTCATGGAAAAACTGAAGTCAATATCAGAAAGTAGGAGCTACAAGCTTTCTTCTGACACCTACATCGCAGGCCTACGGTCACTGGTAACTGAGTACCATTGTCTTGAAAACCATAGGCAGATTTCAGAAATGTCCAAATCAATAATTTTGTAAGCCACATGGAAATGAACCATCCCTCTTCGCGGTCAGTGGTGTGCATCCAACCGCGTCTTTTCGTGGCCCAGGTTCAATACCCTGACCTAACTCCATGTGACTTTCTCCTTTGGAGATACCTTAAGAATAAGGTCTACGCTAGTCCCCCATGGGACCTTGTGGAATTACGGGAGAGGATTCAGCAAGAAGTTGACATTTTACGACAAGATCCGGGGATGGTGAGGAGAGCAGTGCAGGATATGCAAAGACGATGTAAAATTTGCGTTGAGAGAGGTGGCGGCCATGTTGAAGGAATCGGACCTTAAGGACTGAGAAAGATGCTTATGAAAGCCAAACAAGTGTTTTCATTGTTATTGTTTCAAATAAACAGGTTATAACAAATGGAATTATGTTCTTGTTCTTTTCCAGGCGACCTTATTTGCCTTCACGAAGATAACAACACGCACACCTATTTGGACATTTCTGAAATCTGCCTATGGTTTTCAAGACAATGGGACTCAGTTACCAGTGACCGTAGGCCTGTGATGTAGGTGCCAGAAGAAAGCTTGTAGCTCCTACTTTCTGATATTGACTTCAGTTTTTCCATGAAATGTATACTTTCGGGATTATGGCCATTTTCCGGTGGGTTTTGTTTTTTTAGGTTCACCCTGTATATATATTTTTAAAATCATTGTCAGTTTCCCCATGGTTTTTCACACAAAAGTTCTCTGAATGTTATTTTGAGATTTCACTAGAAGAAATGTACTTTTTGTTGTTGAAAAATGTGCACATTTTCATTTGGCTAGAGCAAAACTGCACAGTCATTTTTATAGCTACACACGTGCGGCATCAGGTACAAGTATGGTGTACATGTACATGGACTTCCTGTTGGAAGCATCTAGCTTTTGTATACAACATTCCAATTGGTTAATACTATCCTAAATGCATTTGTTTACATCCCTTGTACCAATCACAGAAGACAATGTTCTACGGCGTAGCACCGCCGACAACATAATTCCAGACGGATTAGCAGGCATCGGCCATAGCCGCTCCCCTGCATTAAGGGGTTAAGATATTCTCTGGTCATTTTTTGCTTCACAGGTAATACCACTAAGATTTTATGGTCAGTCAGGTGTTTTATGCATCCACGTCAAATAGGATGAAGCCTTATATAGGCACTTGTACAATGTATGTACGTGCATCTGTTTTACAAACAAATGTCTGATTACCCCAAGATATGTTTAATAAATGTACGATTGTAAAACATAAACTCTTACCATTTTGAAAGGTAGAATTCATAAAGCCTAACAGGGCATCGCAGAGGGTTATCTGTATTTTCAGGCTGTTCCAGTCGGGCACAATCTACATCAGATTCCCGATCACGTTTCCTCTTTCCAGCTGACTCTATCGATGCTATTAAACAAACAAACATCCTGACAAAGTAATTAAACACATTTAACAAGTTTACAAGAAAAAGACAACTTTCCAAAAAGTCACTGCATGTATGTTGTTTACTCTGTTGTACCGGAGTATTTTAATTACTGTCAACGTAAATTTGCATACACACCTTTTTTTCTGTCTGCTGGATAGTATCTCAGGAACATTGATCGAGCTGTCCCCACTTTACGGATTTGTTTCTGGATACGACAGAATGCCAATGCCTTATGATTTTCAAGAGTTTTGAGCTGGAAATGCTTAGTATTGAAGTAAATCATTGTGCTCAGAAGGATGTAAGGGGAATGAGCTCCAAGCTGTTTAGCATTCCACAGTGTCTCCTCATTGATAGACGTGTTCAAGACAACATCAGTAACAGGATGTCGATCCACCATCCACTCTTTGATTTCATCATGCAGGAGATCAGTAAATCGACGGTAAAACTGATCAGTGAAGATATTTTCAGGATGGCCATTATCAGAGAGATGATGCTGTATTGATAGCAAAATGAGATGTAGAATATCTGCCGAATAGTTCTTTCCATCTGGCTGTACTCCTTCTTTGCACATCAAACAAAGAATATATGACAGTTCCTCAGAGCTTACTTCCAATAGGTTGGGATTCCATGTAAAGCTCTTCAACTCCTTTCCTGTCACATTTTGTTTCTTCTTCAAGGTAAAGTAACGATAAGCATTAACTCCGATAGTAATACGGGATTCTTCTTTGCTTCGTTTGACTTGTGGCACATGTTCTTCAGCATCTAGGGTTTCTTCAACACAAGGGCGCTTGTTGCCACGACTGCGTCCACGTCTAGCTGATGATTTAGTCGATTTGGAACGAGTACTTCTTGTTGGCAAATCAACTTTTGTTTCTTCTACAGCTTGTAGTGAAGTTAGATCATCTGTAAGCAAAAGTAGGCCCGACCCAAGAAAAAAAACCAAAACCATTACTTTCAAGTTGTTACTCTATGTGCAAGTTTCTAAATTTCACAAAATATTTGTACAAATTCTAACCTATGGTTGAATAAAAAAAAAAAGGAACCTTAGGCCGCACAAACAACACAGACGCTTTGTTTGCTTCTGTTTTCAGTATTCATTGTGACTTATTGTAACAAAGGGGCGCTGTTACCTTTTGTGGAAATTAACAAATCCCTGCGACAAATTAGAGCTCCGCCAAGACAAATTAAACTCAATCAGCAATAATAATAGCCACGCTTCACATGCAACGCAAATAATAAAAGTCCCGCGTGCGACAAATAAAAGTCACGCGATGGTAAGTGTCCGAAAATTACAAGAAGCCCCGCGATGTTAAAGTTCCCAAAAATTACTAGAAGTCCCGCGACGAATGTAAACCTAAAAATTACTAGAAGTCCCAAAATTACTAAAAGCAGGATACCAGCCGACACGGACTGGTACCCTACGGCCTATCATTTCATGTGGTTCTGCCGTGTCTATAATACTGGATCGCTGTGAAGTTGGTTACTTTTTTAATGCTGAACGTCGAGGAATAAGTAACAGTTACTTATTTTACATTCGCGTGTGCACTAAGTGGACAAGATGCGATGCCAACTGCACTATCGTGGATATTATGTGTACAAATTTTTTTGTATTTATTTGTAGCTTATTGTTTATTTTATTTTTGCCTTACTTTAATTTTGCAATTTTTTTCCCCAATGGCCGGCCATAGAACTGACACATTTTTTAAATAAAATGTTGCGATTAAAACTATTCCCCTTGTGGACAGAAGCGAGAGCTCATTGCTAGCGAACAAACCCAATGTGTACTACACAAATCACGGTGATAAACCATAGACCTTCATCAGGGTATGCCATCTTGAAAATCAAAGCGAAGCAAATAAGACAAACAAACATGGCAGCATAAATGGTCTGTATGGTGAACGAGTGGCTCTCGCAAAGTTACAGCAGAATTACAATCATATAAATGGAAAGATGGCCTAAATTCATCCGATGTCAATTCGTGTTCTAGGTACGGTAGGTCATGTCTCTTTGCATTTTGAAGAAGGATCATACAAAATAAAGCCTAAAACCAGTATCAGAAATAAAGTTTTAGTGAAGTAACTGTTAGTTACCATAACTAGTAACGTTAATGCACCAGTATAACGTTAATACATTCAATTTTCCCTTTTTAATGCATGGCATTTTTTTCCAGCTGAAATTACCTGTTTAGTAGCAAGTTTATACTTTACAAGGCTGTCTTTAAATTGTAATTAGCACAGGGCCTGTCATTTCTGATAAATAAAAGAGAAATTTAAAGCCTGATGCAGCAACGTGAACAAAAATAAAAATTGTTTTAGTGAAAGTTATTAAGTTAGCGCATTGTATTCCAACTGTATCTAGAGTCCTTTGAGGCACTATTTACTATTCCTAGTTACAATTTTGAGCCAGGCACCAGACTAGATACAACGTTAATTCCGTTTGAAATAAATGTTTGATACGAATTATGTAGTTTGGCTAAAAAAACATTATGTTGAACTGAAAAATTGTGCGTGTTGAAAAATTGTGCGTGTATACGTTTTTGGCGTAAACGTGTTAAAGGAATAAATACGAAATAATAAACGGGAATTTTAAAAGGAGTGCCATTAAATAAGTTCAGTAAGTGCATTCAATAAAGTGGTTGAGTGCAAAATTCACTGCGAGATAAAACAGAACGAAAATCAATTCTTTTCTAGAATTGTTCTTTTGAGACTTGAATTTGACCAACTTGTTTGGTATGGAACCAAAGCTTAAATAACATTTATAGAAACAAGAAAGTGTTAAGAGTTTAATTCTAAAAGTGATATTTCTTGAGTCAGGATTTTGCACATCCCTTTCTTAACCAGTTCGTGCCGGGATTATCTTTAATCCACTACCGGCCTTGCTCGTTCCGGTTTATGCGTCATCGGTTTTGAATATGGGGAAAACTTTGTGTTTATATACGTCAACCGGCGCAAACTGGTTTGGACAAGGTAAACAGAGGGGCATGAGACAATTCGCAATGTTGGTGGTGCCAACCCCTCCTTTGGCTTAGGGTCTCAGTCTGTGTTTATATTAGTTTGCAGTTAGAATATAATGTAAAATCTTAAGAATTTAATGGAAAAAATTTAAATAATAAAACAAATCAGATGATGTTGTCATGCATGACGTCACTAAAAAAAAGACAACATTGCCGTGTCTCCATATACATTTTGCAATGTCTTGAGTGTCTACAAAAAAAGAACAAAACAAAACCAGCATCTACAAACACAAACCTTTAAAGGTAGGATACACCATTGGTAAATGCTTGAATTATCATGAATGGGTAGATTTGGGGGGTTGTATTTTATAGTAAATATCGTTTAACTGACCTGTCAGAAGTTTTACAATCATGGATGCCAAGAAAAGCACGAAAAACGGCATTTGTTTTCAACCGGCGTCGAGCAGTTATTCTTGTTATCTTTGTTTTTTCGCGCTCGAGGTCCGGCGATCGCGAATTTTTCTTTTTAAAATTCAATTTTTCAGAATAATCACCGGATATCTAGCGCAATCATTTTGCTGGATGCCTAGGAATCATTATTTACTTTCAAATGAGTAAAATATTTCTTAATAATTCGGTAGTAAATATTTTTGATATCTGCAAATGGTGTATACTACCTTTAAACAAGTCTTTATTATTTGATATGCAATACTACCCCCCCTGCCCACATCCATTTTGGAAAATTACAGCAAAAGAAAATGAGCCATTTTGGTTAACGTACCACGACTCTTCTGTACATGTAGAATGACTATATTAAATCTAATAGGAATGCGTGGTAGATTAACGTCCCTTTCAACTCACCGCGACGATAATATATAAAACTACCAGGCCGATGGTGGTCGCAGAAAGTTTCTACTCTGCCGCAGAAACCAATGTCAGACATTCTAGCAAGGCCAATAAACATTCTGTCGCGGTAAAACAAAATCACAGTTGGAACGCAGAGTATGTCGCATAAAGTGTCCAATAGGAACACTGCTTAGGAAACCACCTTTGCCACGCCTAGAACTAAATGATAACATAAAACATTCCTACCTTGTAATTCATTGCTTGGGTCTTCTTCAAACACCTCGGCAATATCAGCAGCCATCTTGAGGATGTTGTCAGATAGAAGCTGAGAAGGTACAGAATCCTCTGTATCTTCCAAACAAAGACTTTCCAACTCATTGCCTTCACCTGCAGAGAGAAGTAAGGCTACAAGGGTACTTTAAAAGGGAAAAGATTGGGGAACTTTCCATACTTAAACTGTCTCCTTGCGGTGTTCACAATTGAGTTGCATGTACATAATCTAACAACATTAAGTTTAATTTTGCATTTTGTTTTTCTTCATGTATTTGTTCCTATTACAGATAGAAACAAATACAATCCGAGTAATGGCTTTTGCATGAAATAACACAAAATGACATGAACTCTACCTGGTGCTTGCAGGTTGTTTACTTCCAGTAGTCCTAGTTTGGATTCCTGGTTGCCTTTACTTCTCTCATCTCCTGCGATGGCATCTGCTAACATAAGCATCTCTGCCTCTAATGGATCTGATGGAATCCTCTCACTGATCTCTTTGATAGATGCCAGCAGACGATCAGCATTGTTATAGGCAACGGGTATAAACACAGGAACGGGTACAGGTACAGGTAAACTAAGGGGATGTGGCACAGGGGTAGTGTACATGTGTAGTGGTACAGGCACAAACACAGGTACAGGAACTGGAATTATCAGTGGATGCTGCTTATCTGTTGGCATAAAAAGACAATGAAATGTCCAAATTAAATTTAATGTAAACTTTTTTATTATTTTCTCGTAATTTACACTATATAAATAAACATTTCCTCCAAACATTTTCTTTTTCGACGCCCACAAAACTGTCAAACTGTCATTATAACTGGTTTCAATGACTGATTGGTGATAGCTGATTACATTCACAGATTATTGGTCAAATGTAACTGGCAATAAACAGGTGCGCAACCCTTTAATTTTCCCAAAACAATTAGGCAAAGATTGTGACCAAACGTGAAGCGCAAAGCCCTTAGGGTGTGGGGTTTGCCTCAGGGCCCTGACAAATTGAATTCTAGATGCTCTGTGGTGCGTTATTAGCAGTTTTTGACCACTTGAATTAAAATCAGAGTGACAGATTTTAACCTAATTTTATATTTTTATGCCAAATTTATTAATGCCAGCATGACACTGAAATGGCTCACAGAGGTTAATTAGCAAGCATTAATAAGATAAAAATACCAGTATTTCACTATTAAATGAATTTGAAATTTGTTAAAGATGTTTGGCAACGCTGCACAAGAAAAGTCGGAGTAAACATCAAAGTGCGCCACGTTAGGGAACACCACTATACAATTTATAAACAGCGAGTAATTAATTAGATTTAAATTTGGAATTAGGAGCATCTCGCTCCTGGGGCCTAGTATGCACCAATAAATTACCAATCTATCAGGTAACCGTCATTTGCACAGTATCGGAAAAAGAAATTTAAATGTGAAATTCTAATCAACGTTTTTATTTACTTTTCAGTAAAAAGAGCAACCTCAAAGTGAAATATTTTAGGAAACTACCCGCTTTACACGTTGAAGCTCCTATTTGATGTGCCCGGAAGTTCGGTTTCTCGTAAAGCCTTGATTGATGCGCAAGTGTGGCACATTCTATTTTCACGCACAGCACCCAGAAAAAAATCCCTTCCGTATTTTAAGTCAACTCTATGTTGTCTGATTACGTTGTCTGGAAAGAAACTATATCACTGACTGAACTCACTACTGAATTAATTTACAATCCCACGGACCCAAGCCTGGAACGTGGTTTTGAAACCTGATATCGGCAGGAGAGGTATTTGCTTCCATTGTATAAACTCTACGGTCAGGAACATCTGCGGTCAGAAACATCTGCGGTTGGCAATTGTTGCTACATTTTGTGTTGGCTCACTCAAAGGATTTAGTTTGTTGAACCTCATTTATTTTGGAAAAAGACGCACCATTGGGGGCCATTCAAAATTTTAAATGTTTTAAAATTTAGACTTTTGGTCGAAATTTGTCTGACCCACCCACCCCCAATTTCGATTAATAAAAAATTGATTTGTCATGCAGTAAACGGGGACGGGGGGGGGGGGGGGGGGGGGGGGGGGGGGGGGGGGGCCCTTCGAGGCTGTGATTGCAAAACGCTGTGGTACCGTCCATTCTCAAAATAGGGGGGGAACAATTTTCTCACGCAAAAAATTAAGAGTTTTGGCATCCAATCTTAGCATCTTGTCTTTTGTAGTTGAAAAAGGTTGTTATTTACCTTAATTTTTATCATCCAATGACAAAAATTGTATTGAAAATGAAAAAAGCAGTTGAAAAAAATAAACGTTGTAGTACCGTTGATGCACGTGGAGATTGTGCACAAATACCTTCCCTAAAAAGGGCAATAATAATCGATAAATTGTGAAAAATCCTGCTTCGAACCCACTAATTTTGTTTCATGGATACGTTAAAAAAGGATGTAGCAGTGAGATACTGAATTTTTTTTTAAATCTGCCTGTGAACCCCATGCGTTTTATCGTGTTGTTTTCGAACTAAAATGGCAGAAAATGACATCTCCCCCAAAAAAATCTGTGTAGATTGTGCCTGTGTACCTGACTTTGCGGACATAGCGGAAATCACTGAATTCTGGAGCGATGCACGGAGCTCATTGAGTGCAAATTTGTACGTGTTTCAATGGTGCGCATCGAGGTAGCGATCTGTATGTATTTACTGTGTGAGATGTGCGGCTCGTGAGCGTGGAAGAATGAATGAGATACATTTCAACGTTGGTGGCGCACTTTGTTGATTTGTTATCGAGAACGACACACGCGCTTATTATATTCACGATTTCTTGCCACTCAGGAGTACAAGGGCGCGGCCATATTGTTCAAATTCCCCGCCTCGCCCGGGAAATTATGACGTAGTGTCTGCACCTCAATGCACATCCCTTTATTGCCTGTTGTTCGCACTGGTATCCCACCTTGACGCGGCCAACTACATTATGCAGACGTATATTGTACAGCGCCCGACTATTGCGAGTTGTATTGCATTTTTGTGCAGAATATCGACTTAACGCGCCACAAACTATCGTTTTTTTTGTATTTTCTGAGAAGAATAGAAAATCAGTTAGCTAGTATATATGGCATCTGCAGCCGATTTCACGAAACCTTACGCAACTGCGTAAGCCCGTTTGCGCAACATTTTATTGCGTAAGCTGCGCAACAAACTTACGCCCATTTCACGAACGTTTTGCCATTTTCAAAAATGGCGTAAGCCGAGGCCTTGCGCCATAAAAAATTGCGCAAGCTACGCAATGTTTCTAGGTTGCGTATGTCGCGATATTGTGCATAAAAATAGCGTTGCTATTGCTCGCATGAACGAGAAAATCGGAGAGCACTCCGCCGAGAACAGTTGTTTCGGGATCGAAACAATCCCCTTGACACGCTCAATGATCAAGAAATTCGTGCCCGTTACAGATTTACACGGGAGGGGATATATCATTACAGGAAGAGCTGCAACACGTCTTAGAACACGAGACACGGGTAATTGAGTAATTTTCAGTCTAGGCCTATATGCCAATGGCGATACTATTTACTACTAATTTATTTTAATTTACCTTTACCGAATACCAAGGGCGCCCCCAGCCACTTCAAATGCCAATTTTATCTAGTCTTGTGGGATCCCGTACGTGTACGTACGTACGTGTACATAACATGTACGTCGTTTCGTACCCTCCTTTTTTCCAAAGTTTTGAGGCTTTACGTTTGAACAGCACCCCCATCCGCCTGTAGGCCTACTTGCCAGACATCGATAGCCCGCCTTTTGTTCTCTTAAGGCGCTTGTCGTCAACACCCCCCTCTTTGTTTACTTGCTAATATTCGTTCAATACTATTTTGGGGGCGTAGGCGCCTAGGAGAAGTTGGGGTTTAATGAGGAAAACAGTTCACATGTCGACTTTCTCTACTTTCTTCCATCATGGGAAAGAGTATATTTTGTAAAATCATTTAGTGCTTTTGTAAGACATGAACATTGATAGGAAATTATTACAAAATTATTAGGCCAACAAAGATATTCAGGAAGGCAGTTTGCCAATTATTATGAGTGGGGTCGGAGGTGTTTTTGTTATCTTTCAGGACAGATTACAATATAAACAATATTTAATCCCCCTTCCCCAAAACAACAGACTGAAATGGTATACTATTTTCAGTTTTTAAGCCACATAAATGTCTCTTTTATTAACATTTATTTTAATAAGTTAAATAAATTTACAATAAGTTAAAAAGACTGTTTCATCAATAGAATATAAACCTAAAGGAAAAATTATTTAAATGTTTCAGGAGGTAAAGTAAATTCGATGTTACAAATACTTCTATAACAAATTGGTAGGTACAGAAATGGATGGATTTTTTGTCTTCTAAATTTACAGCGCAGTAACCCAATATCACCATGTCTGCAATTACTGGCTGCTCTCAGGTTCTATGCGACAGGGTCTTTCTATTCAGTCCATGGTGACTTGCATGGAGTATCAATACCATCAGTATGCAGCATAGTCCACAAAGTATCAAGGGCACTGGCAGATAAGATTGATGACATCCAATTTCCCACGCAAGCCAGAGATTTGGCAAAGACAAAACATGATTTTTACCAGAGAGCCGGGTTTCCAGGTAATATTCAATGTAAATTGCAATTATTTTCTTTTGTTCTTATTCCATCATCTGCCACTAAAATGTATCCCTTGCCTTCAGCTCTCAAGTCAACATGGACCTTTGCATTTACATGTACTTTGTGCGTTTACAGAGAAAAAAATCCTAACAATTTAACAATGTATTATTGTTGCTGTACATGTACATGTACATGTATTTAACTTTGTCTATTGCTTCTACATACCAATTTTCTAATAACACTCACTTCAGGGTTGTCAGAGTACATTCTTAACTTCACAAATGAAGCGTAGCAAATTAAAAAGAGAACTAATTGTTTTGCAAACTACTACGCATAATTATGTTTCAAATGACAAATTTAAGTTTTGCATAAAAAACACCAGAAATTGTTGATTAATTTGCCACATGAAACAATAAAAATTGCCTAATGTTTTAATACTAACCAGCCTGAAAATAATAACAATATGATTTTTTTTTTTTTACTTTCACGTTTAGGTATTGTCGGTGCAGTTGATTGCACACATGTGCGCTTGTACGGTGCACCTATGGGTGAGGAAGAACACGTGTTTGTAAATCGAAAGGGCTACCACAGCATGAACATTCAGATGATTTGCAGTGCCACATATACGATTACAAACATCGTGGCAAGATGGCCAGGCAGCACACATGACAGTGCGATTCTTCAGGCCAGTGTGATTGGTGATATGTTTGAAAACAGGAGGTTTGTATAAAACAAAAAGCATGCTTCTTGACTTGGCTTGGCTTTACAAATACATTTAAAAAAAACTAGCAGAATTATAAGAAATTACCTAGAGCTTATGTGATAGTATTTCGTGCAAGCACTGAATGTGCACCTCAACTTTAAAATGCATTTAGCCTGTGCATGAGCATGATGCCACCTCAGTAATGATGTTGAAGTGAGCTCTGAAAATAAGACAACTCTGGAGAATAAAATTTTAATGTTTGTTCCTATTGCAGGCTCAATGGTGTGCTACTTGGCGACACCGGATATGCCCTTAGACCATGGCTCATGACACCCTTCCTTAACCCTCAAACGCCTGGAGAGCGCCGTTTCAACAACAGCCACAAGCGCACTCGTGTTATTGTTGAGCAGATGTTTGGCCAGTTGAAGCGACGCTTTCCGTGCTTGGTTATTGGTCTGAGGGCAAGTCCAAAACGAGCAAGTAAAATTATACTTGCATGTGCCGTCTTGCACAACATGGCCAAACGTTTTGGAGAGCCTGAAATTGATGGTGAGATTGTAGTCGAGGATGAGGTTCATGTCCCTCCATATGTAGGCCCAATTAATGATGGGCGCATCTTCAGAAACCAACTGATTAACATGCACTTCACAAATATCTAAGGCAAATTTTTTTTCAAGCAAACTTGAATCCTCGATCCTGATTGGTCGATCCATGGCAACAACCAGTGTGATATGAAACCATAATGCACGTCCCATATTAAACTTCGCTTGTTGCAATGTTCTAATTCCACGTATTGTGCATCACGCAAAACGCAGTGCTGCACAAACCATTGCAAATTTAAAAGCATTACAAATTTAAAAGTTTGTATCCCATAAGGATCGTCATAATGTTTACGGCAGACAAATAAAGTGCTCCCCGTACCCTAAATTGTTTTTCCCCATTTTTAATGCGCACCAAGTTTGCACCAAGTTTGTTATCCCGCTCGTGCTTGTTAAGCCGAGTGGGATATGCGACACAAATGCACAACATTTTTTGTGTTCCACTCGCTCTCGCGGGATAACTAATAATATAGCATGTCATTATTCATTATTCATGAGACATCATTCATCCAATCAGAGCGCTTAGAAAAGATTACTCTAGTCTTGCAGCGTGTGCACAAACAACCACACGGCGACTTTTTGTAATTTTTGCTGTCATTGATTGCTAGTGTGGTACCATATGACAGGATTCATGAATATGTAATAGATACCATATTTGTAATCCGCAAGAATGTATCATTTGCTTGCTAAAGTGAGAGCTAATATTAAAGGTAGGATACAGTTTTTACACCATTGGTAATTGCTTGAATTATTATGAATGGGTAGATTTGGGGGGTTGTATTTTATAGTAAATATCGTTTAACTGACCTGTTCGAAGTTTTACAATCACGAATGCCAAGAAAAGCACGAAAAACAGCGTTCGTTTTTAACCGGCTTCGGGCAGTTATTACTATGTAATCTTTGTTTTGTCGAAATAATTACAGGATATCTAGCGCAATTATTTTGTTGGATGCCTAGAATCATTATTTACTTTCAAATGAGTATAATATTTCCCAATAATTCGGTAGTATATTTTTTCGATATCTGCAAATGGTGTATCCCACCTTTAAATTCAACATTTAGTCACGTCCAGGACTTTCTTTTACGGTAGTTCTGAATTGGTCTGCAAGGACATGGCGCAGCTATGCAACCTTTTTGCCCCGTAGACCTTGCTGGTTATTCCGTGTCATTCAACACGCTTTTAGACCCGACCCACACAGATTTAAATAATATTTGGTGTTATGATTGGCCTATAATTATGAGAAACCTTAGAACCGAGTTTTTTGTATAATTTGTAGTACTAATCATTTGGATGGTTCGTTGTTGAGATACAGGTCAGTGAACTTTGGACTAATTAGTATGACCCTCAAACTGTAAATACTTTGTTCACTGACCCATATCTCAAAAACTAACGATCCAAATTACACACAAATCAGTTCTGGGGGTTTATCATATAGGCCAATAATGACACCATATACCATTTTAATCTAAAGTTGCTGTTCATCAGTCCTCCCCAACTACGAAATGATTTGTTTTAATGCAATATTATATACAATATAATTGTTTTTAATTACCTTTCCCCAAGCAAATTCTATCTTATGAAACATTTTTTTAAATGCTTGCAAATATTTAACAACAGCAGAAAATTACACAAGAAGGCAATGCTACCATGCAAACAATACTGGCTGCCATATTACTGCTGGTCATTTTCGCCACAAACTGTAACATTCTGTTGATTGCAAATGACAGCTAGCATCATTTGCATGGTAACATTGATATCTGCTAAGCTGCACTGTATGTTTTGTGCAACCTCCAGCTGTTGCTTTTCGACTTGCAGTCGCTCCATCTCTATGTCAAAGACCGATGCCAAAACAGGCCGTTTCTTTAGCGAGTTATCGGTCTTAGACATTGTTGGGAGGGCTGATGAACATGATGGAGTGTCACCTACCTGACCCTCCACACTCCCATCGTCAAAATTATCTCCCACATTATCTAATTCTGAAACCCCCCCCATCTTCATCTTCGTTATCTTCGTCCTCGTCCTCGTCCTCGTCCTCATCCTCATCGTTATCGTCATCGTCGTCAAGCTGTGGCACAGACTCTTCCTTTCCCCTGGCAACAACTCCATCTTTAGAGGACGGTGCCAGTGTATCCAATACCCATTCCAGAGTGGGGTCCTCTTTGGGTTTCTCACCACCACCTAAATAAAAAAAAGATTAGATTATTCATGGTAGATAGCATCACTGTGGCGCATTGGTTCACAAAATATGAGCATGAAGTAAACAGCCTTTGATGTCTTGCCAAACTTGGTCCGTTGATTGTGTTAATGGCGATTGTGGAGTTCAGCTGGAATCATCAGTCGTTTTTATTCACCAGTTTATGCCGGAGAACTAATATATTGGCAACATTTTCCCCGAAACTCAAAACAGATGATGAATAAACACGTCACGAGCAAGGTCACGTAAGAATAGCCACGGTGAAAATATAAAAGGGCTATCGGCGATATAGAGAAATTTGTCGTGTTGAATACAGTCTCTTTAATAGGTTGGATTTCTTTTTACCAAAGCACAAATACCACTGATATTTTGCAGACTTTATCGCTAGAGTCGGACTCAATCGATGCACGCAGGAGGAGCATATATCTTCACATGTGATGTAGGCCCTAGTGTGCGGTTGGGTCAGGAAAATAAAAATATCATTTAGGCCTATAGCCTATCAGTTAAATATACAATTTAAAAAATATATAATATTTAGGTGCACCCTGGCCTTGCCTTCTGACACTAGGCTCTAGCCTGCCTCGGACCTATGCAAAAACAAAAAGAAACTTATGTATTTTAGTTTTGTGTGTGTGTGTGTGTGTGCGTTTGTATTGACCGGCAATCGTGGTCGTCGGACAAAAGAATATGGATTCAAACAATGGGTCCACGATTGACACAACGTCCACGATCTTTTCCCATGTACAAATCCTATGGCGATCATCAAAAAACGTTAGAGTATAAACAAAAGAGGGAAGACGGTCGGACAATACCCCGTCCACGATTGCCGGTCAAAACATAGCTGCATGTGTGTGTGTGTGTATAGTACTACAAGATATCCGTAGAGATTGTAAAAAAACCCAAAAACCCGATCTAATAATACTGTACTACCGTACTACCTCGATTGCTCCCTTCGATATTTCCGTGCTTTGCTGGCCAGCTCTCCCCACTTTTTCCGGACTTTTTGCCAATTTCTTACTGGCCCCCCACTCTCCAAAAGCAGTCGAGTTGCCTGTTGCCAATGTGCCTTTTTGATTTTTTTTATGTTGGCTGGTGCTCTCCTCCCCTTACCGCTACATCCAAACAATTCTCGTGCACCTTGAGCTTTGACATACTCAGACAATATTTTTATTTCTTCTGTTGACCAATTCACGTTTCTACCGGTGGTATTTTTGTGTGATGTTTTTACTAGCTGCGAAGCCATCGTAGTTATTAATACTGTAGCACAGACCATATCTAAGCCTACAACTAGACTCTACATACACTATATAGAGTACTACACTGCTTTACTAGGCCTAGTACACTAAACAAATTCCGCAGCACAAAACAGCCAAAAAAGTGAAGAAAACTTACCCGCCAAAATTTCGCGTAGATCGTCTGCTTTGCTGCATGCACATTTATGCGTGTAAACTGCATAGTCGTGTTCCAAAATCGAGCTTCGTCCCCATTGGCTTCGTTCATGTAGTTTAGCAATAGTGATGGAGCCGTAATGGAAACTAACTAGGGTTTAGAAAACGGGGTAGTTCATTGCGTGTGTCGTGACCTTTGTGCTTTGAGGAAATTTTAGCCTCGTCCGCAACTTTCTTTTACTGTAGTGATAAATCGGTACATTGCGCAGCTACGCCAAGTTTCGTGAAATGATGCGTAAGGAAATGGCGCAGCTACGCAACTTTTTTGTTGCGTAAGCCTTACGCCACTTTTGAAAATAGCGCAAGCTACGCACTTTTTCGTGAAATCGGCTGCAGGTCCTTCTCCGTATGATTTTGAGCCCACTTTCACATGTACTGTACACATTGTGTATACACTATGCCGTACACAAAAGGGTTCACTTGCATTACTTGCGCGTGCAGGGCCGCTATTGATCGGGCAGACACTACGTCACAATATCTCGGATGTACCGATAAACCAGAACAAAATGGCGGCTTGCATGACGGTAAGCGCAGTGCGCAAAAATCTCTGTTTTATATGATCACCGAAACCGATAAAAATGAAATAAAAATCAAGCCACAATGGCAATTGACACTCTTTAACATTATGCAATTATAAATTATGGGTGGAGTTTCCCTTTAAAACATTGAAAATATTGAATGGCCCCATGTAGGCATGCAATTATGGGGAGCGGGAAGTTGATTCCGTTTGTGTTGTTGCATCTTAGGACCACAACTTAATCGGTAGTGTCAACAATCCTCGCTCGCGAGTACTTATTGCTACTCGGGCTGGCACGAGTACTCGAATAGTTGAAAAACCGCGAGTAGTTTAACGAGTAGTAAAAACTGATAACGAGTAGTGACATAGTCGAGTTACTCGCCCAGCCCTAATTGTCGGCGACATCAAAAGTTGAGGAATTATTTACTGTGGTTATCAACAGTAACCGACAGTGACACACACAAAGGGTGCCCACCTCTATTGCGACTTGCATGTTTTTTTGTCCTGGCCATTGAAAACCAAACCATCGTCGCAGGGGGAGATCGTTATTTTGGCACAACCTACGGTAAACCACCACTTTTTGTGATTCCAAGTTAAGGCACCTTGGTTGCATACATCAGCCCCCAACAAGTGGATTACTGCATTTCAACACAGAATTATTAACTTACATGTACGCTTACTCTGAACATAATTTAAGCTCCTGTATACAAAGTCCTTCACTACCGGTATTCACTGTGTGATTTACAAATCGTCATTCCATTGGGTTGGAATATGGTGTGCGACATCATATCTTTAACCCTAACCCTCCCAAATCCTCCAAATTCCTCATTGCAAAATGCAGGATTTTGCAGGATTGAGGTCACTTGGAGTTTGATGCATTGCAGGATTTTGCAGGATTGAGGTTACTTGGGGTTTTACCCCTGCAGGAATATGGAGGATTCAGGTTATCAGGCTGAATGTGACACACAAGGATTTTGCAGGATTGAGGTCACTTGCAGTTTGATGCATCGCAGGATTTTGCAGGATTGAGGTTACTTGGGTTTTTACTGACTGCAGCCAGGGCAAGACTGCAGGATTTTGCAGGATACAGGCTGTATGGTCACCAGTGACCAATATTGGAGGATTTTGCAGGATTCAGGTTACTTGGAGTTTTAACAATTTAGGAATTGGAGGATTTTGCAGGATTCAGGTTATGTGTAAGTAAAAATGGGTAGGGAGTTAGGGTTATTAAAGGTATCATTTGATTCAGTTATTTTATGTAACATCTGTATTTGGGTGTGGAATATATTGGAAGGTTTTAAATCATGTAATTTTTTTTAAAAAATATGATAAATAATGTTTCATTCTGACATAGTATACATTTGTACATGTAACATAGACATTGTGTCAATGTTGCTTCCTTATTTCCTATTTTAAACACTATTACAACAATATTGAGAACTCACTGTATTTTGTTACCCTAACTCCCTCGTGTAATTTACTAGGGACCATACCCATCCTGGCAAATCCAAACACCATCCTGGCAAATCCAAACACCATATGGCAAATTGTGCACACACACACTGTTGGACTCTGATTCTAAAGGTATGCCCAACCCAGTGTAAAAGACTGTCAGTTTTGGGGTCCAGTACCCATCCTACAGTAACAGATCCCAACAAATCCTCCTGTTTGACTGAATTGGGATGTCTAGGGTTATATGATCCATTATAACACCTCACTCACAGATTCTGTGTCTTGATTGGCCGAGAGCGCGTCACGTGTCACTTGCTATTTTTACTATTTTTTACTTGCGCTCCAAAAAGACTATACCACGCAGCCTCGTTCGGAAAAAGTACTTTGCGCATAGCAACACACGTACTATGCGCATAGCAACAAAAGCGTAACTGAAACCCAGACGTGTGTTTTGGTGCATTGCGTAAACATTGCTCTATCACCCTCGCACCCGTTCATCAAGGCAACAAAGTACACGTATGATCAAGAAAAAGGGAACGAAAATACAAATAGTTGGGTGCCCTTTCAAAACGCAAATTTAACGTACATTTCTTTCGTAAACAACGCACTGCTTGCATGTAGGTTGATCACTGAATTCGGAGATTTTTTGTCATTACTATACTTTCAGAAAGCTTAAATTGTGCAGAATCTGCGAGTGAGGTGTTTTAAAACAAATATTGACTGCTTTATTTCGCGGTATAGTAAAACTAGCCTCCCTCGGTGATCCATGGAGCATTCTATTTTCCCTTGGCTTCGTCTCGGGAAAATAGCATGCTCCATGGATCACCTCGGGAGGCTAGTTTTACTATACCACTCAAAGCAGTCAATATTTGTATACTATGCAACACAACAACACTTTTGTTATGGTAGTCAGTGTCCAAATATAGCAGGGTCAGCAAAAACAAACAAAATGGCACAGTGTCAATGTTACTTCAACAACTGTTAAAACACTTAAATAATTATGCAAGCTCACCATGCATACTATTTGCCAGGCACTCGACGCTACAAGAAAACATGTTTGTTACGATAGTCTGTGTCCAAATACAGCAGAGACAGCAAGATCACCGGATTCAACAGGGTGCGAGTGTGGATGTAACAGTTGACATGGTGTCAATGTTACATCCACACAACTATTCTTACTGTCTCTGCTATATTTAGACACTGACTACCAAAACTAAAGAGTTGTTGTGTTGCAAAAAGAATCTTAACCAGTTCACGCCGGAGGACGTATATACACGCAAAGCTTTCCCCAGATTCAAAACGGATGACGCATCAACACGACACGTCACGGAAATGTCTGTCAGCAGCGAGCAAACCTGGAAATGCGTGGGTGTGCTTCCCGGTTCCCTGAACCCACCTCGGATTGAGTTTTCTTTAAAAATAATCCCGCGCCTCGGCTCGTTGATGTTAAAATAATCCCGGTGCGAACTGGTTAAAAAACACTGCGTTTTTTCCATATTTTTGTATCAAGTGTTGAACAAAATCAAAAAAGAAAATATGGACATACCGTAACATTGACACAGTGTCCATGTTACGTCAGAATTACACATTTTCCACCATATTTTTGTTAACAAAATATGTACACGATTTGAAACCTTTCAAAATATTCCACACCTAAAAATTTACAGATGTTACAATGCAATAACAATCAATTACTTCAGAACCTCCACCAGAATATAGCCCACCTTCACTCGGAACTCATATCCAGCTGTACGGACACCAGGTAAGAGATTTCCATAATACGTTTGATAGGGGCCTACTATCTAATCTCGACTCTGTTCTTTTCAACATGATAAACAAGAAGATTGGTGGCTTGCTTGCCAAGTAGCACCAACGCAGACAGAGACGTTTCAGATGTCCCAAGCTCCAATCGACATTGCCACCCCCCCCCCCCCCCCCCTCTTCCAATACTGTAGTTAACTTCATCCATATAAGATGCTGAACACAAACTTCTCCCCAATGGTCTTAATTGTTGTCCCACTCTCAGTACCTCTCACAGAATATTATCCTAGAATCCGTCTCCGTGAGTTTTTCCTTGAATCTGATACTTGTGACCCAGAACCCGTCCATGTCAAGAGTGCATGGGTCAAAAACACCAGAATAGCGTGTCTTTGTTCACTTTGAAATTTATAAAAAAATTGACCTAGTCAGTTTCCCTTGTGGTTTATTTGTGTATTATAAGATAAAAAGTCGTATCCTTTTTGAGTGATCCCCACAATGTCCCTTCCTAGGTTGTATCGTAAAATTGGGCGTGATTTCTGGCCACACAGTATTCTGGTGTTTATGACTTCTGACTAGCGTCCTCGAACAAAAATACTGGCAATTTGGGAGACCGCCAACATAGGGCAAGATAGCTCAGTTGATAGAGTGCAAGTCCAATATTCCAGGGGTCGCAGGTTTGAGTCCCGCCTTGCCCTTTTTTCTTTTTTTTCATTTAAAAAATGTAATTTGATTTGAATTTTTTGGGAGCTTTAGGACAAACAAGTCGAAAAATAAGTAGGAAATGTAAATAGTAAGAATTTCAAGAATTTAAATTCACCTAATCCTGATAATTCAAGCACTTACCAAAGGTGTATCCTACCTTTAAACACTCGCTACGATACGTGTACTTACCAGTCATTGTGGCCTTCGTAGATGTAAGGGGCCTGCAGGAAACAGATTTAGTTTGAGTGAATGGCTTAACAAGGGTCATCTTGTTCTTCACCATCTTAGGAGCAGCAGGTGGGGGTACTGGAGGAGGTGGAGGGCGCATAACTTTTGTAGGTGCAGTGGTTATCTGAGTTTGTTTGTGACTTTTCTTGACAATAATGGAGGGCATGATTTGAGCAGAGAGATCTGACAAAGAAAAAAGAAATCGGTACAGAAATTTAATGGATATTGTTATACATGTGCTCTACTACAGTTGTTCATATATAAAAGAAATGTAGGAGAATTGGTAATTATTAAAACAGTTTTGTAAGTGTGGTTTTATCACAAAACAAAGTTCATGGTTAGGTTCTTGCTATTATAGACCATGCAAGTCTCACCAGTTCACAAATATGTGTAAACACTTTCCATCATGGACCCCCTATCGGCCCTCTTGTGTTCGTACTTTTTTTGGAAGGCCTCCTATATTGTTCCAAGTCCACTATTTGAATGCAGAAACATGTACAAACTCTGTGAGTGTCTTGGTACCAAACACTAGTCACAGAATCCCGTGTTTGAATTTCACAACTGTTATCTGCATGATCGTTGAACGAAGTTGAGGTCAGCCAATTTAATTTTATAATAGTCATAAATCCGCAGTATTTTTAATATGTTCAATCCGTTGATCGGATGGGCCCATTCATAATGCAAAAGAAATGAAAAAAATAGCATTTTTGACACATTGTAGAGATCGTCATGGTGCCCGGATGTGGTGTATTCTTGTAAAATCTCTATAGATTTTGAGGTCAACTTACAAGCTCTATTGACTGAGAAACTCTGTGGACCAGACCCCACAGAGTTCATTATTTGGTGTGGTGCACACACAGGAAGCCAGACATTGGGTAATATTAGTGCAGAACTCTTACTTCTGAACAGACAAGAATCATTAGATAACTCATTATAAAATTTGGTATATAAAAAAAGGATTTTATCGTCCTTGAATCAATTTCACCCAAGTTAATACGGGTTCAACATGTCCTTACCTCCTTAGCAATGCGGTTAACCTCGTCTTAACCCTAACTCAGTTTTAATAAAATGTATTATTTACAAACCTTAATTATAAGCCGACAACTAGTCAAGTGTATTGTACTGTGTAGAGCCTTACATTTGATACTTATTGTGTGTTTTATGCACGACATACGTGTATGAAATCGGAGATTGTCACAGGCCTTTATTTTTATCCTCATCCTGAATTGAAAATGTGCTTGTCATTCCAGAATAATTTATGAAGTTTAAACTAGTATGTGAAAGCTGTTATTTATATTTTTGTCCATTAAAATGGGATTTTCTAATGCACTTTTCAGTTGGTTTTGCGTCTCACACTGCACGTGTTGTGCAGCAGAGATTGACAAACAATGTTATGTATTATGTTGTCATCGTAATTTTACTCCCAAAATTTCCCTGAAATATTTAAATCTTAAATTAAGCATAATTTTACTAGTTTGGTGACTTTATAACCTAAATATCTTCAAATTCCATATGTTTATACATGTACATGAACAATTTTTCTTGTGAATGTAGTTTGCAATAAACTATGTAATAAGCTTACTTGACTGTTGTTGTCCAGGAGCTAGTGAAACCACATTGGTAATAACAGGAGTGGTAGTTTCTGTCAACAAAAGAATAAAATGAACACATTACTCTCAAGACATGTAAACTAATGTGCAAAAATACTTTTACTACATATCACAGTGTGTGCTTACTCTTCCAGGCCAATTTGACAGAATAGCTGTTGACCTCTTTTGCCCATTTCAAAAAACATTAATTATGTGGTGATCACGTGCATTCTGTATAATTGTCATATAAATCAAGGAGATTGAATGTAATTATTGCAGGTGACTATACATGCGAATGGTTAGAAGGCTACCAAAGCTGTCAGCCAAAGAAGTAAGCTTGTTTAAAATAAATTGCTAGTGTTATTTTAGAATCTCGCATGTAGGCTATGCTTAGTGTTATTAAAATAATAAAGTATCATACCAAATTTGTAAAATATGTTATTCTTTTCTTTTAATTTAATTTACTATTAATAAATAGAGAGTTTAAAGCTAGTCAAGAATACCGCGTTTTGCAACAGAGCAAAACTAATGGAACGTTAATGCATGGTAATGGAACCAAACTGCACGATGTACCCTCGGTATGACGTGAATCATTCAACGGAATAATTGTCAATGAAATGGGGCATATAATTCAATCTCATGCCACTAAGTTCCACCAATCAAATGACAAGAATCCAGTTAGGTATTATATGATATAAACTACCTTTGTCAGCCAAAGATCAGACAAACCAAAGGCAATGATAATGTGAATGCCAACAGATTTATTTCTTCTTATTTACTATAAAAACTTACTTGGTGCAACTTGAGTGAGCTGAATGGCAGGTATTGTTGACTGTGTTTGTGTTGTCATATTTGGGATATTCTGTTGTGTATAGAACAACAGAAGGCAGTGCTGGTTGCAAACTCTCTTCATTTCACCACGCCATAGAAAGCTCTCTTCCAGCTTACGTCCAGTACATTTACAACCATCGCATCTGCAATATTATATGCTGACTAATTAGTTATATTACAATACATAATAAAAGCAAAAGTGTGCTGATGAACACAAATGCCACACCAACGTATTCGTATACCCATGATATGGCACCACCGGTACATGAATATACCGGTACATGACATTCATGACGACAAAAAACTAGCAAAATTCGATAGATTCTCTCAAAGTTTGAGCAAAATTACAAAATGGCCATCGTGTAAAAGGAAACCAATGCTTGAGAGTGACCAGTGTTCCTTGCAAATCTTTCTGAAACATTGAGATTTTCTAGGTCATCAATGTTCCGTTAGTCTTGGTGCAAGACGTTGTTGTTTATTATAACGCAACTATCGCGATCACGCAACTAACAATAGAGGGCGCTTGTTGGGAAACTTCCAGATAACCACCACACACATATCGGCTCAGAACAACGTCTTGGTGATTTTGTCTCGTCTCACCTGACATAACCAAATGTGACCTCAATTGCATATTCAACAAAGGTCATATTGAGAATACGCAAGCGCACAAGTACGCTGCATAATGAGCTGACAGACTGGTACATTGTACATGTATTACTATGCATGCACATCATCAATGGTCAGAGTCAAAGTCGTGTGGGTACAAGACTCGTCACGTGTTCTGCAATACATAAACTGTTTATGCAAATTAGGTACTTCATAGGTATGCGAGGAATCTGCCCGGAATTTTCCGGGCAGATTGAACGAGTTGGCCAAGACGTTCTTCTTGACAGATTCGCGGCTTCCAGAATACGCTCTCTATTGGTGGAATAGTTGAGACGCGTATAGTGTTGTTGAGTGCATAGGCCCTATGGTTTTACAGTTTTACTAACTCAGCAAGAACGTCTTGCACGTTCCGTTAGCAACTTACACAAGGAATTGCTTGCTAAACGCCTGTGAAAAGAAATGTAACATTTTGTCAAATATTAATGTTAGACGTCACTTGCGAAGTGGGCCTGTATACGTCAGGGTGGAGATCTTCCACCATGCATGTGCTGGACCTCTGTAATTCAAGTTGGTACATGTATTTCGGCCTACCTGGATTATGTTTTCTTGGTTAAAACAGGCATATATTTTGCACGTGGGACGACAAATACATGTATCTATGTGTAAGTAAGATATCTGCAAATGGTGTATCCTACCTTTAAGATTGGTACTAACTATTACTAACAAATCTTCCATCCTATCCACTCTGCCCTATATTCCCTCTTGGTTTATTCCCTTCTTTGTTTGATCTCCACCTATACTCCTCGATGGTCTTCCAATCTACCCACTCTGGTCTGTCCTTTATTCCCTTAATCTCCACCTTGGTATACCCCTCAATGGGTCTTCTATCCTACCCACTCGATCTGGTCTGGTCTGGTCTGTCCTGTTCCCTCTTGGTTTATTCTCTTTGTTTGATCTCCACCCTGGTATACCCTTCGATCTGTCTTCCATCCTACCCACGCTGGTCTGCCCTTTATTCCCTTCTTTGTTTGATCTCCACCTTGGTATACCCCTCGATCAGTCTTCCATCCTGACCATGCTGGTCTGTCCTTTATACCCCTCGATCAGTCTTTAATCCTACCCACTCTGGTCTGTCCTTTATTCCCTTCTTTGTTTGATCTCCACCCTCATATACCCCTCGATCAGTCTTCCATCCTACCCACTATGGTCTGTCCTTTATTCCCTCTTAGTATAATCTTTCAATTGTTGGTTCTTCCACTCCACTCTCTAAATTACATGCCTTTCTCCTCAACCCTACATGCTCATGTTTGTTTCTTACTACCACTGTCATTTTGCCTCTCAAAAGAATATTGAGATAAAAATACAATTTTTCATTTTGTATAATTATTGAGGTCAGTCCAGTCTGAAAAACAGTTTTAATCATTTCCCCATTTTAATGATTGCAGGTTCAATGTTATATGAATAACAGATTTCTTACTTTGCTCCCTTGCTCAGCCATTTATCATACTGGGACTTGCAAGCCATACTGCAGAATTTCTTCTTGTGGTTACCATAGATACGTTCCACTCTACTGCGACAGGTCTGTGCACAATAATCACACACAGTGCAGCGGAGCCCTAAACGCTGTGCAAACTGTTGTTTGTATAATAACTTGCACCCTGTAAAAAAATATAAAAAATAAATAAAAATGAGATCTTTAAAAACACATTCTTGGAAAAAGGTGCCGTGATTTCACAGGATGCTTGAGAGTGCTATTCACTTCAGTCAAGTAAGGTATTTCATCATAATAAAGTGGTTTGGTTTTTTGATGTTTGCAAATGGTGTAAACTACCTTTAAAAAAAACCACAATTTTTTTCTTTATACGTCAATACTGTAAACTTTGAGTGAATACATGCAAGTTAATACTATTGTGTAAAACAAACTTATAAGGTAATTATCGTGATTGTACAGGTGCCATCAATTGACCAGGTCCAAACCACTTTGCTAAGACTAGAATTAACACCTGCAGCCAATTCTTATAGACTCATTGCTAGTCGTTGATGTATTCAAGTGATTTTTACATTCAATGCAACAATCATGGATTTATTTTTTTATGGATTTAGTGGTAGGATTTAAAACCAAATTTTTTCGATATTCGACTTTATTCCACTTTTCGGATTCGATTTTGAAAACTGAATATTCGAAACCAACTTAACAAAAAATTAGTTCTTCAAATTGTTTTTGGGACACAGCTGAAAGAAAACCACTGCAGCATCCTCCAATGTGCTTCGTGGTCTTTGATTGTAACTGCAATCATTTTATACTAATGGTTTCTTTAGCCTGCCCATTTGAATATCAGAGAGTTCCAATTTTAGTTTAGCCGGTCAGTCTTAGTTTGGGATACATGTATTTGTTATTTTCAGTGAAATACACCTTCTTTGTTTTCCTTTGAAAAGTCGAGACAAAGGTGCAAACTGTTTCCCTGTTGTTTAGGTTCTTACATATGTGACCCGCTCCATCGTAATCAGGAATAAGTCGCTGAGGCCATTTTACACAATCGGCCGTTGAAGTGAACGCATGGGTGAAAATCGTGACCAAGTCGATTTTCTGAACATTGTATTTTTAGGAAGTGTAGTTATCACAGATTATTGTCATTAATGTCTTGTATGTTAAAACGATCAATAAAGATGAAAATGAAGAGGATTTGTGTGCGCTGTCCGTATGATTTTGGTCAATTTTGTTTATTTCCAAGCTGTTTTTTTCGGAATGTGGATTCGGCAAATAAATATACACCTGTCATCTTCATCAGACCATAACTCGTTAACCTAATCAGATACACACTTGTGATGGGTATCATTAGAAAGCTTATGAAATTCCCTTTCTCACCATGTGCATATCTCCAAAAGTCATTTTGCGACTTATTCCTGATTTCGATGGAGCGGGTCACATATATAGTTTAGATCTCTAATTGAGTGTTTCTCTTTTTCTGTGTTTTAGAATTGTGTTTGTATCTTTTGTATTCCTGCAAATAAATGCGAGAATACAGAGACATAATATTAGAATATCTCCGACTTGAGTCATTAGTTGATTGAAGTTTATACTCTCCCTGTTTGCAACAAATACATGTAGGGTGAGGGTTGTTAATCAGTTTATGTCGGATGATATATATACAGAAAGTTTTTCTGAGATTCAAAACGAACGATGGATAAACACGTCAGCAGCAAGGCCGGAAATATGTCAGCGACCGGTTCGCAGCAAGGGTGGCCAGGTACGCTTCCCACTAATAAAAACACTGAAAGAAATCTTGCGCTTGGTCAATGTCAAAATAATCCCAGCGCAAACTGGTAAGTATAACTGTGCCTTGTTTGTGAGAAACTTAATGCTAGAACTAACCTTCACTGCAAAAGCTGCGTGCCTGGCCCGAGAAGTAAATACATTCATGTAGAATCTTCTCTAAATGGCAGTAGTCACACTCCAGAACAACAGAGTTTAACTAAACACAAAAGTGAAAATGTTTCGTTAATTTGAAAATTGTTACCTGAATAAAACTAACAAATGGCTGTAAATATATCACCCCAGCCCCCTATTGTGTGAAAATTGGTATTGGATTTTTATGGATTTAGCACTGTTAATATCAAATGTAGAATAACATTATCCCACATCATCTTTATCTTTCATTGAATTTACGTAGCCCCAAACTTTTACAACTTTGACGTCATCATGTCATACATTTCTTACTTGTACATCTTTCTGACAATTCAAAGCTAATGTACTACAAAACGACTTTTAACCCTATAACGTCACCTAATACATGTACTACAAATTACTACTGGAGTTAACTGTAGTATGAAGTACTCTTACTACACTGGTCTATGAGAATTATGTAGTACTTGTACTGTACCAGATGAATGCCAGGGTTAATGTAGTGTTTTTTAGTTCGCCATTTGTCTTGACAAATAATTAACACAAAAATTCAACAATATCAAAATATTACAGGATCATGTTACATTTCAATTTTCAAATCGAATAAAAGGTACCGGTACATGTATGCAGATATTGTGTACATCTCTACATAATTTAAATGCAAAGTTTCACAAACTGCATTGCAGATCTTTTTAAAAGACCCTGAAATACCTTTAAAAATCATAAGGTGATGTCATCATGGCAATCTTGACTTGATAGCAGTATGCATGTGATAAGATTGTAACTGGAAATGAAATGGTCAGACTAAGTGCAAAAAAGTCGAGTATACAAAACTAAATAAATTACATACCCTCTTAAATTCGTCCAAGCAATTTTGTGCACAGAAAACATTGACAACACCTTTAAATTCCAAAGGCAGTGGTTTGCTGGCAAATCCTTGGAGGCACTGGCTGCAAGTTAGCTGCAATGTCTCCTGTGGTAGAGTGACAGGTGGCACGTTGAACTGTGCCTGGAATGCAATTACACATCCATAGGTGCAGAAGTTACGAATGCTGTTATCTGACATAGTCAGATGATACTGAGGACGCTGCTGCTTGGAGCAATGGTCACACTTGTTTCCACTGGCTGAAGTTGGACGTGTACTGCTACCTTGTGAGGTCTGTTGGAAAAAAACGGACAACTTTTTCCTGTTTTTGTTATTCACTCTACATGTACGGTATGTTGGTACACATATTTGAATAAGATACACATATTACATGTATAACGTTTCTTGTACAGTTGCTCATGATCAGGCCCGCTGGAACAATTTTTTTCCAGGGGGTGCGGACTTTATTAAACGATCTTTTGTGCAAGCGCGAAGCCATTACGGCGTGGGGTCCGAGGCCCCGGGAGCTTTGAGTTTCTAGATGCTTTGTGGTGCAATCTGAGCGTTTAATTGACACTTTTACTGCATTTGTAAATTGTAAAAGATATTTCTAAAATTCGTTTTTGTATGCTGAACCTTCTTAAAAGATGACGGATTCCAAAATATCGCTGAATACCTATAAACCACGATTCAACCCAACTGTTAAGTAATGAGTATTTTATGTATTTTATGGTGACCTTTGGTGTGGTAGTAGGCCTACAAGTGTTATTCCCATCATACGTGCGGCATTTTGATGGGAAGTTCAAAACATTCATAAGACCCCAGAGCTATTTTGTCATATTATGTAAGGTCTCAATAAAGCACTCTTCAGCTGAAATGTACTCTGTAGTGATCTCACAATTTTGTTGAGTTTAACTTTACCCAGGATTTGGGTGAGACCCTGAGAATCCCCCCCCCCAAAAAAAATATATATATATAATAATATACGCGTGTGTAAAGTTGGGTGCGTACTTTACACGCGTTATCAGGAACTAGGCAAAAATATACGTTCGGTCTTTTAATTTGGCGAATGTTTAAATACTGAAGACTCTTAAAGTTAGTTTGATGTTAGTTAGTCATTTGATGCAAGAGTTTATGACTGTAGAGTATGGACAAACTATTTAAAATAACACGTTGTGAGTGACGTACCGCCCCAATTTCTTTTTCGTAAATTTGCGGCTCCCGCAATTTTTTTACAAGCCGTCCAAAAAGGTCACAGTGCGAGTCAGAAATCTGGCTAAAGTACCTCTTCTATAATTTTTTCTAAACGATATTTCCACACCAAGAAGCTCACATTTTACTTTTCAAAACGCACCTCGTTAGAAAAATGCTTTTGGAGACCAATTCAAACAAAAGAGGTAGGTTTTTTTCTTAAGCTTTTCGGAAATAGGAAAACGACTGTACAAGTTGACTCGAGAGACATGGAATAATTAGTTTAACGCCCCCCCCCCCCCCCCCTCTCTCTTCCTAGATCCGCCACTACCAAAACAGTTCATAAATGTAGTGAGACTGCAAGGAAAATGTTTAACTCGTTCAAGTTCTGGTATCTCTGAAACTCCAAAAGTCTGACTCCCAACATATTCCTCCATGCGGCCATCCAACGTTATTTAGCTCGTGCAGCTGCAAGCGCGACGTACATGTACATGTACAAGTGTACAAGACGCTGTTCCCGGCTCGTACAGTACACGCATGGCCAACACACGAGCGTGCATAATCGCTAGCTAGCTAGCTATACGGACGACATTGTTGATGCATTTTGGCCACAGTGCGCGATGCATGGGGCGAGGTGGATTTGAGAACGTCGTCACAGGGGTTGAACATTTTGAAATTTTTTAGTACCACGTTTGATTTGTTTTTAGGCCTATTGTATGATTATAGTTTTCCACTTTTAAGGATCTTTATTTTTGATCACGTAAGTATTCAAGTACTTATGATAAGATGTGCGTATACTAGGTCTCAAAGATACATGTAGGGGGTGCTTTAGTACATTGCAGCACCCCCAACCGAAAATTCAGGGGGTGCACCCCCCGTGCCTGCTCATGATAGTCCAACAGCAAAGGAGAGTGAACCCTAATTCTCGGATACAGTTTCTTTCTCTGCTGATTATTTATCATTGGGGTGTATATAATGAGATCTAGGGTGGTAGAAACCTATCACCCTTGAGCAATTTTAAATATTCAAGATGACGTCCAAGATGGCTGCTAGAAGGACTAACATTCAAATATTTATAATATTTCAATGTTTTCTGCCATAAAGAAATGACGATTTGGTCAAAATATGTGTTTTGGGGTCCAATGGATTCAACAGAAAGGGTTTGAAAAGTATTAGGTGTAGCGTTGTTATAGTAACTACTGTAGCAGCATGGCTATCATTATCCAGGATAATATATAATTCTTCGGATTTCCTAGATATATAAAGGTGGCTACAATACATTCGATGCAAGGATAAATGAGCTTAAGACTTTTTGTTGTCAAAAAAACTAAAGAAAAAACTTTTTTAGTTTGAAATAACAATACACACAAGCAAGATTTGTTTTTATGAATCTGGCGCCTTTTTCAAATCATAAGAGTTGTAGGCCTATAAATTACTCATACTGAATAAGCAGCATTTTTGATGGCGAAAATCTAGACTAACCCCCTCCACAGCATTTCTTACATACCATTTTTTGATAACATTTTATTAGTAGCATAACTAAAACATTATTTCTACAGAACCCAACTAAAGCAATATTTTGGATACACTTGCAGGCAATAAAGCTGTGTTTTTGAGGGGTGACATGCTTAACGGGCTGTTGGGTTCTTTAGTTAATTAGAAAAAAATAATGCTTTACTTGGGTTCTGTGGAAATAATGTTTTAGTATGTATACCACTAATAAAATGTTATCAGAAAATAGAATGTATAGAATGCTGTGGAGGGGGTTAGTCTAGATTTTCAGTAGGGGGTTAAGTAGGAGTAATTCACAGGCCTGCAACTCACTCTTATGATTAGAAAAAGGTGCTAGATTCATAAAAGTACAATTTTTGTGTGTATTATTCCTTTAAACTAAAGGAAAAGCTCAAATTTCATTTTTTTAGTTTTTGGCAAAAATGACAATTTTTGATGCAGTACTGCCTTAAAGGTAGTATACACCATTTGCAGATATCGAAAATATTTACTACCGAATTATTAAGAAATATCTTACTCATTTGAAAGTAAATAATGATTCTAGGCATCCAGCAAAATTATTGCGCTAGATATCCTGTAATTATTCAAAAAAAATAAATTTTATAAAGAAAAATTCGCGAAAAACAAAGCTAACATAAGAATAATTGCTTGACGTCAGTTGAAAACAAACGCTGTTTTTCGTGCTTTACTCGGCATCCATGATTGTAAATCTTCGAACAGGTCAGTTAAACGATATTTACTATAAAATACAACCCCCCCAAATCCACCCATTCATGATAATTCAAGCAGTTACCAATGGTGTATCCTACCTTTAAGAGGATACAATCCCCCAAACGTTTCTCACCAGATATTTTTTTAAATAAGCAAAACAAATGTTTTTGCGGCCCCAAAACAAATGTTTTTGCGGCCACAAAAATGGCAAAAATTCCAAAAACAGCTTGCTAACCAAGTCCTTTCATATAATTTTGTTTTGTTTAATGGGAGGACACTTATCTCAAATATTTACGTGGACGCACTCTTAACATTTTTAGACTTTTGTGTTTATGTTCAAGAGACATATTTTAGCTTTGTATGGTACTCAGTCTCTTCAATATACGTTGTTTTTATTACGCATACTTTGAATAGCTCACGAATCGATCCTGTGCATCCAACGCGCTAATGTTAAAATATCTGCCGTGGGACTGTTGTATTATGTGGCCAATCGTTGGCTTACATGATGCTTGATTAAAGCTGGTTCAGGGGCCAATTATTACTTTTTTTTCTAAAAAGCCAGTCATTACCATAAACACCCGCCTAGTCCAGGTGATCGAGTTTCGACCAATCAGAAGCCATCAACTCTCCAAGTTATTTATTAATTCTCTATTATTTTGAGCTGCATGAAAAATAAATCTTTGTATTGCTGTTCAGTTAACAATGCACAATAGACTTGTGTGATGTGAACATGCACAACTTATACTGAACTGCTTATGTTACCTGTTGTGCTTGCTGAGGCTTTTGCAGATTGAGTAATGCTGGTAGAGTCTTTACAGCAGGTTGTTGTATCAAGGGCTTACTGGTTGGCACAGCCTTCTGAGATGGTTTAATAAAGGGGATGGTATCCCTTTTGCTAAGACATGCAGTAGAACAAAAGAAACGCACAAGCTCTGTTCCATTCCATTCCTCTATCATGCTCTGTGCCCAATTAGGCTTCTGCAAAGTGAAAACAGTGACAAAAATGTGCCGTTACATTCATGTGTATAATGCGACAAATTTCATTGAGGAAACATTCGAAATGTTCCCCCATTCCAGCAGGGCACTTTTTCTTATAAGAAATATCATTACACAAAAAGGACATGCCAAAAATAGTCTTTCTTTACTTTAGTAATAAGTTCCTTAAAGTAAAACTGCAGTAACCTAATAAGTATTTTGTCAAGAATAGTGTCTTGACATGCACAAATGACCCACCAACATACAATGTATACCACCCTTTTAAAATCAAGCTTCCAAGTCACAAATTTGTTTAGGTAATATTGTATTGATGTACATGTATGGCCTATCGAGGGACAAATCAACATATTAAGCAAGGATGTTCCAATCACTTTCATTTTTATAACCATAATAAACTTGGCCTTTGATCTAAAATCAATAGAGTTCTATAGAACACCAATACCAATCCAAACACATACCAAGTATGAAGTTGTTGATTCCTAAAGTTATGATCTTCAACCATTTATATTGTTTTAATCGTCATAGTCTTGACCTTCTACTTGTGGGGTCTAAAATCAATAAGGTTCTGAGGACCCCAAGATCAACTGCCATACCAAACATTCAATTGATTTATCGAATGGATTTCACAAGTTATGGTGTCCAAACCCGATTGTGCACATGCACCCTCGCACCAACACACAGTCTTATGTTGCATACATACTGGTACTGTGGACAATCCTTTGTTTTAGCAGCCACAAATACTTTTTGATCCTAGTCCCCTCAACTGTTCCCCTTTCATTTTTCATAAGTGACAAATACTTTTAACCAGTTCGCGCGGGGAATATTTTAACATCACCAAGCCGAGGGGCGGAATTATTTTTAACGAAACTCGATCCGAAGAGTGTTCAGGCCGATAGTGCTGGGAAGCACACCCACGCATTTTCGTTTTAAATTTGGAAAAAAATTTGCTTTTATATACGTCATCCGGCGCGAACTGGTTAAGGCAGGCCAAAAACAAATTGGTATATGTTTTTTAGAATACAAATGAAAAATATATTGTACATGTATGTGGATAAATAAAACAAATTGATAGAAGAGAAATTGTACCTTGCAGGCAGCACATGCTATAGTGCTCATTGAACGTTTGAGTTTCATCTTGAAACATCTCATGCTACAAAAGCGATGTACTTTGCCCTCTATCTCAATACTCCTCATCATCTTCTGATTAGAGCAGAGAGCGCTACATTGGCTGCAAAGTGAAAATGCTAACTGGTTCTTTTCCTTGAAGCTTGTAAAGCAGTCGGTGGAGCATAGACCATTCAGTTTGCCTTGTAGACTGATCACATGCTTGGCCTACACAGACAGAAGTCACATGGTCAAGTATAAAGTAAAGCTAAGGTATTACAAAACACCAAGAGTGGTAATTTATACTAAATACGAGTTGCAATCAACACCTTTTGTTCCAATTGTAATAAATTGTTTGATTCTCTAGACTAACACTTTGATATTGTTGGATTATGTTAAGTGATTGCTAGGCCAAAATCCATGTCAAGTACATGGCATGAAGACTTCATCTTTGAACATGAAACAGCTTTTTAGTCCAGTCTTTTTACGTTAAGACCTGGAACTAATTGCAACAGAAATATTTCAAGCATCAAAGAACTTCAAATAAATACAACAAATAAGTGAACAATCTACTGTTTTCTATTGAGTGGAAGGTTGCTTTTCCAAGCACTTTTTGAAGATTAACATTCAGGACTTTTTGTCCTCAAACAGTTCGTCTAGTGACTTGGTTTCAATTGACATGCCTGTGTAAGCTAATGTTTAGAATTCAAGACCAAATGCGAATGCAGCAGATGACAGTGCGTCGGAAACTTAGGTCATTGAACAAATCCTAGCTTCGGTCTGTATAAGGCTCGATCCTTATTGCCATACTGAACGAAAAAGGCCCAAATGCAGTGGAAGTGAAAGATTTTAATCAGGCTTGTTTTTCCTTCATTAAGGCTTTTGGCGTCTACATTTTTTGTACAATTATAAAGTTATGCCAAGATCATTAATTTCTCAGGAAACAAACACGAATATCTGATTTGGGATATATCCCCAAGTTGGACTCAAGTTTATGTGCATGGACACCTAAAATTAACTTCAAATAGGTCACTTCGTGCACATCTTTGTCCGCCCCCGTTTTTGAATTTGACCTACACTGTATTTATGCCAAAACATTCCAAAACAAATTGTTTTATTGAACAAGTGGGGATTTATTTTAACCTATTAATAATTCCTGACCGTTTTTAAGAGAATACCAAATACTATTGTTTGGCAAAGTAGATTCAAATATATTATATACATTTGTAAATTGGTAGACATAGAAAAGTCGACTGCTTGTGATAAGTCTAGTTTCGCCTTGTCGCATGCGTGATGTAAAGATAAACGACACTCGCTCTGTACCGGCTGTTGTACGATAAAAGTGAGAAAAAAAAAGTGAATACAAATTAATTTTCCACTCATTGGGGGACATTATATTTTTAGTATGTCAAGGAGGGATACTTCCCCGCGTGACAAATGTCACTTATGTGGAAGTCGCTAACGACTAACCAGTGTAGCAGTTCTTGTTGTATATTTCAAGGAACTTATGTACCCTATCCTAGTTTTCCCTTCAACCTTGTTCTATGGTTAAAAGAACCCATAACAAAATCTGTCTTAGAAAAAGACAAACGTTAACGATAGTCAGATTTGAACCACAGACCTTACGATCCATAGCTTTCCTCTCTACCAACTTTGCTGTTGTCGAGTTGGTTGAGGAAGCCATTTATATTTCTGTATAGCTCTTTAATGTATATAAGTTGCCATTGCTCTTTCTCATGATACATTCACGCACCCCCCAGCTCCTGAAAAATTTATTGCGAATCGCTACACCAGTTAGTATTGAGTGTCTTCCTACTTATCTTCTGTGGCGGCCAATTAAAAAAATGTTTGTTCTATCAACATCACAAATATATTAAAGGGTACCTGAAATCCAAAACTTTAATATGGCGAAATATACGCTTTATTAAGGCTGAATACTTAACTGCAAAAACTTTATATTTGTTTGCTCATTAATCGTGACCCTAAAATGAAAAGCAATATGCGCAGTGAACCCGCCAACAAAAGATGACGTCACGGTAAGATCGTAGCGTGGCTACATGTATGTCATGTACAGCCTAGCCGGTTGACGATTGATCACGACTCGCGTGCACGAGTGTGTGTTTTGTGTACACGTACACGTACACGTGTTATTTTTCTGGCGGGAACTTCTTTTTTTCTTTTTGACTCGCCCTGTATTGACATCTGTGAACAAAATCTCGTCCAGGTAGGCATGATTGCAACCAAATGAAAGCTTCGTAAAGTCACCATTACCCGATTAGGATTACTAAATGTACAGTAACTATACGCGACATTGAGCGAAAATGTACTTTCTCAAAATTGCCGTGGAGCCTGTTCCTGCACAACTTATCAAGCTTGATATAAATGACACTCACAGCCTTGTGTTTGAAGTAAACAAATAGCTATTTTACACTTGACAAAATGTGTTTGAGTTGCAGCTCGATTCCACAGAAAGTAGGACAAAACTATTTTTTTGTTTACGACTTTTTTGTGAATGAACACAATTACACACAAACAGCTGTCGTAATCGCCGTTATTATTCTCGTCCAAGATGTTTAGATTGTTTAAAAGTTGCGGAAATCGCATTTTTTTTGTTTTTTGTGCAGCTACACAACAAATTTGTTACGCAAACTCTGACGCAAGCTGTGCACTTTTTCGTGTAATCGGCTGCTGGTGCCTGTACAATGACAATGCACAGGAAGTCTTGCTGCATCAGGTCTACACAATGGGTCAGATAGGCAACAAAATTACTCTTGCTTCCATGTACATGCCTTTTAAAAATAAAGTCAGGACAGAAGGAATTGTTTCGCTTTTGCAACTTTTTTGTATCGAGTACATTTGCAAATTTATGTATTATTCTCTTCACCTCATTTCGTGCCCTATACAAAAATGTACATTGTACTTTCAAATATGTCGCAGAAGATATAAACAAAAATTGCCTCCTAAATAGCCAGCAATATTTTAAAAACTTGCCTTTACGGAAAAGAAATTGATGGCATTTGGATTGGCAACTGAAGCCAGCAAAAGACGACGACAAACAATACAAGAAATTAATAATGCAGTTTACGCTTCTCTTTTATAAGTGAAAAACAGAACTAAAAGACAACTTCAATTTGAATGCAGACAATAAGTTTATAAGAAAACACTTTTGTCATTTCATAGACATGTACCTTGGCATAATTATTGCAGATGGCACAAACGAAGAATGTGTCCTGAGCCCAATACCTGGGCTGACCACCGTCCTGCTTGCCTGCCACTGGCTGACTTACTAAAGGCTTCTTTCCATAGTTATCCACACATTCTTGCTTACAGAAGTCAACAAACTTGCCTCCTGAACCAACTGGAGCAAGAATACCCTCTGAAGCCTTGGAGATCTCTTTACCACAAGTGTTGCAGTTCTTAAAAAAAACAAAGACAGCACATTCAATAACATGTAATTCTTATTGCACATAAAGGTATACATAAAAGAAAATTAGGAATAATGATATTCCATGTTCAAACAAAATTCAATTGAAATGATAGCCAGATCCAGGTAATAGTCACTGGTCAGTATTTGAGCAAGAAAATAACATTTTTGTAAAAAATATGAATTTCAAAGTATGCCCTGTACATTTCAGATAATTTGCAAAAATGTGACTCTCACCAAATAGTGATAAAGGAGCAAATATAAATAAGAATATTTACTTTGGTTATTTACTTTGGTCTTTTACAATTATTTTCTAATATTACATTTTTAGTGCAACAAAATTAATATTTTTAAATGGCACATTGAATATTATTGAATGGCACATCTTAATAAGCTTGGGCGATACCGCGATATTATCAAAAATCGCTATACCAGTTCTTAAACAATTACGATTACGATATTGTGTCAATATTTGAATCGCGATATTGGTCAATCGATGAAGTATTGCCATGCATTTCCTAATCGAGATGATCTTGCAACAACAAACAGCTGTTTCAAAACTTAGAAAGTCACAGACTGTAACCGCAAGATTCCCCAAGTGACTGATGACCCAACCAAGTTTCTTGAAAAGACCAACATCAAAGCCTTAGTGTTTAGGCGGTTTGACAGAGGGTTTTAATAGTGAGCCTTACAGCTCGCTCAAGACAACAGAATGCCAGCAAGTAATAATTCTCAAAAAATGACATCGTTCAAGGGTGTAAGCACAGGTGTCACGTGTGCTGCATGCGTGCGCATGATGTACATTAACGGTTGCGGTAAGGACCAATTTCTCATTGGCTAAGATCACAGGCAGTTTATTCATGATCAAATACAATGTGCATGATTGGCAAATAATTTAGTCTTCCAGAAGCGGACACAAATCTTATTGGCGGTTGGGGTTCGGGCTGTTCATAGACCAAGCAAAAAGCATTACTGCGGTTTCGGTAGGCATAATCCGCTGTGATGTGATTTAGGTTTAGGTAGGCCAGAGCTGCAGGTTTCTTCTAGCTTTCACGGTTGGTAGCCATTATGTTTCTTGTTTATAAGGCGCTTGCGATGCACTTTGTGAGAGTTTTTCTGTGGTTGTTGGCACTGAAGTGTTGATTTTTGTTGACGTCACAAATTATTTGCGATATCAAATATCGCGATATAATTTTTGACGATATATCGTGGATGAAAAAAAGCAGTATCGCCCAAGCTACATCTTAATGTGGCAATATTAAAGAAAAGCTGAGAGAAAGATTCCAGTTCTCACCCTAACTCTCTTGGAGAACTCTTCTGAGCAGGGTTGAGAGCAGAACTGCTTCTGTCCTTCTTGCGTCTCCCTTACAAACCTTTGTGTTGCTGCTTGAGTAATCATACCACAACAGTAGTCACACACTAATGTCTGTCGACCTTGGTGACTGTCAAGACATGCTTGAGAACAGAAGTTTTGATTTGAAGCAACTAACATGATGGTATCATCCACAGCAAGACTGCACTCAGCACAATAAGTTGTCTTCTTTTCAGATGTCTCCTATAAAAATCAGAAAACTATCAATATCATGGTCACCAAATCATGTACCGGTACATGAACAACTTCAATTAAAAAAAGGTAGGGGCATGGACACAGCAATTGCCTCGCCCCTTTGGTTTGGGCCATTATCTATGTGCGAGCCCCTAGCCGGTTGTTAAAAACCAGTGAAGCACATACATGTATATATATTTTGTCATTGTCGTCAATTCTCGCGCTTTATTATTATGTCTCCTATAATACGGTTTGTGTCACTTCTCGAAGCAAATGATATCGTTAAACCAAATGTTGTAAAAATGCAAAAAAATTATAATAATAATAATACATGTACTGGATTTGTTTATACCGGTAGCACTTTTAACTCGGGTCAAAGCGCTTTACAATATTACTATCCCTGATCATTGGGCCAAAGATAGGTGTAGTTAGTTGGATTTGTGCACTTTTTTTGATCTATGAAGTAGTAGTTTGATGTCACACCAAGAATGAGTATTGTACCTGATTTCATTTAGCATTATGTATGTATTTTTGAACAAGTTCCGAAACTTACATGTACTTCTCCTGTATATAACAGTCTGAGAAAGGCAAGGCAACAAGTTGAATTTTTTTATTTGTTCTATGATGTACATTTTCATTTACATGTACCTTTAAGTGTTTTTTTAAAAGGTTTCACGCATGATATGTATTTACGATAGTGTGTAATTTACTTTACACTTTAATAAAAGGCTAGACAGGGCTGTGTGCGTTTTCCCCGACCTCCACTCCTGGCATCCAATATGTCAGAGACCTACTGTCATCCCCGACGTCCAAGACCAAGACGTCAGAGTGGCCCATGGAATCAACAACCCAGCATTGCCCTAGACAACAGCCACTGTACCTTGCAAGATCCGCAAGTATATTTTGAATAGTCATTTCCATTCACATCATCAACTGAACTTTTCGTCGTATCTTCCTGCATTCTTCAACTTCGTCTAACCGAGGATGGACACATTGCGGATTTAACCATTCTTATAATTCTTGTAATTCTTATAATTCTTATAATTCTTATAATTCTTATAATTCTTATAATTCTTATAATTCTTATAATTCTTATAATTCTTATAATTCTTATAATTCTTATAATTCTTGTAATTCTTGTAATTCTTGTAATTCTTGTAATTCTTGTAATTCTTGTAATTCTTGTAATTCTTGTAATTCTTGTAATTCTTGTAATTCTTGTAATTCTTATAATTCTTATAATTCTTATAATTCTTATAATTCTTACAATTCTTATAATTCTTAGAATTTTGACGGTTCTATCCTTACCATACTTTAAACCTCCTTAGGAAGAGAGTGAGCAAGAATTTGAGTCACCATGCCCTGTTCCTTACTCCCCAGCAATAGAGCTAGCAATGAAGCCGGTATCTCTGCCCCTCCCCCCGCCCCCCCCCCCCCCCCCCCCCCCCCCCCCCCCCGCCCCTTTCGTCCCCCGTATTACATCCATACAGCAACTACAGCTTTGCAAATAATGGCGGACATATAAAATACTCATTAAGGCCGGTTCATACTTTACACGAAAGCGATTGCGATACGAATTTGACGTCACAAAGCATTTGCCGCGAACATTCGCCCAAGTTGAAATGTGTTCAACGATTTCGCATCGCGAAAACTCCCGTATGAACCGGCCTTCACACCGCATTCAACCCACAGCAACCGCCTTTTGTGTTTAACCCATTGTTCTATGGTCAGCAACGGATGCCATATACTCACTGCATAACAAATGCACCCTTTAGCCGCTCTTTTTGTTCAATGCCACCTATACCAAGATTCTGTTGATGGGAGTACACGCACATGTACAGTACGTACACATGTACAAGTACGTGTTGATATACATTGTACATGTATCACAATGTCCGAAGAAACTTTGTCGATAGCACAGCCTGACATCGACCCCTTTCACAATCCTCACAGCAAAGAGACTCAGCAGTATCTGACAAGGTTTTGTCATGGTGAAAGGAGCTTCGCACCAACAAATTATTACATGAGGATGCAAAAGACTAATTGCAACCCTTTCTTGTGCCCGAGTCATAGGAATTTTTGTTACGTGCACCGGAGCTTCGTCCACCTTTAACCAGTTCGCGCCGGGTTTATTTTTAAGTTACCGAGCCCACTGGCGAGATTATTTTTCATTACAATTTTTTTTTTTTTTAATTATTAAAATATTCCTGTTTTGATAACGCAACTACTACAAGTTGCCAACACTTAGTTTATTAGCACCGTTATTAGCACCGTTATTTTGCCAAGGACATTTTTCTCTCTGCAGTCAGGGCGTGATATTACGTCAACCACTACCCGCCATAAAAGCTGAAGCATGTACGTGATCCGCATGGAACTACACCCAGGGCCGGGGACATTGTACGCGGATATACAAATATTTGCAAGCCCAGCTGAAAACCACATATTCAAGACTAGGAAACAATAGTTTGAAAATTTGAATGTCAAGAAATTACTGGACACAGCTGATAATTCTAGGCTGTATGAATTCATTGGAGACAATGGAACTCACTCACAAGTGTGATACCACAATATAGCGTATACACATCCACCGCATCAACGAAGCATGCTTGGCAACGTCGACGTATATTCACGTTTACCACATGTATGACATACACGTGAGTCGTGTATACCTGTCCTCCGCAGCGCTAGCGGGTAACATAGCGTAATTACACGTCAACCAAGGAAACCTTTGCAGCGTATTTATACACGTCCTTCGTGAAATTAAACTGCTGTGACGAATCATCACGCATCATCTGTGGATAGTAAACAATTTTTGGGGGCCTTGCTCGGGACATGTTTATTTGTCATCCCTTTTGATTTTCGGGAAAATTGTTCGTCCATATACGTCATCAGGCGCGAACTGGTTAACCACAACTCCCTAGGGTGTGTGCAAAATTATATTAATTTTGGAGGATTGCGAACTGTTAGAGTTAAAGACATTTATTTGTCGCTGGTGTCGCAGTATAATCGACTTTGGGATCTCACAATCATGTACAATGTACATGTACTACGTTAGACAATGCCTCTTGTAACAGCTGTTCAATGCTTTGACTGACCCGGCTGGGATCATATTTGCTCCGCACCATTCCTCCTGGGCTCGGCAAGTCAGGTTGTTGCGTTGAACTGCCAGAGAGCGTTTGATAAATTGCTCGATAAACGAAAATCATCAGTTGGCTCATATGATTATTTATATATTTTTTGCGTAAAGGGTACAAAATCAGCCGCAATTTTTGTGGGAGGCCATCTTGTTTTTCGGGGACATGGTACAATCGCAAATGCGCAAAAGGGAAAACAAGTATGGCAGCGCTTAATCGCCGTCCATTTGCAGGATTGTGAACGAGAATCAATTTCTTACATAATACAAAGGTGAGAGTTTGTTGAATACAAAATATAGCTTGTTGACGTTTGTTTGTTGATGCTGATCAGGTTTGTTGTGTTGGCATCTCTTAATCAGACAAGCAGCCGTAATGACATTGTAAAGCACACTAAATCGAAACTTTACACATAGATAGCATGAAGAGTGAAGCACAGTCAACAATGAAATTGAAATTGTGGGAAATTAAACGGCACACGAACTGAGTGTTTTTGCGATTAACGTTAGTCATGTCGGGCCCAATTTGTTGAGCCAAGTAAATAGATTTGTATTGTCTGGGTTGCTAATAATACATCCACATTTATTCACGCCAACAAAACGACTCGAATAAATTGGTGTGATGTTTTCTATTGGATTGCGTTAAAAAAAAGAAGCATTTTGAGAAACGTGCTCAACTTTCTAACCATTTTGTACACAAGAACAAAGATATTTTCACAAGGATACAACACTGCAGATGTATGCACGAGCTGGGGTATCTGCCAACGTGGCTTTAGAGGATACATTCACAAAGTTCTACAAAAAGAAAGTTTGTTTGGCGTCTAACTTGGCTCAGCAGTGTTGGCATCAGCTCATCTTTGAAGAACATGTATAAAGCGCGAGTCTTGACGACAATGATATAATTCAAAATTATGTAAAGATACTTACCTGCAATATAATTAGAATATACAAGTTCATTGTGGAAGAGAATCTTGCTCCCTCCCGTATGAACTCACACGTTTTTCTGACCCACGACATTTATTTGCCGCCAAGAGGATCAACTTTAAACAAAACACAGTTGAATGCGCACAAGGCGGTTTATATATACAGCTATTGGGGAAACTCATTTGCATTTTCACAATGGTTGTACGATACCATTCTCTACGAAGGGTGTAGCAAACCGTATTACAGGGACATAATAGAGCGTGATTATCTCTTTCTATTAACTCATAATTATTTTGAAGTACCTTTACATAATTTTAAGTTATTCCTTAAATAAATTCAAATCAATTTTAGCTCGGCTTACTTGGAAAGTGTCATTCACGATGTCTTGAACAGGCGCCATAGATGTAACATTAGAAATGACCAAACCGGTATCCTCTAAACAAAAACAAAAACAAAAACAAATGTAATCAATTTATTGACAAGAAATTATTTTACATCATGAAAAATCCCTTGTTGGCGAGTATAAGGGGTGCATTTCCACATTGTCATGCGTATAATCCGGTGCAGTGAGAGGAAAGGAACGTTGATTAGGACTGTTTTGAATATATCGAATATGTCAACAAATTCCAATATCAACTGAATATTCGAATAGCATTTTGTCGGTTCAAAAATTTGCCCATTCCTTTGTTATACCGTGACAAAGATGCAGTGGGCCGGTACTACACATCACAAAATGCCATGTGCTTTTTAGAAAAGAGGTATTTTTGACGCAGATGTACAGTACAAGCAACAATATTCATCCACAAATAAAGTTTAATATCGTTGCACTTTGTAATACGAAGTGCGATTATTAGAAAATGAACAACCCTCACGTTGATAATACTGGTGTCAAAAGGTTAACATCTCTACATTACATACAGTATGTATTAGGCCTGGACGATATCGTAAATTTTGACTGGCGATTTATGTAGATATATCGCCGTAATTTTCAAATTTGAAATAAGCCTATTATAATAGTATGAACTGGCCTTGAGACCGAGCGAACCCCAGGCTTAGACCGAGCAAAACCCAGGTCTGGGCCAAGTATACTTGTTTGTGTGGTTTTGTATAATTGCAAGTAGCATGCATAATCGCAGACTCATTGGTGAAGTTTCTGTTACGCCATGTAATTATGCACGCAACGTCACACGCGCATGCAAATATGACACAATTATGCTTGGAATTTTCTGAGCGATTGAGTTAGCCAAGACGACCTAATCAAAGGTCATGGCGTGGTCTACAGCGTAAGTTACAGGGCGCCCGCATCAGCGGCCTACGTGCACTGCATCCCGCAATTAAGACGTCATGCAACCAATACTATTGTATGCCCAAAGTTTCAGGTTTGGGGAAAAATAAAAGTATTTAACTTTTATGCTTTTGTGGATTTTGATGAAACTTGGATGCAGTCACCCTTGGTGGGAAGACAATTCTTCATTGGATTATTGCAGGGGTCGTTGTTTAAATATGTATCTTTGTCAATAAATTTTTTTGGATGAAATGATTCTTGGCTGGGGTTCATCAATTTCATAATTTTTACTCCCGAATTATTTTACTTATTTGAAAGTTAAAGAGCACCTCTAAGTAAAACAAGTTTTCTCTGATTTTACATTTTGAAATAAATATGGAAGTATCCCAACCGAATGCAATATCAATGGGATTTATAGCCCGCCTAAAAATAGTCTAAAAGAACGTTTTTTCGGTTCATGCCAAGACGCGAATTCTTAAAAACGTAAAGGTCACGCTTTTGTTTACCCGCGTCATTGAGGGGAAAACAAAGAAATTGAGGAGAAACCCAAATGCACATGCACGCACAACACACGCATGTTGTACGTTGCCCGGCCCTAGCTAGCTGCACACAACTTTCCATTCTTTGACGTGCGCGGGGAGGCCAATTCACTCAAGAATACAAGCCAGGGAACAGTAAGAAAACAACTTTGTCTTGGTACTCACGAATTTATAATTCTCACCGAGGATTTGTAGGTACAAAAGCCTTCCTTTCACTTTGAATGAAATTCGAACACGAGCTTTGTTGTACTCTACAACTTACAAGTACAAATCTAAGCGGGGTCAACGTACGTATTTGCCCATGTCACCAGCGCATCGTGTACCCACCACGTGCAAACCACAAAACGAATCGCATGCGTGTTGCTGCTGCTACCGGCCGGCCCCACGCACGATCGTCCGCCTGGTTACAACACATTATTGACGTTAGCGTCGGAATATACTTATGGCAGAATCATACAATTCCTGGGAAGATTTGAGCGAGTATTCGGAAGAATTCAATGACGAAGATTCCCAAGGCAATGCACTGGACTCGGCAAGGAGACCTGGAGGTTTTTTCCCCTCCAGGTCCATAGTGCGATCGCGACGATGTATCACTAACTAGTAAAGGAGTCTGGCACCGATCGTTCGCGGTGCGCAACCCGAGGCCCCCGTTGACGACGGGGCGCGTGGTGGGGAAAATCTCGCTGAACAGAAAGGCAACCAGGATCGGTTTTTACACAGAAACTGGTAATACAGAATTTAGATGAATATACATTGTATCATGATGCCACTTTAATAGTTATCTCAGTGAATACAAGTCATTGCAAAAGTGTTGGACAAACATGAACCACTGCAGAGAAGCGACCACTTGGACAACCTAAAAATCCGACCTTGTGTACATGTACGTGCACGGTTTACAAATCGGACCCACTCTTTTCGTGTCTGAACATTCTCTTTGGAAACCTCAGAAAATTGTCTTCAGGGTTTTTAAGACAATTCCTCAAACATTTACCTACCACACAGGACTTCAGCATTTCGAAAAAATCTAACAAAATACGAACTAATGTCGAGAAAAACATTGAGAAAAGAAGGCCGCAAGCAACACAATCGCACGCGGTACGCGCACGGTGTGGCGGTGGCATGCATGGCCTTGCGATCACATACTAGCTGAATAACACGATGACGTTTCGGGGTCATGTTAATCTCATTTGCATACATTAAACATGGCTGTCGTTTTCTCAAAAATAGAGCAGAATCGTGTTGGGAACACCGAATTGAACTTTGTTTTTGATACACTAAAGTAAACCCCATGGAGTAAAATTATATACTAATGGTAAGATTGGTATATACTCTGTCATAAAATGAACCAAATACCCAAACTACAAAATTGTTAGAGGTGCTCTTTAATAATGATTGTAGGCATCAAGCAAAATAATTAAGCTAGATATCCAAAAATTGTTCAATTTTTGTTCAAAAGAAACAATTTGCAATCGCCGTCTGGCAACTTTGTTTTATAAAATTAAAAAAATAGAACATAAGAACCACTACCCGACACCGGTTGAAAATGTTTTTCTGGCTTTTCTTAGCATCCATGATTGTAAAACTTCGGACAGGTCAGTTAAACGATATTTACTATAAAATACAAGCCCCCCAAATCCACCCATTCATAATAATTCAAGCAATTACATGTACCAATGGTGTATCCTACCTTTAACTGCAATTAACGCCCCTAGCATTAAAAAGGGTAGTACATTGTACAAAATGATAGACTACGATAAGTGATGGCGCCCTCTTGTAATAGCCTGAATGGTATAGGTCGTACATGTAGGATTTAGGGCGCTTTTGGAATAGAAAAAATAATTCGTACATGTACGACCTTGGCACTGAAAGAGTTAAGCTAGACATGTACACATGCTCGTTAGTGTTGGTTAACAGCATGTGTAACACATTGTACAACCATTCGTCACAGACTTAAAGTTAAAGAAAAAAAAGGAGAATTTAAATTCTACGGTACACGGTAGCACACGGTCCAGGCTCGCAATCAACAAATTCTCCATTGCGTCCAAGTAATAACTCGGCTACATGTACATTTTAGCTAAATGTACATCTTAGCTACATGTACATAACTATGGAAGTACTGTAGCCCCTTTCCACAGACTTGTGTTTTTATTCCCAGACATAGCCAAATATTCTGGTCGCAACCACACTTGTTGCCCGAGTAGGCATCAGTCCCAACTAGTTCAGCATGAACAAGTACAGTGGTGATTAAATTGAAGTACCCATTAATTTGCGAGCGAGTACGAGGAGGTACGTGCGTTTAAGTGTGTTTACGAGATCTCGAAATCACTCTTACCGTCTCGAAAACCCTCAGCATTAAATTAACTCGCTCGAACCCGCTCGAAAATTCCCGCGTGCGTCGAGCGAGATGCAACGACTGTACGAGCGGTGATCACTGACCCGTGAAATTCCAGTTTGGGTTTCCAAGTACGAACGACCGCCTGTGTGTATGTACACTGAATGTCGCAGACTAGACTGTAAACCGCAGGATTCCCCAACTAACTGAGTGATGACCCGACCGAGTTTCTTGAAAAGACCAACATCAAAGCCTTAGCACCGCTCACTACTTCCAGTGACAAGATCGTTATCCAATCATGAAGTCCAGTTAAACAAATCTTTATTGTCGTTGGGTGTCGGACGTTCTCTCAACACAAAGTGGTACTCATAGAATGTTGTACTGGCCTGCTTATCTCCAACAAAGATACATTGTATTTACTTACACTGACCCATGCCTGGCAGATACAAAATTCATTTAAAATGCGTTGGTCGGTGTATTTATCGAGCGAATTTATTTGTCTCCTAACCCAACCGAAGATCATTTAATTGGCTGTAAGTACCTTCGTACCTTGCCGTACTGATTTACAGAAGGTATTGAGATGTTCAAATAAAAACATGTTAAAACCCCGAGCCTGTTCATTTATGAAACCACAGTCCTAAACAAAAATATTCCTTAGGTTAATTATGTAATTGTCCATGTTTTTATAGAAAAAAAGAAGAGAAATGGTACTTAAAGACTTATTTGTCTGAACTCCTAAAATTTCTCCAACCGATTTCAGGGGTAAATAATAATGCGATTTATTCTTGGTCCGGCCCAGGCGTTATGGAGGCGGCGTTTAGCTTTGATGACTGTGAAGAATAGGTTTTGATCGACAGGCTCCACAAAAGGATCCGGTAGTTCTCCCAGTAGAGAGATTATTTTACGCAACTTGGGGAAAGGGCAAGTACTAGAATTGGTAAAATAATAAAGTAGGGGAAAATAATAAAGCCAGAGGAAATGTGCAGTTCTGGTGTCTATTCTCACAAAATAAATGTACATTTACTGAAACATCACACAATTTTCTAATATAAGTTGTATTTATCTCTTGGCCTAACCGATGGTCATTAAATTGGATGCGAGTACTTTACAAAAGTTTGCCGTAATCGTTTACAAAATTCATTCAGATGTACAAATAAAAAGGTGTTAAAAATTCTGAGCCTGTTTATTTACGAAACCCTAGTCATCCAAAATATATCCCTACGGTTAATTTTAAAATTGTCCTTATTGTCTTTTTATAGAGAAAAAGGGGAAAGGGTACTCAAAGACTTATTTGTCTGAACTCTTAAAATTTCTCCAACCGATTTCAGGGGTAAATAATAATGCGATTTATTCTTGGTCCGGCCCAGGCAATATGGAGGCGGCGTTTAGCTTTGATGACTGTGAAGAATAGGTTTTGATTGACAGGCTCCACAAAAGGATCCGGTAGTTCTCCCAGTAGAGAGATTATTTTACGCAACTTGGGGAAAGGGCAAGTACTAGAATTGGTAAAATAATAAAGTAGGGGGAAATAATAAAGCCAGAGGAAATGTGCAGTTCTGGTGTCTATTCTCACAAAATAAATGTACATTTACTGAAACATCACACAATTTTCTAATATAAGTTGTATTTATCTCTTGGCCTAACCGATGGTCATTAAATTGAATGCGAGTACTTTACAAAAGTTTGCCGTAATAGTTTACAAAATATATTTAGATGTACAAATAAAAAGGTGTTAAAAATTCTGAGCCTGTTTTTTTACGAAACCCTTGTCATCCGAAATTGTCCTTATTGTCTTTTTATAGAAAAAAGGGGAAAGGGTACTTAAAGACTTATTTGTCTGAACTCCTAAACATTTCACCAACCGATTTCAGGGGTAAATAATAATACGATTTATTCTTGGTTTTTCTGGTATCTAATAAAATCAACATACACCGGACTATTAAATTACGAGGCTGGCGAAATAAATTTCAGAGGTTTATTTAATAACATTTATTTCTGGTTTCATTGTTGGAAAAAAAAAGAAAAAAAAACCGGGACCTTAACACCCTAACAATTTTAAACGGATTTAGGGGGACAATTTAATACGATTTATTTTCCGTTTTTCTTGTACATGTATTTAACAAAAACGATCTATTTTATGGCCCGTAAATTACAAGGATAGCTTTTAAAATCTTCCACCAAACCAATAGGCCTACAGCCAAGAATAAATATGAATATGATCAAGGTGATACAAAATCCCGATCCAGGACCCCAAGACCCCCCAAACTAATATTTTGAATATAATCCAAGTAGGCGCAAGAAATCCAGATAATGATTGACAGCTGACCTACAAAATGTATTAAGTTGGATAAGCAAGCCGGCCAACATGTGGCCGACCACCACATTGGAATTTTAATTGGCTGGGGAATGTTTCTTTGTGGCATACAATTACAACCAATGAAAAAGATAATTTGTTAGAAGGAAGGACATGGTTGGAAGTTCTTTCTTTTTTGAACGATCTCATTCTCACCAACGCTTTTTGTCCTTCCGAAAACACCGCTCGATAATACGAATAGAGATCAAAAATACTTTGTCATTCAGCTTTAAAACGCACCGACACAATGGACTTACATGCACATGTAGAGCACCCAACAAGATCCCACAAAAGAAGCCCGGTGCACTAATTATAATGAAAATAAATGTAGGCTGTTCCTTGGCACTCAACCAATAACCTTTTTATAGCTCCATGTTCCAGTAAAAGCGCTCTCAATTGGGCTTTTGTGTAGCGCAACAATCACTCAGAACAGTTGTCCCAACTGAAAAGCCGGATCGATTGGTAAATGGGCCACTACACGTACTTGGGAATCACACAAAGTCATTGTTATGCATGGATGACTTTCCTCGTAAGTGCTCGTTCTTCACGCACCTCGGAAGCGCTCGCGCGTAACTGCGAGACCCCGTAAATCCTCGCGGGCAACTGCGAGACCTCGTTAATCCTCAGACAATGGCCGAGTAGATACGTGCGTTAACGGGTGAATTGCGAGCGAGTACGAGTGCGAGGGGTACTTCAATTTAATCATCACTGTACGTGCTTTGTGCCTCAATCGAAACTGTCAAATCAGACAAACACCTAGAGTACAAAAAGTTAATGGCTCATAAATGCTTATACATTTTTTGGCAGTCGGCAATTTTGACCAATTGTGATCGGAAGTTGATATGGTAATATTTTTGTTGTCCCAATAACCAATACAATTTTGTAGGGTCGCATTTTATTGCATTCAAAAGGTATTTTAGGGCAATTTGACAATAAAATAAATAAAACCTGATAACTGCCTACAATATGCGGGTTTGTTTTTTGGTAATCTACATGGGTCTTTCCATAAATAAGGGGGCCAAAGCAGGACATGGTGTTATTTCTCAAAATGTAATTTACTTTCTATATTCTTTGCATGTTCGTATGGTGGGGATAGCTCATACGTTTAATGTATAACTTCAATTTCTTGAATCAGATGTTTTGTTTTCATATACGATCCAAAACTATCCATCACACTGTAACGGAGACACCGGTGTCTCAGTTACAGTGTGAAGTGTGAAACTTGTGACTTGTTTTGCCATAAATTAGTAGGTTTTCATTGAAAATTTAAATTTCAAAGGGTAATATGTAAACATCATTGGTATACTGTAATTCAGCTATTTTCAATGAAAACCTTCAAACGTTGGCCAAGCAGTAAAGGCCGACAGTTTTACGCGTAACCGTGACACTGGTGTCTTTGTTACACCGTGACTCAAAAAGTCCTGTCTCTCTTATTATGCATCATAAATGTCTGAATCTAGCAAAGTGCATAGTAATACCTGCTACATGTACATGTATGTAGCATGTATTACTATGCACTTTGCTAGATTCAGACATTTATGATGCATAATAAGAGAGACAGGACTTTTTGAGTCACGGTGTAACAAAGACACCAGTGTCACGGTTACGCGTAAAACTGTCGGCCTTTACTGCTTGGCCAACGTTTGAAGGTTTTCATTGAAAATAGCTAAATTACAGTATACCAATGTTGTTTACATATTACCCTTTGAAATTTAAATTTTCAATGAAAACCTACTAATTTATGGCAAAACAAGTCACAAGTTTCACACTTCACACTGTAACTGGTGTCTCCGTTACAGTGTGATGGATAGTTTTGGATCGTATATGAAAACAAAACATCTGATTCAAGAAATTGAAGTTATACATTAAACGTATGAGCTATCCCCACAATACGAACATGCAAAGAATATAGAAAGTAAATTACATTTTGAGAAATAACACCATGTCCTGCTTTGGCCCCCTTATTTATGGAAAGACCCACATACATAACGGTACACAAAACCTCGAGCATCATTACCTTGAGATGGCTTTTGAATTTGGTTCTGTTTCTGATTTGGTTTTAGACCGGTGACACTGCCTGTGATTGGTATCTTGCTTTGTGAAAGACTGCTGCTAAGCTGAAGATCATCACACTCTGTCTTCTCCAGTTGATCATATCCATAGAGTCCTAGCAGTTCATCCATGGTGGTACTGGCATAGTTCTATTACAACAAAGTATATATTCAATTACAAAGTAAAGGAACAATATACATTTTTTGGATGCGCATTTTTATGCAGCAAAAGTGCACAAAGAAAGGTGCTTGACAAACAACCCGATGAAGATTTTAGATATGTGAATGAGGCTTATCCCGAGAAAACAATCTAATATTTCTGATTAAATTTGCTTAGTCACAATTTGATTGTGACCGTAATCTGCGTTAAGGCCTGTTCTTAGCAAGCGGATTGCAGCTACTCGCGTGTCACAAACTAAACAGACCAATAGTGCCAAAGCTTGCGCCACGCATCGTTCAAACACACACGACTGTGATGATTATTTTAATGTAAAACGCCATTTTCTTGCTACCAACACAGGCAAAATTTATCTAAAAATTGAATATTGGAAAAATATTATTTGAGCAAATTTCACAAATGAAGATCTTATTTTTGCGTAATTTTTTTTTGTCGGTACGTGTTCTAATTTTGATTATATTTTATGAAATAAAGGCCATTTCAAGAGCTTGAAAATATTGTAAAGTTTATCTCTGTAGACGCTTTACCTTTGGAGATATATGAATGTACAAACATACCGGTAGCAGGTCATCCTAATTATCCAAAAACTCGTATTATCTTGCGACTTGGATGTGGTAATCTTAAACCTACATGTACCCTCCTCAAGCATTTTTGCTTTTTGTCTCGAGCTACATGTACCTTCTTTTTACCTCCCATTCACCTAATATTATTGTTAGAAAGATAAATCTTTATGTTGGTGGTTAAAAACAGGACGTAGAATGGGGGGAAGGTTTAAGGAGGGTACGTGCAGGTCAAGATTAACATTGATTGCTGCATTTACGAGTTCGCGCCTGGATTATTGTAAAATTCACCGAGCCGAGGCGAGGGATTATTTTTAGTGAGACTCGATCCGATACGGGTTCAGGCCGATGGTACCGGGAAGCACACCCACCCATTTTCCGGCCTTGATCGCTGCTGACAGACATTTTCGGCTTTGCTCGTGACGTTATGTAAGTTAAGAGGAATTCCGGCGCACTGCTGGGGAAGTTACATATACTTATAAGACGTGTTAAACTACCGGTAGTCCTAACTTTAGTGAAATTTATCCTACCGGTAGGACATGTCTCAAGTGAAGAAAAGTAACCCTTCCTAAAACGCATCCTAGTATTTTGTGAAAGTGTCTGCTGGTATATATATAAGTATGGCAAAACAAATGCCCAAACAAGACTAAAATGGAAATTGTTTATAAAATTAAATAAGATACTATTTGTAAAAACGTACAGTGATGTCCTTGGATTGACTTTCTTGACGTTGCTTGGTGTTATCCTCCTTATTGGCTGCTCCTTCTTCCTCTTCATTATAGTCACAATCTTTATACATCATCATTGCTGCATGGGCTGCTGCTCTCATCTACATGTATAGTGAACAATGAGAAATTAGTAACAGAAACAATCATTCATTCACCATCACAATGTACATTACTCAAAGATCACTGCAGTAGTTTGTGCTGTTCATGTGTGTGTATACATGTATTCCCTTCTTCTGTATTACCATGATCAAAGCCTTTTAAAATCGTTGAAATGTCTATCACATGTTGTGGATGAGGACTTTTATTGTGATATTGCGACTTGCATGTTAAAGGTAGTATACACCATTGGTAACTGCTTGAATTATCATGAATGGGTGGATTTAGGGGGTTATACTTCATAGTAATTATCATTTAACGGACCTGCCTGAAGTTTTACAATCATGGTTGCCGAGAAAAGCAAGAAAAACGACTTTCGTTTTCAACAGGAACCGGGCAGTTTTTCGTAAGTTGTTTTTGTTTTTTCGCGATCGCCGTCCGGCGATAATGAATTTTGGTTTATACAATTCAATTTTTTGAAACAATTACAGGATATCTAGGGTAATTGTTTTGCTGGATGCCTACAATCATTATTTACTTTCAAATAAGTAAGATACTTCTTAATAATTCGGTAGTAAATTTTTTCGATATCTGCAAATGGTCTATACTACCTTTAACCCTTATTCCTACAGTGTACAATGTACAATGAACATGCATACTTGTAGGCATGTACCGGTAGGCCACATGCAAATTTCCATTCCTCTGGATTGAATTAAAAGTAACAGACATCAAGTTTTAGTTCAAAATGATTGTGATGTATTTGTTTATTAACATTTAAAACTATTCCTGACAACCATTATGTATAACGCATTGTAACCCCCCCCCCCCATCACAAAAAAACTTTTATAAATAATGCCAAAAATCTACATTTTGTCAACTTGTTTTGGGGCCTTGATTGACATCAGTCAAGACATTGTAATGATAAAAGTATCGAAATTGGCAATGGCATACAAAATTCAAAAGTATGTACCATAACACCCTCGAAAATGTCACTATGAAGATTGAAAATAAAATGGACTTCAAAGTGCCTTTTCAATTATTGCATTAATCCTGACTCTACATGGTATTTTGGCTATAAACCCTGCCAAAAGCATCAGATTTCATCGATTGTCAAAGTGACTTTGCTGCAGGGTGTAAAAAGATCCATCAGGTTCGAAATCTCAAGGTCAAACTGCTTCAAAGTCTGTGGTCACAGAATGCAGCAGGATCCATCTCTGTCATTTTTACATGGGGATTACACGTAGCTCTCTTAGTCTTGGACTCTGGTTGGTTATACACTGAGCAAGTTTGATTGGGCAACCAGATTGACTAGACTTAACCATTAGTCAATCTACATGTAGTTGTCACTCAAACGCTGTGTGGTTTGACTAGCTAGTCCAACTGGATCAACCTACTTTTTTGTACAAGCCCTGGACCATGATTTCTCTAGTCACTCGCGAGTTGCGTCATGGTTTCAAGATGGAGGAAAAGTAAACTGGGGCAAGCTTTGCAAAGGTTCTACGATAAATTAAATGTCTCCAATGATGAAAACTCTTTGCAATGAGATAATTATTTTTTGCACTTAATTAAGTGGAAAAAATAATATAAATAAATCATTAACAAAATTAAAATTACGTGCTAAAATTTTACTTTGTTTTTTATCCTGAAGGCCGGTTGTCTGCTCACAAATAAGATCATTGATCAACTAGACAAACAGAAAATGCATGTGTGAAGTTGAAATGGAAAATTGACAAAAGGGACTAGTTCAGCAGCAATTAAACTTGCTCATTGTTGTCGACAGCTAAATCCATTCAAGTGCACCTGACTTTTTTACCAGATGCACAGCACTGTGTCGGGCAGAGGTAGGGTTAAAATTGTATTTCACTGGCACTTAAGAATGACTTTTAGCCCTTTTCACAAAGGCGGACGTAAATAACAAAAATGTCAACAAATATCAGGCTAAGGCTAAACATTAACATTTAGGCTTTCCATACTGTAACCTAAGAATAAGAAAGATCAATAATTAAAATAAGTACATGTATGGTGATAGCACATAACCGTTACAAAACATTTCTTATAAAATTTAAGAAATTGAGCTTCAAAATCAACAGTTAACTAGTTCGCGCTTTTTTTTTTTAATTACCAGATCCAAGCACGGGATTATTTTTTTTAAAGAACATCGACCCCAGCAGGCTCAGGCTGGCAGACCATGGGAAGCACTATGCCAGCTGTGAGCCGGTTCCCTGACAGATATTTCCAGCATGTAGCTCCAAGTTGCTCGTGGCATGTTTATTAGTCATCCGTTTAGATTTTTTTAAACAAAATTGCATTAATACCTTCCCATATCTTCACCCACAACTCTCCGACATGACGATACTTTCTCTGATGCGGATTATATTCACCCTCCTAAACAAATAAGTCATAATTATCCCATCCTTTTCTGCTCAGCCTTACATGTACTAATATTTTCCTCTCTTCTTTCCACTTGGACTGCACGGAAACTGCCCGTAAAAAACATCCTTAAAAGATTTCTAACGTTAGGGCTAATATTAGCCTAGGCACGGCACCTCAGCCAAGTTAAAATGTTGTCGACACTAAACATGGTAAACTTTAAAAATGGAATCCATGACAACCTTTTAGTGGTGCACTGCATGCAATGTGAATCGCCCATTATTTTGGACATCCATGGTACCGGTATACATTTTAAGTGAGCATCTAATATTAGCGTTTTTCCTTTAGAAACACACAACATTGTAATTTTACACAGACATGCTTCTTTTTTTCTGTACATGCTGTAGCTTGCTCACCTGTTTGCCTTGTTGTTTCTGCTCACTACGCTTAGACTGAGTTTTTTCTGGAACAGATTCCCCTATTTCCTTCAATTCACTGACATCCACTTCCTACATGTAATATCACACAAAAGATACACAAAAATACATTTCTGCATTAAAAACCCATTTATTAAACATTAACTATTTTTGGTTTAAATTACAAAAGGCTCACTATTTGAGATTCTACACAGTCATTAGTACATTTGTAATTCTGATGAATCTTGCTTGGCATATTTGTGTGGACTTTATACATGTACATGTACTTATTATAGACTTATGTGGTTTGTAAAAACCTTACAGTTCTGGAAGTGTCCAACGGTAATGCCCAACCTGTGCATATTTGTTTACCTTAGCCCCAATGCACCTTAGCCCCAACTTCCTAATGGTTCCTCAGGACTTGCCTGCTAAATTCAACAGTCTTGTATGACTTTACTGCTCAATCCAACACAGTCCAACTCGCCAAGTTTTTGGGTACCAAAAAGATTTCCCTGCTAAATCCAACAGGATCCAACTGTGTCCTTTTTTTATATAATGCGATTCTGAATGCATTCCAGAATATATCAAATAACTTGCTTGCTCAATCCAACAGGTTTAAATGGAAATGTCAACTGGTTGGATCCTGTTGGATTCAGCAGGGTTAGGGATAAACAGTGTTACCCTAACCAACCAAACCCATCAAAATTCAACTGCATGTTGTGTTTGAATCTGTTAAGGAGTACTGCACTACCGTAATCTCCTGCGGATAAGACGCGTCTTATCCGACTTTCTAGACCACAAAAACATCGCTGCGCCTTATCTACAGGTGCGCCGTATCTGGTGTCGCTTGAGTTCAAGTGACGGTAATTGTGTGAAGAATTCTTTCAATGCCGCAATCTTACTCAATAATGCGGTCAACAAATTAGCTCAACTCTCCGGACATTGTGATTGTGTTTCAATTCCAACAATGCCGCGATGTGTTGATCCCCCCCCCCCAACAATATGCTTGGGTGATACCACCTTATAATCAAAAATCGCAATACCAGTTCTTACGATATTGTGTCGATGCATTTCCTAAAAATAGGAAATGGTCCAAAATCGCCCCCTGTAATATTTGCCGCACGACTACGAGCGGCCGCTCTCTCCGATTCTAGCGCCACTGCTAAGCGGCCGCGCCGGCATGCAGACCGGAGATCCAGAGCGCGCGGTAAGTATAATTTGATATAAATTGTTGTCACAATTACATGCGCACGTGATTTCACGCAACGACACACAGCCTGCGGTTAACGTACATACATGTACATACTAGATTTAACACTCAGCAGCGCGCGCTGCATGAAGCGTACAACAGCGATAAAAAGCTGGCCCGTTTTCTAAACGTTTTTTCGTCTACGTTCCGGCTTCATGCAATTCACCATCCGAACTACACAGCGCAGAGCATTCAAAACGACTGGAAAAAAGACTAGGGGGTGTCGCAATTGAGCAATTAGAGATACCCCTCTCTGGGCACGCGATCGCTGCATGTGCTACATGTATATACACTGTACATGTATGCATGCAGTATATACTGCAGTGATATCGGCAAAGTAAACCTCGTGTGATATTGTTACTGTACTGGTTTGAAGTTTTCATTCTTGCTTGGAATAGTGGGATCGTTCTAAGGCAACAAAATGACCCCTTTGTGGCGATGTACCTACACCGGGTGGCGCCTGGTGTTCTCCCGAGTGCGCTCAAGCATGCGTCTTATTCGGCGGTGCGCCTTATCTGTTTGCGTTTGATTTTTTTTGGGTGATTTTAGGGACCTGCGCCTTAACCGCCGAGCGCCTTATCCGCAGAAAATTACGGTAGATGCTTTACATTGGGTCAGGCATGTCACCAGTTTTGTAGTACTACTACCTACTGTGTACAAGTTGCCTTGTGGTGATCGATTTTGCAATAGTGAAAAAGGTTCCTAGAGAAAAGCACTTAAGCATGTGAGGGTTAATGATCAAAGGGTTCTGCCTCTTACCAAAACCATGAATTACATGTACATTTACATGATTTCTCATCAGGCTACTGGTACTTCAAGACACTTTAACAAATCTTACCTCTTGTTTGGATTCCACCTGAAATTTGAGTAGGCGAGATACTATGTTACCCAAGTTGAATCCTTTAGATGAAATTTTGCCACGTTTTTCTGCTGAGCTTGCCTTGGAGGTGGTTTTGCTTTCTTCTGACACATCTGAGATAGGCGACTTTGAGACCACATCATGGCAACTATTTACGCCATCCACAACTAGTTCTTTACTAGTTACACTTTCGCCATCATCAAATGCTTCATCTGTTGCAATCTTCGAGTTCTCTTCGAATTTGTCATCTTCATCAAAAGAGTGACGAATTTCTGCACCAACCTTATTTTTCGCTATTTCTGCATCATTGTGTTCAACATCTTCCAAAACATTTTCTAAAGAAGTCTCCATTTCTTCCTCAAGTTCTTCAGAATCACTTGGAATTTGTATGTCATCTTTTGTTTGTTCGTTTAGCGACTCACTTGTATCTTGTTCTTGTTCAACTTCTTGTTCAACACCATTTCCATTTTGAGTCATTCCAACAGTGCTTGAGCACACAATGCTGCTTGTGAACTGACTTTCATTTATATTATCCAATGTGCATGTAGACGGCAATGACCCTAAACTATCATCTGCTGCATGGTCGTCATCTTCAACATCTTGATGGTGGATCTTGGGAATATCTATGGTTGAATCATTGCCTTGAATTTCCCCACTGGAAATTATGTGTTCAGACCTTACACTCTCTACATGTATGTTGTCACTGTTATTAGCATATTGTATACAGAGGCTTCCATCCTTCCCTTCACCAGTTGTTAACTCATTTTGATAACGACATGTATTTTGGCTTTTGTGATCTTTATCTTCTGATATCGCTGAACATGACGAATCCACACAACATGGCTCACTTTCTGCTAGTCTTTTACTTTGTTTAACAATGCCACTAGATTCTTCAGAATAAATATCCATTTCCTTTACAATGGCCAGACTATTCTCAACAATGTGAACTGGTATTGGTTCATGCGTACTTGTAACATGCCCTCCTTGTTCTGCACGCTCTTTTACATGTAAAAGAGTTCCTTCTATCTCAGATGGTGGTGTTTTTGCCTTGTCATCCATAGGTGCACATACTTCGTTTTTCTTAGTCATTTCCACATCTGTAGTCAAATCAGTTTCTTGCTCGCTAGACTTCCCAACTCCAGTCTGCTCTGCCAACTCCATCGGGGAAGACACAAGATTTGACATCGACATTGCTACTAAAAAAACACCAAAGAAATAATCTATTACTAATAGATAAATACTAATAGTATTAGTATTACAGGGACAATAGACCATTTGTCATTTTTATATTTTAAGCAGCAAATGTGCACACAATATTTATAAAGAAAGGTTTATTGAGAGAGAACAGTGATGAAATTTTAGCTTTGAGAATGCTGCATATTCCTAGAAAACATTGGGCCTTATAAATAAAAACTAGCATTTGCTTTTACTACCAATGCTCAAGCTTTTACTTGCATCTGTATATAAAACAAAATAAAGCAAAGGATTTTACTGGAAAGTATTTGCTAAGGATTAAAAGTATTTTCTTTTTACCTTCCAGCATTTGCTGGAATATTAGTACTTGCTTCATTTGGTATGAAGAAAAATGGTTTAAATTTGCAGTGTTTACTCGCCATTTTTCAAGGTTGGGTCGGGGCTATCTTGAAAAACGAGAAGCAAATACTAGTATTCAAGGTACATGTACTTGCAATAAAATTACTCGCAAGTACTTGCAAGTAGCCAAGTACTCGTGAGTACATGCAGTTAAAAGACAGTTGAGAATTGAATATGGTAACTAGTCTGACAAAGCTTTTATATTTTGTAGCTTTAAGTTAAACGTTACTAGTAATATTAAGTGAGTTACATTTTTGTTGTTTTTTGTTGATAAGAACAAATCGAACATCCAGCAATTCATCAAGCAATTTGTTTTTACTAAGACTTTTAGGTTTTTAAAGTTTTAGGACAACGTTGTAACCGAAAATAAACAACAATAAATTAGTCCATACATGTAGCTGTTGAATTTAATTAACCAGTTCTTATCAGAGGATGATACATACAAGTACATGAAAAGTTTTTCGGAATGCAAAACAGAGGACGGATAAACATGCTGGAAATATCTGTGGGCTACCTGCTTGTAACGAGCAAAGCCTAAAAATTAGTGTGTGCCACCAACAGATGATGGCCTGAACAATTATCATTGTGAGAAAAGGAACACAATTAAACTATCAATCAAGAACAAGAATTGGTTCGGGATTCGTGTACTACATCATCACGCATGTTTCTTGCCAAATTTCAACTTGCACAAGAAAATTTGTGAAGAAAAAAATTCAGTTAAACACATTTCAGAGTTCATTTTGCAACTTGCGCCAAAAAAACAATTCAGGGACAGACATGTATGTAAGCACAACTCGTGGGCAGAATTTTGTAATGATCAACATAATGAATCGTTTATGTTGTGCGAATGTGCGTGTCAATCATCTAGTAACCACGCCTAGCTTAATTGCGAAGTAATGTATAGTACATAGACACTTTTTATTGGTTGATAATGATATGCATATCGCACCCACGAGACACATCAAGTCTAGTCTACGTACTGCCTCGCCGGGCCGCAACTGTTTTGTTTTTGTGCAACATCGTCAATTGGCCATTTTTATTGCACTTTAACACACACTTTAAACTACAAATTAGGATCCAAAATGTTCCAAAAGAGTGGGAAACCTTCTTTTAACCAGTTCGCGCTGGATGACGTACCGTATATATAAACGCAAAGTTTTCCCCAGATTTAAAACGGATGACGCATAAACATGCCACGAGCAAGGCTGGAAATGTCTGTCAGCAGCGATTAAGGCCGGAAATGCGTGGGTGTGTTTTCCGGCACTATCGGCCTGAACCCGCTTCGGATCTAGTTTCGTTAAAATAATCCCGCCCATCGACTTGGCGATGTTAAAATAATCCCGGCGCTAACTGGTTAAATGAGACAAATTATAAAAAAGTTAAAATACAAAAAGTTAAATAAAAGAAGCTGATTCAAACCCAAAACCTACGGCTAACGAGGCCAATATCCTGACCACTACACTACTGCAGACCTCAAGCTATTGGTGTTTCTGGAAATTCTATCTTTTCTAATCCTGTTGTGTCATCGTACTGTAGCACCCTCTTTTGTTTTCCAGTTGTGTCTGTCTGATTGCTTTAAATAATTTAGATTTATTCCAGGGAGTGGGGGGGGGGGGGGGGGGGGGGGGAGGGGGGGGAGAGGGGGGGGGGGGGGAGGAGGGGGCAGGAGGGAGGGGGGGGGGGGGGGGGGGCAGGAGGGGTGTTGCGCAATCATTTGCAATCGCAGTTTGGGTACACTCCATTTAAAAAAAAGGTGATGACCATTAAACATAAATACAAAATCCATGTATACTGTTAACATTTTCTCTTTAACAGCACTGAAAACATAATAGTTTATATTAAAAGAGTGTTTTCAATTGTTGAGGTGCTTAGTTTTAAGTAAAATATTACCGACAATTTTTCGTTGGTTTATTGCAGCAGCTAAACGTGTATGAATGGGTCCAGGTGGGAATTTTGTTACAAAACGTCTCCCCTTAAATGGCTACAAAGATCAACATAATGTAAAAAAAACTAACGTAATAATCAGGAATAGATCTTTCATTCCTGAAAGTTAAATAAAAATCCCTCGGTACATCCTCTAGATATTTGACCTTTTTCTTTGAATTTAAAAAAAAAAATGGTTTCTGCCAAATCTCAAACGCAAAAGTTTACGCCATGCCTGTACTGTACGAATCTGGCTTTGCGGACGTTGGATAAATCACTGAATTCGCGGAGCGGTGCACGGAGCTCATCGAGTGCAAATTTGTACGTGTTTCAATGGTGTGCTTCGAGTAGCGATCTATACGTATTTACTGTATGAGATGTGCAGCTCGTCAGCGTGGAAGAATGAATGAGATACATTTCAACGTTGGTGGCGCACTTTTTGGGGGCCCCTTTTCGCGCACCCCCCCCCCCCCCCCCCCCCCCTGATTTATTTCTTGCCAACTGAGTGGTGGGGAGTGAGAAATAGTCGAGTCTAAGAAGGGGGTGTGATGTTTTTTCTTTCTTTGTGCACACATATTAATCCACATTTGCCGCAAGTTCTCAAAGCTTACCACTGGTAATAATTAATAAAAAGAGTGATTTCTATGACTAACGGTAACAAGGGTAAATTGTTTCAGGTTTTTTTTCTAATTAAAAATGACATATGTGAACTCTAAAAGTTCGTATTTTATTTTTGGTGGTTGTTTGAAGTTGGTAGTTCAAATTAAAATTGCACGCACGTGGTAAAAGTCGGACGGGTTCTACGGTCCTGATTTTTTGTCACAACTTCTGCATCCAAAAGAGCCTCCACGATCACGCCACCAACGACCGCTGTTGTAATCCTGCCTAGTGAAGGACTGGTTTGCATGCAATATCGAGTTGGATATCACAATCTCAGAGTTCAATGTGGAGTTCTCATAAATCTGTTCCTTGCTCTATGGTATGATAGGGGGATGGGGAGCCATTGTCTGACGATACACGCATTAGTTTTGTCAAAGTATTTGCTGGAATAAAAACTAAACTTTTGAAAAAACAAATTCTTTTTCCATATTTTGCCATGTCAACAAAACTCAGTTACAAAAAAGAAAACAACCCAAAAACACACACACACACCCACCCCAATTTTTTTTGGGAAAAGGACGCTCACCAACTTTCTTTTTATGTGGCCCAATTAGAACTAAATAAATGGAAAATAGAAAGGTTGATAAATGACATTGACAAGCAATTGTACTAATATAGTTGGATTATAAAAAGAGTGTTTTTAGTTGCAATAACAATCATTACGCATGTCCGCCGACGTTTTACTTGCAAATTTAACAGTTATTGTGACAAGGCTTATGATTTTGTTTTTTTAACATACGCCTTGGAAAGTTTCACAATACATTTATGTAAAGTAGGCAACGATCTAATAAACGACTAGTCAAGTTGAAATCACACAAAATGGTACATGAAATAAAATATATGGGTATCTTATTTCATCAAGTAGCAAGTACTTATTTTAATCTATCATTATAAAGTTGATGTTTATGGATACAAATTAGCGAGTTATCTCTGTCCGAGAGTGGCACTGCCATTTTGTTTTACAAACCACGCGCAAATTCATGCACGCTACTTGCTATAGGGCGCGCATATTATAACGAGATTGTGACGCATGCGCGCACACAACGTTGGAAGGAATAAATGTCGTGCTACACTGACGGGATCCTTCGGCGTCGTACCGTTTTAGTACCCAACAATTTCACTCAAAATTCAAAACCATACCCTCTTACGACATACCTGTAATGTCACCAACTGGGCCTACTACTATACTAGCTATAGTTTGGCATGGGTTTGGCAAGTCCAATCTAAACCTAGAATTGTGTTTCCTAACGTACCAAAAAAATCAGTCACTAGCAGCAGTAGCAGCTAGCAGTAAAGCAAATTACTAGCATTTTTGATGCATCCTAATTTTTGGAAAAGACTAATACTAATATTTAAAAAAATAAATAAAAGGGAGCTCCACACTACTCAATGGCCGTTGCCATATAATTAAACAAACTTGGTGTTGAGAAATGTTACTCTTTCTACCTGACTTTTCAGTAAAAACTTACCACGAAACTCAAAAGTGAAGCATTGATTCAGCCATGATGAAGCTGCGCACGTTTCAAAAACCCAGATTAGCATACATACGTTTTACAGTCACTTCGCCCATTTTCCACTTCGTCCATAGCCACTTCGTCCATTTACCACTTCGTCCATTTGCCACTTCGCCCATTTGCCACTTCGCCCATTTGCCACTTCGCCCATTTGCCACTTCGCCCATTTGCCACTTCGCCCACTTACCACTTCGCCTACGCGCCACTTCGCCCGCCCACGCATAACACGCCCGGCCGTTGCATGCTTGAGGCGGCAGGGGGGACCGTTTGTTGGGTGGGCCCAACAAAGGTTTTTAACATCTGTTTTCTTGGCGAATGCCAAGATCCAAAGAGAATGTTTTTAGGAGGAAATCAACCAAGTAAGCCTACCAAGTAACGCGTTTTGGCAGCCAAATTCGAAGAAATTCCCGAAATTAAAGAATTTCGGAATTCTTCAAATATTTGGAATTCTCCTAAGGAATTCTCCTAAGGAATTCATCTTCGGAATTCTCCTTAAAAAATTCTCCTTAAAAATTCTTATTCGCCAATCTCCTTCACAATTGACGAGTCTCCCATTTTTTGCATGAATTTTAGTGCAAGTTCATATAATTAAACTTTCCGTTTTAAATATAAAAGCGTGCGGCTACACTTTTCAACAATGCATTTTAAATTTATAAAAAAACACAAAACATTGGGTCATTAAAATTCAGTAGTTCACGTAATTCACATTCACGTTGTTCCATCTAATGTGCCATTACATGTGTCAATGAGCTAATAATTATAGGCCTATAACTATAAGGGTTTTTCACTTGCATGCATATGCTGGCCCACAGGATGCCCCGGCCCGGCGGTCCGGTTCAGTGGCGCAGCCGGGCCCGGCCCGGCGGGGACGTGGCCGGCCGGACTGGGGATCAGGACCGGCCGGATACTACACATGTCGATGGTCCGGCACGCCAACCCTGTTATGCATTTTAGATTGACCATGACGCGCTGTGCGTATTTCAATAAATGACAGCAATGTTATAGGCCCATGTTTGCAATGTATTCGCCAAAGGTTTTACAAATCTGTAAAAAAACACCCCATGTTTAAGGTAAACTAATCAAGATATAAAAAAGGTAAAAGAGCATCGACATCCCAAATAGGAGGAAGATCACCTATGTTTACGGAACTTTTGTCAATAGGTTTAGGCCTATTCCTCATTCGTCGACTTATACTATTCTTCTACATATTAGCACTGCGCTTCTATCCTGTGTAAATTTTGATGAAGTTAGAATTCATCATTAGTGTGAAGTGATAGCGTGACTTTCCTTGAATATAGGCCGTGTGGAAATAAAGTTCGCCAATTCGATAATGAAACAAGATTGTTACAGAGACAATTAATACAGACAAGCAGCTACAAGCTACAACTTTGTAGGTGAGGACAAATATCGGTGAGGACAAAATTTAATGACATCTAAAGGTGGCATCGTCGACTGAACGGGCATGCGAAAAAGGGCCAGTTAACATTCTATCTGCTTATAGCCCTTCTTTACGAGGAAGCGAAGATGACGTCCATTGAAGTCCGCCTGGTCCGTGAGGCAAAGCTAAAGCGCCAACAAAGAAGGTTGTACCGTCAGCTTCAGGGTCGTCTATTCCACCTTTAGGATGACTACAGCAATGGGGAAAACTCCAGCGCATCTGTTAAAAGCATGTAGCCACCTGTATGCTCCCGGCAAAGTTTAGTTTGTTGCTTATACATGTAGGATGTAACCCAGAAATGTCAGAATTCTTAAGTGGTGACCAAATTCATTCCCTGTACTGTTTAATTTGGGAATTAGGAATTTAAGTTCATTTGGACAATTTGACAACACTATCTGTTTCTACATTGCCTGATTGACTGGAATCATAACATTGAATTTTGGTACATTTTGTCAATTAACTTTTTACATTTTGGAATTCTTAATGTTTGAATTTTGTTTCTACATTAGCCAGATTAGCCTTTGTTAAATTAATTCAAGTTTTGTTTATTCAGAAGCAAAATTAGAATCCTAAAATTATATTTCAGTACATTTTATTGTTTGAATGTCGCATTTAAATATTAAATTGAGCTTTAACAACTTTCGTTCACCTAATAGCCAAATTGGAGTCCAACAATTAAGTCAATTTAATATTAAAATTTTGGTATTTATAGATTTAGAGCCTTTGACAACTTTTCCCAACCTGTTTGTTTTTTTGAATCTTAAGATTTAATTTCAATCTTCGACAACTCTTCCATCTGTTTGTATGTTAACCAGATCTGAATCAAAAAAAATATTAATTACAGTAGATTTAATGTGTACATTTTACAATTTGGTATTGATCCATACATTTTGAAGCTTATTTCTGGACACCTTTTTGTACATTTTAGGACGTATTTGAATCCCGATACATGTACATGTATTGGTATTTCTGTATTCGAAATTTTCTACAAATAAATTATCTACAATTAAATTTGAAAGCTTACAACTTGACCCTACTTGTTCCTTTAAGCCATACTGGTATTTAAGACTGGTTGGAAAGTGTTTATTAAATTAAGCTGTTTCACTATGAAAAACAAACTCTGTTGGCCATTTTGCCCCCAAGCCGACTTTCCCACACATCTTACCCCATTATGTCTTTAAAAAAGTTGGACTACCAAACGTTGAAAATCTAATGAAGAAACACTAACTTCCAGGCTAGACCCATTATTGGGGCTCTATAACTCCTCTTTTCGAATTTTGGATTTGCTCGTAGTTTGTCGTAGAGCCCCAACCTGATTAATATACATGCAATGCCAATAAAGTGTTATGTTGTGGTGACAAAGTTTGCCAAAATCACGCCAAATACTTTACAAAATACCTTAGAAAGCGCCTACTGGCTTCTCTCTTCTCAAAGACAAACTAGTCGGGCTTCAATGACACTTGCGATCATTTGGGGTTGCAAATCCGAGCAAATTCAACCAGCTTTTTAGCACATTTTGCTCCTTTTTTTTCACATGATGCACCTTGTGAACTGGATGTATCAACTCTTTGGACGGCACCCGACTTACACAATACGGATCAAATGTAGTCTAAAATATACCAGTAAAACAAATTACCAATCGTTACAAAAGTTGGCATATGATATCGCACAAGGGATATGTTTGTGCTTAGCGAATTTCAGAAAATTCCGCAAAATTTTACACAAACAATTAAATTACAAATTGTGTTAATAATTGACAGTTGATTAATCCGGTTGGGGCTCTATAAGACCAAATAAAAGAAAATACCAGTTGATCGTCCACGCCCGCATCCTTTTTTGAGGCCGCATCTTTTTTATTATTTTTTATTTTCGATTTTTCCTAACAATTTTTTATTTATTTATATTTTTTACAATATTTTTTTCTTCTGGCGTGCCGGGTACATGACCAACGTAATTTTTTTTAAACAAGTTTTGTTCATGATCAAATCTGACTTGGTGTCTCTGATGTATTCTGCATTTCTTGTTTTTTTCAGATTGCTTTGAAAGGTGTTACTATTTTTTTAATAGTAAGTAAACACAATTATTTTACTCACAATTAAACGGACTGTTGTATGGTGGCCCTGGAGGGACATAAAAAGTCTTAAATATTTTCGCGACTAGTCGTGAAAAAAATCGCGACTAGTCGTGAAAAAATTCGCGACTGGTCGTGAATTTTTTTGCGACTAGTTTTTCGCGACTAGTTCCAATAAACACGGCAAATATTCCCAGGCGCTGGATGCGCACTTACTGTTGAACCCTTCAAGTTACTGGAAAATTATTCACGACTGGTTGTGAATTTATTCGCGACTAGTCGGGAATATTTTTTGCGACTGGTCGTGAATTTTTTCACGACTAGTCGTGAATTTTTTCACGACAAGTCGCAAAAAAATTCACGACTAGTCGCGAAAATATTCACGACTAGTCGCGAAAATATTTACGACTATAGTCGCGAATATTTTCGCGACTAGTCGTGAATATTTTCCCAGTAACTTGAAGGGTTCAACAGTAAGTGCGCATCCAGCGCCTGGGAATATTTGCCGTGTTTATTGGAAAGTAGCGTAATCATACATGTTGCTTATACGTTTTTTTAATTATTAGAACGATTCTCGGTCACATGGGAAGGACTTTAAAATGAAGGACGTGGTATACTGGGTTATGGGGAATTTTTTTGTGAGACTATTAGGTTTTAATTCAAATGGAGTGCTTTTGCAAGAAGGTAGCACAGAGAAACCGGTTTGCAGGTTTGTAATTCAAATGGAGTGCTTTTGCAAGAAGGTAGCACAGAGAAACCGGTTCATGCAGGCATACTTCAAGGAATGATCAGTTTATTTTTTTACGACTGCTTGTTTCACGACTAGTTGTACATTTTTTTCACGACTAGTCGCGAAAATATTCCCGACTAGTATACAAATATTGACTGCTTTGAGTGGTATAGTAAAACTAGCCTCCCGAGGTGATCCATGGAGCATTCTATTTTCCCAAGGCGAAGCCGAGGGAAAATAGAATGCTCCATGGATCACCGAGGGAGGCTAGTTTTACTATACCGCGAAATAAAGCAGTCAATATTTGTTTTATAACACCTCACTCACAGATTCTGTACAATTTAAGCTTCCTGAAAGTATAGTAATGACAAAAAATCTCCGAATTATACGTCTCTCGATCATACGTGTACTTTGTTGCCTTGATGAACGGGTGCAGAGGTGATAGAGCAATGTTTACGCAATGCACCGAAACACACGTCTGGGTTTCAGTCACGCTTTCGATGCTATGCGCATAGTTCGTGTGTTGCTATGCGCATAGTCCTTTTTGCGTGGTATAGTCTTTTTGGATAGCGCAAGTAAAAAATAGTAAAAATAGCAAGTGACACGTGCCGCGCTCTCGGCCAATCAAGACACAGAATGTGTGAGTGAGGTGTTATAATCACGAATATTTTCGCGACTAGTATACAAATATTGACTGCTTTGAGTGGTATAGTAAAACTAGCCTCCCGAGGTGATCCATGGAGCATTCTATTTTCCCGAGGCGAAGCCGAGGGAAAATAGAATGCTCCATGGATCACCGAGGGAGGCTGGTTTTACTATACCGCAAAATAAAACAGTCAATATTTGTTTTATAACACCTCACTCACAGATTCTGCCCAATTTAAGCTTCCTGAAAGTATAGTAATGACAAAAAATCTCCGAATTATACGTCTCTCGATCATACGTGTACTTTGTTGGCTTGATGAACGGGTGCGAAGGTGATAGAGCAATGTTTTACGCAATGCACCGAAACACACGTCTGGGTTTCAGTCACGCTTCCGTTGCTCTGCGCATAGTTCGTGTGTTGCTATGCGCATAGTCCTTTTTGCGTGGTATAGTCTTTTTGGATAGCGCAAGTAAAAAATAGTAATAATAGCAAGTGACACGTGACGCGCTCTTGGCCAATCAAGACACAGAATCTGTGAGTAAGGTGTTATAATCGTGAATATTTTCCCAGTAACTTGAAGGGTTCAACAGTAAGTGCGCATCTAGCGCATGGGATTATTTGCCGTGTTTATTGGGAAGTAGCGTAATCATACATGTTGCTTACGTTTTTTTTTAATTATTAGAACGATTCTCGGTCACACGGGAAGGACTTTAAAATGAAGGACGTGTAATACTGGGTTATGGGGAATTTTCTTTCTTTTTCTGTGAGACTATTAGGTTTTTAATTCAAATGGAGTGCTTTAGCAAGAAGGTAGCACAGAGAAACCGATTTATGCAGGCATACTTCAAGGAATGATCAGTTAATTATTTTGAATTTTTGTTGATCAATCCTACAGTTAGCTGCAGTGAATCAGAACTCTTTCTATATGGGAAGGGAAGGGTGTTTATGGGAGTTGTCACAAGTCAGAACTTGTTCTCATCGTTTTCGTAATTTTTAAGGGGGATGCTGAAACAGTTCCGCTGCGTGAGGTATCATTGGATTTTAGGTGTGTGGCTGGTCTGCAGAGATAAATCTGTATAATTATGATTTGCTGGTATGCCAGCAGTGTGGTGGCGTAACTATACTGCCCAGAGCGTAATTCTTAATTTAAGTTTTTTTTCTTAGATTCCTCCATGGATGCATCAACCAATTTACAATCTTTACATGTGTATCCATTCGTTTCTCAACCCGTGGAGGAATTCCTCCATGGCATGGACCATGCTCAACCCACCCCATTTTTTTAAAAATAATTTTTTTGGGAAATGTTATAGGGGTAAGTAATTTTTATAATTAGAGTGCTCATTTTGGAAAGAAGTTTGTTAACTAAAATGAACTAAAGCCTCTTTTAAAAAAATTACAAATTACATTAATATTTAATAAATTATAAGAATATTTAAAAAAATTGACATGTGTACGACTACGAGTTCAAACTCACTTTTGATTTACAGTCTGAATTCACCTCCTCCATAGGCATCATGATCATCAAATCGGATACTGCTTTTAAAAGTACGCGCCGCTCAATATTTTGGCTTAATGCGCGAAGTACACACGGCGCGCACGATCCGATTACATGCCACCGAACGCCCTCTGTCGCCAGTTTGGAAATACCTTCCAAGCTACTAAAAAAATATTCGCCATAAAATTTACGACTGGTCGTGAATTTATTCGCGACTAGTCATGAATATTTTCGCGACTAGTCGTGAATATTTTCGCGACTAGTCGTGAATATTTTCGCGACTAGTCGTGAATTATTTTGCGACTAGTCGTGAAAAAATTCACGACTAGTCGTGAAAAAATTCACGACCAGTCGCAAAAAATATTCACGACCAGTCGCGAATAAATTCACGACCAGTCGTGAATAATTTTGCGACTAGTCGCGAAAAACTAGTCGCAAAAAAATTCACGACCAGTCGCGATTTTTTTCACGACTAATCGCGAGTTTGTTCACGACTAGTCGCGAAAATATTCACGACTTTTTATGTCCCTCCAGGGCCACCATAGGGAGGTACGTACCTCCGTGTGTCGAATTAACACGGGCGCGCTATGCATGGGCGAAGTGGTAAATGGGCGAAGTGACCGACAAGCATACATACATATTTTGTCTGTACTGTACATGTACACCAGGGGGGGGGGGGGGGGGGGGGGGCGGAAGGGGTGTTGCGCAATCATTTGCAATCGCAGTTTGGGTACACTCCATTTAAAAAAAAGGTAATGACCATTAAACATAAATAAATAATCCATGTATACTGTTAAAATTTTCTCTTTAACAGCACTGAAAACATAATAGTTTATATTGAAAGAGTATTTTCAATTGTTGAGGTGCTTAGTTTTAAATAAAATGCGTACAAATATTACCGACAATTTTCCGTTGGTTTATTGCAGCAGCTAACGTGCATGAATGGGTACAGGTGGGAATTTCGTTACAAAACGTCTCCCCTAAAATGGCTACAAATATCGACATAATGTGAAAAAAACTATCGTTCATTCTCTGATTTTTTTCAACTAACGTAATAATTAGGAATAGATCTTTCATTCCTGAAAGTTAAATAAAAATCCCTCGGTACATCCTCTGGATATTTGACCTTTTTTTTTGAATTTGTTTTTGAAAATAGTTTCTGCCAATTCTCAATCGCGAAAGTTTACGCCATGCCTGTACTGTACGAATCTGGCTTTGCGGACGTAGCATAAATCACTGAATTCGGGAGAGATGCACGGAGCAAATTTGTACGTGTTTCAATGGTGCGCTTCGAGGCAGCGATCTATACGTTTACTGTATGAGATGTTCGACTCGTGAGCGTGGCCGGGAAGAATGAATGAGATACATTTCAACGTTGGTGGCGCACTTTTTTGGGACCCCTTCCGCCTCCTCCTGATGTACACCAGCAGTACGTACATAATGGTGCGTTCGTTTAGCTTACACGTGTGTATTGGTATATCTGTCCAAAGCTAGCCGCGAAGTGGGCCCGATTTCCAGCCTCGAACTCATCCGCGAACTCAGCATCGAACTTATGAAATATCAAACACATGCTTCAAAAGGAAGTCCAAAAAGCCATCGTCCGCGCGAGCTGCGCAATCAGTCTTGCGATTTCCTTGAACGAATTTCAAACTAAATAAACAGAAAAGGCACATTTTTATTATACACAATTTGAACACATACAATACCAAATTTTTATTTTTAACTAAAAGATCAATTAAACTTTTATTTCTTCAACAAACCCAGCTTCAAAATCTGCAGTTTGTTGATAAAAATATGCGTAATGTTGACGTCTTTAAAAAACATTATCCCTTCCAAAATCATAAAAGTTGAGATTTTTTTTTCAGAATCTGAAAGAACAAGCTACAGAGCACACTTAATTTTGGATAAGGCTGAATCGGTCAATTAATAATATCCAGCCTCGACAACTGAACAATTACATTGTCTCCATATACTTTGTGCACAGAGTTGTTTAAAGACGCTTTTAAAAAAGACGCCTTTAAAAAACATTATCGCTCCCAAAATCATAAAAGTGGATATTTTTATTGCAGAATCTGAAAGAACAAGCTACAGGGCACACTTAATTTTGGATAAGGCTAAATCGGTCAATTAATAATGTCCAGCCTCGACAACTGAAAAATTACATTTTCTCCTAAACTTTGTGCACAGAGTTTAAAGACGTCTTTAAAAAACGTTATCCCTCCCAAAATCATTAAAATGGATATTTTTATTGCAGAATATGAAAGAACAAGCTACAGGGCACACTTAATTAGGTAATAACAGTGCAAGAACCCGGTCATTACCAAGCAGTAATAACCGGGTTCTCGCACTGTTATTACCTTTAATAAATACCTTTTTAACGAGAAAAAATGTGAAAATACTCAGAATTTCGCGACTTCGCGGCTTCTTCTAGGCCGTTTTACAAACGCAGCTTCGTTTCCGTATTTTGGCTTTGTTCATGTAGTTTAGCAGTGGTACAGTTGTTTTCCTAGTTCCGGATTTGTCCTAGTTCCGGATCGCTTCAAATAAAAACCTACCTTGTTATGGCTTGGTCTCCAATACTATTTGTTTAGATGAAGTGCATTTTGAAAAGAAACATACAAGCTTCTTGATACATAAGTAAAAATAAGTCTAAAAGTCTCCAGTATTAAAAAATCGGCCAAAGACTGAACGTTCATTTTTTTCCTAGCTCCGGATCGCCTGTAAAATACATGCATCAACTACACGCGCGCAAGCGATTTCATATGACGTGTTCTGTTGGACCATTAGCCTCTGTCATGAAATGACGAAAATCAACCGAAGAGGGCGTTTTGCGGAAATTTGTCAATTTGCTTTCGAGCTCTCGCGTAAGACTAACGTAATTAGCTATACCATGGAGGAAAGACAACAGATAGTTAGCTTTTGCGGGGAAATACTTAATAAAAAAATGGCCAATCATAAAACTAGATTTGCTTTCCTGCACTTGAAAAGACCCGCCGTGTATTTAAGCTCCTTAGAAAACCGGTTAAGCCCAACATTTTAACAATTTTTTGTTCCAGTGGCACTGAACTGAACCTTTATTTGAATGCCATATATTTGAATGCCATACAGTAAACAAATTCCGGGGCCAATTCATACAAGCAATATTCTTTTTGCATTAAAAAATATATATTTGGACAACAAATATAAATTTGGGGCTTTACACACACGCACTTTGTTTACATAATTACCATGGACGAATAAACCTCAACATTCCTGATCCTGCAATGATAATTTAAAAACCAACCATTTTTAAATACTGTCCCATTAAAGACGCCTGTGAAATCTAATATCTTTCACCCTTTTATTGACTGAAACATGGGTCATAAATGACATTTACTATAAAAAAAAGTTCGTAAATATAAACTTGGATTTTCCAAGAATTATTAAATTGCGCCAAGACTTAGGGAATACTCGGTCGATTGTGTGCCAAACTTTCTGGACGCCACCGTTTGTTTGTTTTTCGGACTAAGTTTACACCTAAATTGTTAAGGGTAAATAGCAAGCATTAATAACATTAACATGGTAAATGTACAATGAATTTGCAGTTTGTCAACAAAGAAGTTTGGCAACATTGCACTACCTCCATGCATGAGGAAAGTCGGCCCAACATTAACTGTTTATAAACAATGTAAACGTCGAAGTACAGCTATAGCTACGCACGTACGTATAGCACAGCACACTTTCACCAACTCACAATTTTTTCAGTCGCTGTTTCTTTCTCTTTCGTAATTTTACGGTTTTGGATGACATTTAACCTTATGCCTACGGTTTATTCTTCCGAAATAACCACAGCCCTTAGAGCTTCGTCGTAAGCCATTAAGTTCTGTCATTGACGACACACGTGTTGCTGTTGTTAAGCGCCGCCATCTTGACAATTTTCCGCGCGTTGACCTTTTAGAAAGGTCATGACAGAGGCTAATGGAGTTTATTACTCCGCGTCGGTGGGTCAAAGTTTATCGGCTCGAGTGCCGCGCGCCACACGTACACGGACAAAACATTTCAAAGCATTTTCTTGCAAGTCCTCTTTTTAAACTTTATTGGAAGTGAAAGTATTTGAAATTTATTTTAAACTCTATATTTATATCAATTAATGAATACTTTATCAGAAATATAGGCTTGATTCGGGTTGGTTCTAGCGTGATAATATTTCATGTACGAAGCAGTTTTTTACTCGATCCGGAATTGGTTAAACTGATCTGCAACTAGAAAAAGGGATGTCGGTATATTTGACGTCGTATTTTCAAATAAAGAAGAGCATAAATATCGAAACAAAAACTGTAGTTTTTTCATCACTCAAGGTAAACTACTAAACCTATTTCATTTAAATGTCGAGTCTCGGCCAATCAGAAGCCTTCAACTCTCCTAGGTATTTATTAATTTTGGATAAGGCTAAATCGGTCAATTAATAATGTCCAGCTTCGACAACTCAAAAATTACATTTTCTCCATATACTTTGTGCACATACTGTTTAAAGACGTCTTTAAAAAACATTATCCCTCCCAAAATCATAAAAGTTGATATTGTTTTTGCAGAATATGAAAGAACAAGCTACATGGCACACTTAATTTTGGATAAGGCGAAATCGGTCGATTAATATTGTCTAGCCTCGACAACTCAAAAATTACTCTTTGTAGTCAGCTAGCCTTCGGCTCGGTCCATTACCAGCTAGCGGTCATTCCCCAACCCGGTCTTTATCACGCGCCACGCAGTAATAACCAGGGGCCTTTATTCACAAAGCACCCGCAAATTTACGGGCACGCAACTTCCCTGCAACCCTCCCGCGCTTGCGGGTTATTCACGAAACACCCTTAAAGGGATCGTATACGTTTGGTAATTACTCAAAAAATTAATGGCAATAAAAACTTACTTGGTAAGAAGTAGAGCAGCTTTGGATAGTATAATGCATTTTTAGATACTTTTCACTTAGAAGTACTGCGGTTATGGAAAAAGATATCACTTTTTATCCTCAAAAATTTGAATCTGGGAAGCGTTACGGCAATGACGTTTCTCAGTGTGTGTATTCAAATGCAGATTATTCTTCCTGCGTGGACATAACCGCTCCAGAATTTCGGGAATATCTCAAAATCGCTACCACCTTTTGAAATGAAATGTTTAGGCCTACAGGTTAGTTTTATGGTATATATCTATAACTATATAGTCTTAAAGAAAAAAATGGGTTCCAATTACCAAACGTATACGATCCCTTTAAATCTGCGTGTGCCCGTATTCCACCAGGAAATTTGCGGGACCTCCCCGCAACTTGCGTGGATTGTCTCGAGCGTCAAAAAAGCGGCACTTATTATAGCGGTATTTTTGAATCAGAAAGTTGAACAACGTGCTCTTCGGCGGCAGCGCGTTTTCCCTGCCTGGTTTCAGCCACTAGATTCTTACAACGATAAAGAACTCATAAAAAGATATCGATCATTGTCTCGGCGTGTTATATTACAAGACAAGTTGACCTAATCAACAATGCTGTAGCACATCCCACCCGGAGATCCCAGGCCGTATACCGGCATCCTTGCAGGATCTGTGAGCATTTAGATATATACTTTGACACCGGAAATTGTCAACTGTCAAGAATAATGTAATACGTGTAGAAACTCTCATAAGGAAAGTTTTTCGGAAATTATTACTTTCCCAAGAGAATTAGGAAGTCAGGACATACCAACGGAAGGCTTTTACTGTCATAGGTGGCTCTGTCTGCACACGTTTGGTAAGATTGCATTTTGAGTCTTATTCTTTACTTGAACAGTTATAAGAGTTATACAAAGCATTAAAAACTTTAATTATTTCAATTTTGTTGAATTGTTGAGCATCGTTTTAATATGGTGCATGGCTACACTTTCTTTCACTTTCAACAGTTATTGTCACTCCGCGTGCATTTTATGTTGTACATGACTAGCAGTTTTGCGGGTGCTTTATGAATAAAGGCCCCTAGTCCTCGCACTGTATGTTATTCCCTAAATATCATCAGCCTGCATGCTTCGCACGGGTGATATAACTAGATGTGCTACCAAAATAGACAGTAATTTTGACACGGTATAAAATGCCTTGTTTTTATTCCCATTCCGCGTACATTGCAGTGGGGTATATTTTTGGAAAAAATTAATTTGTGATAACTTGTCTTCATCCATGACCCCTTTTCTTGCAATAGTTAAACTATTCATGCTTAGCTCAAACTGAACATTGAACATTTCTGTGCAAAGCGAAAATTTATATTTTGGGTGTGTTGCATTTGACTTGATCAAAAGCATCCTGGTTTGGCACCTCCAATCTTACTTGGTGCATAAACCGAGTAGTTTGGGTTGTGTGTGGTTCAATTCCACTAATGCTTCAATTCACAATGTAAGAAACACAACTGCTAATCTCATAATTACAATTTCAGGCATTGCCTTTCCCATAAAATGATTTGATAATATAATCTTTAAATCATGTTAACCATCGTAGTGAACTTTGTTGCTTGCCTAAAACATTTTTATTTTAAACTTTGTAGCAACAGTTTAATAAACAAAAACTTGTCGTTAATTTTGTTCTCCCACCCCAGTGCAGTCAGGTGTCGTTTATTAGGGCGCCACCATGTTAAAATTACATAACACACAATTACAATGGGCACATAAAATGCACAAATAAAAAAACATGCACAAATAAACAATTACACCTAGACTGCTGATCAAAGGTGATTTCAATGATCAATATAAACTATTATGTAATGTTTCACATTATTTTCTTTTTAGCATCAAAAGTGAAGGTCGTTTTCCATTATTGTTCATTTTATACACATTTTAAAGGTAGGATACACCATTTGAAGATATCGAAAAATACGACCTTTAATATTATTAGGAGATATCTTACTTTTTTGAAAGTATAGTGATTGTACTTGTAGGCATCCCGCAAAATTATTGCGCTATATATTCTGTAATTATTCCGAAAAAATAATTTTATATACAAAAAAAAGATAATAAGAATAACTGCTCGACGCCGGTTGAAAACCAACGCTGTCTTTCGTGCTTTTCTCTTCATCCATTATTTTAAAACTTCGGACAAGTCAGTTAAACGATAATTACTATTAATACAACTCCCCAAATCTACCCATTCAAGATAATTCAAAAGATTTACAATGGTGTATCCTACCTATAAATCTACAAATCAATAATATCAAATTAACCACTTTACTATTGACATTAGTATTACCAAATACAAATAATTTATTGTTCATTGCAATCGAAAAGTTGGTCTTCTTCTTGATCCATAAAAATACGGAGGACCAAAAAGAAATTGATTGGGTACAGAAGGAGAAGAGAGATGGACCAGTGTCCCTCTTCATTATTACAGAATGTAGTCTGTTTTAGTAATGTATATTTTACCTCATTTCATTTCGGTAAAATATATTTTAGAATGCACATATAATTTTTTGGAGGCTGCTGGCTTGCTGCATTGTGTCCTCCCATAATCATAGTTTTTTACAAGATTTGTAAAACGGTCGGTCAATCGAAGATTCTTTATATATGTCCTAACCCAATTGTCTCTATACTCCATGATTGCCGGTGTTTACATACTGACCGACAGCCCCCCCCCCCCCCCCACCCACCCCAAACACACACAGTCACACGATTAGGTTTACCTCACATGCGTACTGTGGACATTCCTTTGTCTTCATGTATTTAACAAACGTTGACTAAACACTCATTTTTCACGCTTCCCCAAAACAAATTTAACCTCAAATGTTGATTCTGGGCCTCCCAGCTGTTCCTCTTACTTTTTCTATATATAACCCTAACCCGTTTTTCCTCTAATGTGGACCTGGCCAAGTCCACAAACCGTAACCTCTTCCCGCATCGTGTGGACTTATACTGTTCGGAGGTCCACAGTACATATGCAAACTCACACAATCAAATACGCCTCCAACAATTGGACCTCCTATTGTCCCTCTTGTGTTTGTACACTAACGTTTTCTGAAGGCCGAGTTTTCGGGGACCCTATTGCCCTCTATTGTTATACGCTCCCCATTTTAATAAAAAACAAACTCACACACCCAAGTATGTAAACATCTTCAATCGCGGACTCGACGGGGCATTGCTCTTCCGTTATCCCTCTTTTGTTTTTTCTTTACCTTTTTCGGAAATCCATCCCTCAAAGCACGTTTTATACCAAAAAAATGAACACTGCGTGCAAAAGAAACAAAGAGCAAGATGGACAGTGTGTTCAAAACTTGTTTCTCGTCATATAAGTTTATAGCGAAATTAACAAAACTATATTATTTTTCCCTCCACTTTTACACCGACGGAAGCATGAGGTGCCTTTTTTCTGATCAAATGCCCCTTTTGGGTGCCCCCCAACCCGTTTGAAAAGCGTTATTATGTGCATACATTGTTAAGCGCCCTCTCTAGTTTAATGCTACTACCGAACGTGCATACCCTACCTGGTGTATTGGTAACCAACACAGTTTTCATTTAGAGCCCTAAACGGTATCGAAGCCAATCTTATTTATCTTACTTAGTCAAGTCCAACTGTAGAAGGCTATTTACTTCACCATGGTGGCGTATTATGGTTCAGGCTTCCGCGCTAAGGCAGTTCAGTGGTCGAGAGGGATTATGTGGGAAAATCGTATGCCCACACCAGTGAAGGATTTCGAGAGGAAAGAGAAGGTATAGACCAGAGAGGGGGGGGGGGGGGGGGGGGGGGGGGCCTTCGAGGCTGTGATTGCGAAACGCTGTGGTACCGTCCATTATCAAAATAGGGGGGAACAATTTTCTCACTCGAAAAATAAAGAGTTTTTGGCATCCAATCTTAACATCTTGTCTTTTGTAGTTGTAAAACGTTGTTATTTACCTTAATTGTTATCATCCAGTGACAAAATTTGTATTGAAAATGAAAAAAGCAGTCGAAAAAATTAGGCGTTGACATACCGTTGATGCGCGTGGAGATAGTGCACAAATACTCAAACGACGTTAACAAATACCTCCCCTAAAAAGGGCAATAATATTCGATAAATTGTGAAAAATCGTGCTTCGAACCCACTCATTTTTTTACATGGATACGTTTAAAAAGGATGTAGAGTGATATACTGAATTTTTTGAAAAATCGGCCTGTGAACCCCTTGCGTTTTATCGTGTTGTTTTCGAACGAAAATGGCAGAAAATGACATCTCCCCAAAAAGATTCCGTGTAGATCGTGCATGTGTATCCGGCTTTGCGGACGTTATATGAATCACTGAATTCGGGGAGCGAGCACGGAGCAAATTTGTACCTGTTTCAATGGTGCGCTTCGCGGTAGCGATCTATACGTATTTACTGTGTGAGATGTGTGGCTCACGAGCGTGGAAGAATAAATGAGACACATTTCAACGTTGGTGGCGCACTTTGTTGTGCCCCCCCCCGCCCCCGCCCCCCCCCGCACATACCCCCCCCCCCCCCGCCCCCCCCCCCCCCCCCGCACCCCCCCCCCGCCCCCCCCCACCCCCCGCACCCCCCCCGGCCCCCAAAAAAATCTTGAAAAATTGTCGTTATTCTGCATAACACGCTGTTCTGACTTCAACTTCAAGTAAGTTGTTTTGGGGATTTTTGACCAATTGAGTTGATACAAGGTCAAAGGGAGTTTATCATTAGAAGGCTTTTGTAGCTGTTTTCTCTTACTTACTCAATTTGGTTGTACAATGGGCAAATCAATGGGCAATTCAATGGAGGCTACTGTGGTTGTAAAAGCACTATCCCAATTGCAACTGGTTTTAATATCTACTGTATGCAGCAACAATTTGGTCTTTGATTAGTAGAGAACTTCGAAATCAAAGTTAATTGAGCCAATTAATAACAAATAGTGTAGCTTCATAAAAATACGACTTGATGGGAGTAGACAGCTGCCAAAAAGGTGGCTCACTTAAATGCATTCAACTTTGGAACGATGAGTAAAGTCAGAAATGTAAAAATCTTTATAAAGCCAAAAACATTGTCCATCTACTTATTTATTTTCTACATTGTGTGTATTTTTGTGTACAATTTATTTTCAAAAAATATTCCTCAAGAGGGAACTTCATTATGACTCGCCCTGCATACTTGCAAGTTACGGCGCCGTTGTAGATTTTTAAACTTGTTTTAGGCACACAAACAAAAGTTCAGCGTCTCTTTACACCAACCAAAAGTCAGAAATGATACATCGTATTTTGGGAAGTAAACTTTATTGAATACGCTTTTAGCAAAAAAACATTTGGTATCTTTTATCAGTCAATTAAAATGTTCCCTGTCAGAATAAGTGAAGAGAACCTTATATACTGCACATTTTCGCACTCCTAAAAATAATGGAATAATGAGAATCAAAATGTATGCACAATGTCCGTCTTTTATATTTAATGTTTGAAGACACACGCGCTTTCAATAATAATACTTAAAACTCGGTTGCTATTACAACCTACAGATTGCACTAGTCTACGGCGATTCTCAATGGAGGTCAATGGTGGAGGGATACGTTCCAATGAACGACGCTGATAGCAGTTTTCTGTTAGGAGTGAATTGTACACCCGGCGCCACTGTTCATGATATATATAAGGTAAATTAAATTGTTAAATAAAATACTATTTATTGGTTGATGGTGCTGCTCAAATAGCAACGATCGGTTGTAAACGTTGGTGCCAATGATTCAAATTAGATAAAGGGGGGTCGCAGAAACACTAATTCCATTATGTTTGAAAAGTTTGTGTGTGAATTGGAATGAGTTTGTTTCTGCATTCAATAGCGTTTGTTGAACAATACAGGACATCACAATTCCAGATTGAGAAAGGTCCCCTGAGACTCGTGTACAAAATGTAACTGGAGGCCTTCCAAAGAAGTACTAAACCTGGGACAATAGGGGGTCCATGATTTAAAGCGTTAATAGACCAGTTTCCTAAACAAAATAGAAACTTTTATAATTGATTTTCTCTCGTGCACACTGTGTCTTTTTGGGGTATACTTCCGCCACATTGTCGACAGAATCGCGGCGCCATTCACAGCTTGCGCTGGCACAAAACGATGTATTTTACGCCGTGATTCAAGGCCTGTGACCCTGCCCGCAATGTGGTGGATGGTACCCTGAACATGTCACAGTATTCTCGTTGACTCATGGTGAAAGGATCCCTAGTGATTTCCCTCAACCTCGTGTGCACGGGACGAATGTTTTAGTTAGCTGTTTCGGCATTTCAGCCGAAACAGCTTTTGTTTTCGTTAAAGTTTTTTTTTTCTTTTTTTTTAGCTGTTTCGGTTTTTCACCGAAACAGCTTTTGTTTTCGTTAAAGTTTTTTAGCTGTTTCGGATTTTCACCGAAACAGCTTTTGTTTTCGTTAAAGTTTTTTTTTTGGGTTTTTCGCTTAAAAGCGAAAAACCCTTTCTTTTCCTTCTGTTTGTTTTTTTGGCTTTTTCGCAAATTTTGCGAAAAAGCCTTTGTTTTTGTTCTGATTTTTTTTTTCTTCTTCTTTTTTTCTTTTAGTAACCTAAACCCCATAGACTTTGTACACGTTTTTTCTGCCCGTCACTTTTAATAGAAAACAAAGTCGTATTTACATAAAACTTAACCCAGGTGAAGACCCTATAGTGAACTCGTGTCTCGCAGAAATACGTCATGGTGACGTCATCAGGGGTCACGTGACGTCATCTTAAAGGTGTAATTGATTTAATCTTTGAAATTCAATAACAAATCAACCGCAAAAGACCGAAACTAAATTTTTGTGGCAATAGATAGAATAATTCAGGATCTTAATTTTATCTCGTGTGCGTGAAATCACGTGACCCTTCCTTCCGGTCTAAACCGGAAGTGCCTCATAATTTGAAAGTGGAAAATGATGCGAACTTACTTTCAACGATGTTAGTCTCTGGTTAGATCGTGCTTCTCAAAAAAATTACCGGTGACGTCATAACATGTTACAGCGCCCTCTAGCGGCAGGTTGAAAACTGTTAAAAATGAATAATCAGTTGATGTGTGTGGCGAAGTTTGCCCAAATCACTTTATATCTGGTGTATATAATCAACTTCATGTTAGGAACAAGTTGGCGGAGAGAAAAAAAAAATGACGTCACTAGACCGGAAGTTACAATGAAAAGACCTTTAAACCTTAAATAATCGCTGAAAAATCAACCGCGATAGATATAATTCTGTTTTTTTGCTTTAAATAGACAAGTTCAGACAGCTCTCGAGCTTTATGTTAATGACGTCACGATGACGTCATCAAGTATCAGATAACAAGCAACTAATGATTTCTAGATTTAATCTTTAAAAATCAATATAAAATCAACTGTAAGAGATCTGATTTAGATTTTAACGGGAATTGATAGAATAATCCAGGGTCTTCATATTTCGTATTACATGCAAAATGACTTGACCCTTCCTTCCGGTCCAAACCGGAAGTGCCTTATAATTTAAAAGTTGAAAATGATATGAACTTACTTTCAACTATGATAGTCTCTGTCTAGCTACACTCTACACAAAAGTTACCGGTGACGTCATAAATTGTCACGGCGCCCTCTAGTGGAAGGTTGAAAAATGTTTAAAATGAATAATCAGTTGATGTGTGTGGCGGAGTTTGCTCAAATCGCTTTGTAACTGGTATTTATAATCAGCATCTTGTCAGGAACAAGTTGGCGAAGAGAAACAAATATGATGTCACTAGACCGGAAGTTACAATGCAAAGACCTTTAAACATTTAAACATTGCTTAAAATAAACCGCGTGAGATATAATCCAATTAATGTTTTTCAATTTTCATTTTAAAAAATTGAATGCTAAGGAAATTTTACAAATAAAATCATAAATGTAATGAACAATGAAAAAAAATTCGAAAAAGCCATATGCTCTGTTCATAGAACAGACATATTTCTAGTTTTTCTTTTCTTTTAGTAACCTAAACCCCATAGACTTTGTACACGTTTTTTCTGCCCGTCACTTTTAATAGAAAACAAAGTCGTATTTACATAAAACTTAACCCAGGTGAAGACCCTATAGTGAACTCGTGTCTCGCAGAAATACGTCACGGTGAGGTCATCAGGGGTCACGTGACGTCATATTAAAGGTGTAATTGATTTAATCTTTGAAATTCAATAACAAATCAACCGCAAAAGACCGAAACTTGATTTTTGTGGCAATAGATAGAATAATCCAGGATCTTGATTTTATCTCACGTGTGTGAAATCACGTGACCCTTCCTTCCGGTCTAAACCGGAAGTGCCTCATAATTTGAAAGTGAAATATGATATGAACTTACTTTCAACGATGTTAGTGTCTGGCTACAATGTATTTTTCAAAAAAAATATTGGTGACGTCATAACATGTTATAGCGCCCTCTAGCGGCAGTTTGAAAAATGGTTAAAATGAATAATCTGTTGATGTGTGTGGCGAAGTTTGCGGAAATCACTTTATAACCAGTGTATTTAATCCGCTTCATGCTAGGAACAAGTAGACGAGAAGAAAAAATTATGACGTCACCAGACCGGAAGTTACAATGAAAATACTTCTTTTCCTTTGAAAATTCCTAACAAATTAAACCTGACAGATATAATCTTGATTTTTGCTCTAAAGGTTAGTGTAAAAGTAGTTCTCGAACTTTCCTGTGTTTTTTGGCAAAAGACGAACTTGGACATACCCTGCGGCACCCTTGAAATTTAATCGTTTTGGCCTAGGCGCAAAAAGCATTGCCCCTTATGTGTGCATGGCACACGTATAATATACATGTACATGTACATGTTTGTACATGTACGTATACAGGGATAGTGTATTATGTATTGAGCGCATGTATCACTACTGACATTGTACGTACATGTACATGCACATGTACGCTCACTAGAGAGGACACTCGCCGCCAACCTGTGAAACAGGATGACGTCATCAAATTGCCCACGGGGAAGGGCGCCGCGTACGACAGGTAGGTAAACACGCTTTCGGTTACGCACAATCCAACCCCATAGACTGTGTAAACGTTGTTTGCTCAATTCCAAGCACTTTTAACGGAAAAACAAAGTCGCATTGCCATAAAACTTGACCCAGGTGAAGACCCTACAGTGAACTCCAGTCTCGCCGACAGACGCCATGATGAAGACGTCATCAGGGTCACGTGACGTTATCTTAAAGGTGTAATAGATTTAATCTTTAAAAAAATCACTAACAGATCAACCACAAAAGACCGAAACTTGATTTTTGTGGCAACAGATAGAATAATCCAGAATCTTCCTTTTTGTCTCGTGTGCTTAAAATCACGTGACCCTTCCTTCCGGTCCAAACCGGAAGTGCCCATAATTTGAAAGTGAAAAATGATATGAACTTACTTTCAACGATGTTAGTGTCAGGCTAGAATAAACGTTTCCAAAAAAAATCAGGCGACGTCATAATATGTTATAGCGCCCTCTAGCGGCAGGTTGAAAAATGGTTAAAATGAATAATCTGTTGATGTGTGTGGCGAAGTTTGCTGAAACCACTTTATAACCGGTGTATATAATCAGCTTCGTGCTTAGACCATATTGGGAAGGAGAAATATTTATGACGTCACCAAACCGGAAGTTACAATGAAAAATCCTTTAAACCTTAAACAATCGCTTAAAAATCAACCGCTATAGATATAATCCAGATTTTTGCATCAGATAGCAAAGTAAAGACAGCTCTCGAGCTTTCTGTTAATTACGTCACGATGATGTCATCAAATGTCAGATTACAAGCAACCAAATATTTCTAGATTTAATCTTTGAAAATCAATATAAAATCAACTGTAAGAGATCTGATTTAGATTTTATAAGGAAATTGATAGATTAATCCATGGTCTTCATAATTTGTATTACATGTACAAAAAATGACCCTTTCTTCCGGTCCAAACCGGAAGTGCATAATAATTTAAAAGTGGAAAACGATGTGAACTTACTTTCAACGATGTTAGGCGCTGGCTAGGTTGTAAGTAACAAACAAGTTAACGGTGACTTCTTAAAATGTTATAGCGCCATCTAGCGGCATGTTGACAAATTTTACATCATATTACGATTATATTTGAATTATTACGTTTTTTGACCTTTAAGTCATATCTCAGCAACGGAAGGTGTTAACATAACATACGTTTGTATTGTTAGGTGATAGATAGTTGCACAAAATGTTCACAAACGTTTGACGTCATCGTTTTAATCAGTTTGGATTCATTTTAATCTGTTTAAATTAACTTAAATTCGTTTTCGATGATTTTAAATTATTTTGATGGTATAAAATTTAAATTTAAAAAAAATTTAATCTAAAAAATTGCGAATGCGAAAAAGCCCTATGTTCTGTTCCTCGAACAGACGTAGTTCTAGTTATTAGCTGTTTCGGCCTTTCAGCCGAAACAGCTTTTGTTTTCGTTAAAGTTTTTTTTTTTTTTTTTAGCTGTTTCGGTTTTTCACCGAAACAGCTTTTGTTTTCGTTAAAGTTTTTTTTTTTTTTCTTTTTTTTTTCCACTTTCAGACTTTTCCCCATAGGATTTGTACACGTTTTTTCAGCCAATACACTTTGACACTTTGGTAAATCCGATCGACTTGAGACTTGGCATACACTTAGACAACCACCCAAGGACGGTCCTAGAAGAAATTCGTCGCGATTACGTCATTCAAGGTCACGTGACTTCGCGTTAAAGGTGAAATTGTCCCCATAGGTTTTGTACACGTTTTTCCTCAGACTATTGAATTTGACACTTTGGTAAATCCGACCGACTTGAAACTTGCCATATACTCAGAACACCACCACCAGCTGTTTCTGAAAGAAATTCAGCACGATTGCGTCATTCAAGGTCACGTGACGTCAAGTTAAAGGTTTAATTTGTCCCCCATAGGTTTTGTACACGTTTTTCTTAAGACTATTGACTTTGACACTAGTAAATCTGATCGACTTGAGACTTGGCACACACAAAAGACCACCACATACACATTGAAAGTAACTTTGGACACTCGAAACAGCTCTGTGTTTGTCCACAAACACATGTCTAGTTTTTTTGTGGTTTTTTTTTTTTTTTGTCACTTTTTCCTATAGGATTTGTACACGTTTTTTCTGCCAATACACTTTGACACTTTGGTAAATCCGATCGACTTGAGACTTGGCATACATTTAGACAACCACCCAAGGACGGTCCTAGAACAAATTCGTCGCGATTACATAATTCTTGGTCACGTGACGTCACGTTAAAGGTGCAATTTTCCCCCATAGGTTTTGTACACGTTTTTCTTCAGACTATTTAATTTGACAGTTTGGTGAATCCGATTGACTTGAAACTTAGCACACACCTCGACCACCATCCCCAGAAGGTTCAGGAGAAAAATCGTCATGATGACGTCATCGTGGGTCATGTGACGTTACACAAAAGGTGCAGTTTTTAAGACCCTCTATCTCTGGAAGTACACGTCCGATTGGGGTCAAATTTGGTTTGCAAGTATTCGAGGATGTGTTATAGACGAAAATTAAGATGACGTAATTATGACATCATCGGGTGTCATGTGACGTCACATTAAAGGTTCAATTTTCTCCATAGGTTTTGTACACGTTTTTCTTCAAAATATTGAATTTGACACTTCTGTCAATTCGATCGACTTGAGACTTAGCACAGACCTCGACCACCATCCTTAGGAGGGTCAAGAACAAAATAATCAAGATGACGTCATCGGGGGTCATGTGACGTCACATTAAATGTGTAGTTTTTAAGACCGTCTAACTCTGAAAGTACAAGTCCGGTTGGGGTCAAACTTGGTTTGCAAGTATTCGAGGATGTGTTATAGACAAAAAATAGGATGACGTAATTATGACATCATCGGGTGTCATGTGACGTCACATTAAAGGTACAGTTTTCTCCATAGGTTTTGTACACGTTTTTCTTCAGACTATTGAATTTGACAATTTGGTAAATCCGATCGACTTCAGACTTGGCACACACCTCGACCACCATACCCAGGAGGGCCAAGGGGGAAATCGTCAGGATGACGTCATCGTGGGTCATATGACGTCACATTAAAGGGGCAGATTTTAGGACCCTCTATCTCTGGAAGTACATGTCTGATTGGGGCCAAACTTGGTATGCAAGTATTCCAGAATGTGTAATAGACGAAAATTAAGATGACATCATGATGACATCATCGGGTGTCATGTGACGTCACTTTAAAGGTTCAGTTTTTCCCATAGGATTTGTACACGTATTTTTCAACTTATATATCTTGGGAAAATTGACAAATCCAATCGATTTCAGACTTGGCACACACATAATGAAAGTTATCTTAGACATCCGAAACAGCTCTGTGTTTGTCCACAAACACATGTCTAGTTGGCTTTTTCGCAATTTTGCGAAAAAGCCTTTGTTTTTGTTCTGATTTTTTGGCTTTTTCGCAATTTTGCGAAAAAGCCTTTGTTTTTGTTCTGATTTTTTTTTTTCTTTTTTTTGGGGCTTTTTCGCAAATTTTGCGAAAAAGCCTTTGTTTCTGTTCTGATTTTTTTTTCTTCTTCTTCTTCTTCTTCTTCTTCTTCTTTTTTCTTTTCTTTTAGTAACCTAAACCCCATAGACTTTGTACACGTTTTTTCTGCCCGTCACTTTTAATAGAAAACAAAGTCGTATTTACATAAAACTTAACCCAGGTGAAGACCCTATAGTGAACTCGTGTCTCGCAGAAATACGTCATGGTGACGTCATCGGGGGTCACGTGACGTCATCTTAAAGGTGTAATTGATTTAATCTTTGAAATTCAATAACAAATCAACCGCAAAAGACCGAAACTAAATTTTTGTGGCAATAGATAGAATAATCCAGGATCTTAATTTTATCTCGTGTGCGTGAAATCACGTGACCCTTCCTTCCGGTCTAAACCGTAAGTGCCTCATAATTTAAAAGTGAAAAATGATATGAACTTACTTTCAACGATGTTAGTGTCTGGCTACAATGTATTTTTCAAAAAAAATATTGGTGACGTCATAACATGTTATAGCGCCCTCTAGCGGCAGTTTGAAAAATTGTTAAAATGAATAATCTGTTGATGTGTGTGGCGAAGTTTGCTGAAATCACTTTATAACCGGTGTATTTAATCAGCTTCATGCTAGGAACAAGTTGACGGGAAGAAAAAATTATGACGTCACCAGACCGGAAGTTAGAATGAAAAGACTCCTTTTCCTTTGAAAATTCCTAAACAATTAAACCTGACAGATACAATCTTGATTTTTGCTCTAAAGGTTAATGTAAAAGTAGTTCTCGAACTTCCCTGTGTTTTGGGGCAAAAAACGAACTTGAACATACCCTGCGGCACCCTTGAAATGTAATCGTTTTGGCCTAGGCGCATAAAGCATTGACCCCTTATATGTGCCTGGCACACGTATAATAGGGGTGTACATGCTTGTATATGTACGTACGTATACACTGATAGTGTACTATGCATTGAGCGAATGTATCACTACTGACATCGTACGTGCATGCAAATGTACGCTCACCCAAGAGGACACTAGCCGCCAACAAGCGAAACAGGATGACGTCATCAAATTGCCTATGGGGAAGGGCGCCGTGTGCGACAGGTAGGTAAACAGGCTCTCGGCTACGCAGAGTCCAATCCCATAGACTTTGTGAACGTTGTTTGCACAATTCCCAGCACTTTTAACGAAAAACAAAGTCGTATTTCCATAAAACTTAACCCAGATGAAGACCCTATAGTAAACTCGTGTCTCGCAGACATACGTCATGGTTACGTCGTCAGGGGTCACGTGACGTCATCTTAAAGGTGCAATTGATTTAATCTTTAAAAATAAATAACAAATCAACCACAAAAGACCGAAACTTGATTTTTGTGGCAATAGATATAATAATCCAGAATCTTCAATTTATCTCGTGTGCTTAAAATCACGTGACCCTTCCTTCCGGTCCAAACCGGAAGTGCCTCATAATTTGAAAGTGAAAATGATATGAACTTACTTTCAACGATGTTAGTGTCTGGCTAGAATAAACTTTTCCCAAAAAAATCAGGCGACGTCATAATATGTTATAGCGCCCTCTAGCGGCAGGTTGAAAAATTGTTAAAATGAATAATCTGTTGATGTGTGTGGCGAATTTTGCTGAAACCACTTTATAACCGGTGTATATAATCAGCTTCATGCTTAGACCATATTGGGAAGGAGAAATATTTATGACGTCACCAAACCGGAAGTTACAATGAAAAATCCTTTAAACCTTAAACAATCGCTTACAAATCAACCACTATAGATATAATCCAGATTTTTGCATCAGATAGCAAAGTAAAGACAGCTCTCGAGCTTTCTGTTAATTACGTCACGATGACGTCATCAAATGTCAGATTACAAGCAACCAAATATTTCTAGATTTAATCTTTGAAAATCAATATAAAATCAACTGTAAGAGATCTGATTCAGATTTTTAAGGGAATTGATAGATTAATCCATGGTCTTCATAATTTGTATTACATGCAAAAAAAACTGACCCTTCCTTCCGGTCTAAACCGGAAGTGCATTATAATTTAAAAGTGGAAAACGATGGGAACTTACTTTCAACGATGTTAGGCGCTGGCTAGGTTGTAAGTAACAAACAAGTTAACGGTGACTTCTTAAAATGTTATAGCGCCCTCTAGCGGCTTGTTGACAAATGTTACATCATATTACGATTACATTTGAATTATTACGTTTTTCGACCTTTGAGTCATATCTCAGCAACGGAACGTGCTAACATAACATACGTTTGTATTGTTAGGTGATAGATAGTTGCACAAAAAGTTCACAAACGTGTGACGTCATCGTTTTAATCAGTTTGGATTCATTTTAATCTGTTTAAATTAACTTAAATTCGTTTTCGATGATTTTAAATTATTTTGATGGTATACAAGTTCAATTTTTGAAAAATGTAATCTAAAAAATTGCGAAAGCAAAAAAGCCCTATGTTCTGTTCCTCGAACAGACGTAGTTCTATTTTTTTTTTCTTTTCTTTTAGTAACCTAAACCCCATAGACTTTGTACACGTTTTTTCTGCCCGTCACTTTTAATCGAAAACAAAGTCGTATTTACATAAAACTTAACCCAGGTGAAGACCCCATAGTGAACTCGTGTCTCGCAGAAATACGTCATGGTGACGTCATCAGGGGTCACGTGACGTCATCTTAAAGGTGTTATTGATTTAATCTTTGAAATTCAATAACAAATCAACCGCAAAAGACCGAAACTTAATTTTTGTGGCAATAGATAGAATAATCCAGGATCTTGATTTTATCTCGCGTGCGTGAAATCACGTGACCCTTCCTTCCGGTCTAAACCGGAAGTGCCTCATAATTTGAAAGTGAAAAATGATATGAACTTACTTTCAACGATGTTAGTGTCTGGCTACAATATATTTTTCCAAAAAAAATTGGTGACGTCATAACATGTTATAGCGCCCTCTAGCGGCAGGTTGAAAACTGTTAAAAATGAATAATCAGTTGATGTGTGTGGCGAAGTTTGCCCAAATCACTTTATATCTGGTGTATATAATCAACTTCATGTTAGGAACAAGTTGGCGGAGAGAAAAAAATATGACGTCACTAGACCGGAAGTTACAATGAAAAGACCTTTAAACCTTAAATAATCGCTGAAAAATCAACCGCGATAGATATAATTCTTTTTTTTTGCTTTAAATAGACAAGTTCAGACAGCTCTCGAGCTTTATGTTAATGACGTCACGATGACGTCATCAAGTATCAGATAACAAGCAACTAATGATTTCTAGATTTAATCTTTAAAAATCAATATAAAATCAACTGTAAGAGATCTGATTTAGATTTTAACGGGAATTGATAGAATAACCCAGGGTCTTCATATTTCGTATTACATGTAAAATGACTTGACCCTTCCTTCCGGTCCAAACCGGAAGTGCCTTATAATTTAAAAGTTGAAAATGATATGAACTTACTTTCAACTATGATAGTCTCTGTCTAGCTACACTCTACACACAAGTTACCGGTGACGTCATAAATTGTCACGGCGCCCTCTAGTGGAAGGTTGAAAAATGTTTAAAATGAATAATCAGTTGATGTGTGTGGCGGAGTTTGCTCAAATCGCTTTGTAACTGGTATTTATAATCAGCATCTTGTCAGGAACAAGTTGGCGAAGAGAAACAAATATGACGTCACTAGACCGGAAGTTACAATGCAAAGACCTTTAAACATTTAAACATTGCTTAAAATAAACCGCGTGAGATATAATCCAATTAATGTTTTTCAATTTTCATTTTTAAAAATTGAATGCTAAGGAAATTTTACAAATAAAATCATAAATGTAATGAACAATGAACAAAAATTCGAAAAAGCCATATGCTCTGTTCATAGAACAGACATATTTCTAGTCTTCTTCTTCTTCTTCTTCTTTTTTCTTTCTTTTCTTTTAGTAACCTAAACCCCATAGACTTTGTACACGTTTTTTCTGCCCGTCACTTTTAATAGAAAACAAAGTCGTATTTACATAAAACTTAACCCAGGTGAAGACCCTATAGTGAACTCGTGTCTCGCAGAAATACGTCATGGTGACGTCATCAGGGGTCACGTGACGTCATCTTAAAGGTGTAATTGATTTAATCTTTGAAATTCAATAACAAATCAACCGCAAAAGACCGAAACTAAATTTTTGTGGCAATAGATAGAATAATCCAGGATCTTAATTTTATCTCGTGTGCGTAAAATCACGTGACCCTTCCTTCCGGTCTAAACCGGAAGTGCTTCATAATTTAAAAGTGAAAAATGATATGAACTTACTTTCAACGATGTTAGTGTCTGGCTACAATGTATTTTTCAAAAAAAATATTGGTGACGTCATAACATGTTATAGCGCCCTCTAGCGGCAGTTTGAAAAATTGTTAAAATGAATAATCTGTTGATGTGTGTGGCGAAGTTTGCTGAAATCACTTTATAACCGGTGTATTTAATCAGCTTCATGCTAGGAACAAGTTGACGGGAAGAAAAAATTATGACGTCACCAGACCGGAAGTTAGAATGAAAAGACTCCTTTTCCTTTGAAAATTCCTAAAAAATTAAACCTGACAGATACAATCTTGATTTTTGCTCTAAAGGTTAATGTAAAAGTAGTTCTCGAACTTCCCTGTGTTTTGGGACAAAAAACGAACTTGAACATACCCTGCGGCACCCTTGAAATGTAATCGTTTTGGCCTAGGTGCAAAAAGCATTGACCCCTTACGTGTGCATGGCACACGTATAATATACATGCTAGTACATGTACGTATACACTGATAAGGTATTATGTATTGAGCGAATGTATCACCACTGACATCGTTCGTGCAAGCACATGTACGCTTACCCAAGAGGACACTAGCCGCCAACCTGTGAAACAGGATGACGTCATCAAATTGCCCATGGGGAAGGGCGCCGCGTACGACAGGTAGGTAAACACGCTTTCGGCTACGCAGAATCCAACCCCGTAGACTTTGTAAACGTTGCTTGCACAATTCAAAGCACTTTTAACGGAAAAACAAAGTCGTATTCCCATAAACTTGACCCAGGTGAAGACCCAATAGTGAACTCCAGTCTCACCGACAGACACCACGAGGAAGACGTCATCAGGGCCACGTGACCTTATCTTAAAGGTGCAATTGATTGAATCTTTGAAAATCAATAAAACATCAACCGCAAAAGACCGAAACTTGAATTTTGTGGCAATTAATAGAATAATCCAGGATCTTCATTTTATCTTCTGTGTGCGTGAAATCACGTGACCCTTCCTTCCGGTCAAAACCGGAAGTGCCTTTTAATTTGAAAGTGAAAAATGATATGAACTTACTTTTAACGATGTTATTGTCTGGCTAGAATAAACTTTTCAAAAAAATTCCGGCGACGTCATAACATGTTATAGCGCCCTCTAGCGGCAGGTTGAAAATGGTTAAAATGATTAATCTGTTGATGTGTGTTGCGAACACTGACCTCTATACATGGACAGATCATCATTGTTCTATTTTGAAGTCGGCATGCGGAGAAGTGCAACATGGCGGACCCACGACGTCACTCTGTGAGCCAATGAAATGTCTAGGTGTTGGTACGATACGTATTACGTAATGTTTATAAATACAAAACGTACAGAGTAAATCCACTAACCTCTACACCTGGACATTTCATTGGCTCACAGCAGTGACGTCTCGGGTCCGCCATGTTGCACTTCCAGTTCGCGCCGACTTCAAGTGTTAGCACAGCAGAATATGGACAATGATCCGTCCAGGTGTAGAGGTCAGTGGTTGCGAAGTTTGCTGAAATAACTTTATAACCGGTGTATATAATCAGCTTCATGCTTAGACCACATTGGGAAGGAGAAATATTTATGACGTCACCAAACCGGAAGTTACAATACAAAATCCTTTAAACTTTAAAAAGTCGCTTAAAAATCAACCGCTATAGATATAATCCAGATTTTTGCTTCAGATAGCAAAGTTAAGACTGATCTCGAGTTTCTGTTAATTACGTCACAATGACGTCATCAAGTGTCAGATTACAAGCAACCAAATATTTCTAAATTTATTCTTTGAAAATCAATATAAAATCAACTATAAGAGATCTGATTTAGATTTTTAAGGAAATTGATAGATTAATCATGGTCTTCATAATTTGTATTACATGCAAAAAGACCTGACACTTCCTTCCGGTCCAAACCGGAAGTGCCTTATAATTTGAAAGTTGAAAATGATATGAATTTACTTTCAACGATGATAGTTTCTAGGTAGCCTGTACTCTACAAACAAAGTTACCGGTGACGTCATAAATTGTTATAACGCCCTCTAGTGACAGGTTGAAAAATGTTTAAAATGAATAATCAGTTCATTTTCGTGGCGAAGTTTGCTCAAATCGCTTTATAATTGGTATTTATAATCAGCATCTTGTTAGGAACAAGTTGGCGGATAAAAACAAAATAATATGACGTCACTAGACCGGAAATTACAATTAAAAAACCTTTAAACATTTCTGAAAATTAACCGCGAGAGATATAATCCAATTAATAATTTAAAATTTGCAGTTTTGAAAAAATTTAAGTAAAGAAATTTATTAAATGAAATCATAAATGTAATGAACAATACAAAAAAAAAATGCGAAAAAGCCATATGCTCTGTTCCTTGAACAGACATATCTCTAGTTTCTTCTTCTTCTTCTTCTTCTTTTTTTTGGCTTTTTCGCAAATTTTGCGAAAAAGCCTTTGTTTCTGTTCTGAATTTTTTTTTTCTTCTTCTTCTTCTTCTTCTTCTTTTTTGGCTTTTTCGCAAGTTGCGAAAAAGCCTTTGTTTTTGTTCTGATTTTTTTTTTTCTTCTTCTTCTTTTTTTCTTTTTTTCTTTTAGTAACCTAAACCCCATAGACTTTGTACACGTTTTTTTGCACAAGTACTTTTACCAGAAAACAAAGTCGTATTTTTATAAAACTTAACCCAGGTGACGACCCTATAGTGAACTCGTGTCTCGCAGAAATACGTCATGGTGACGTCATCAGGGATCACGTGACGTCATCTTAAAGGTGTAATTGATTTAATCTTTGAAATTAAATAACAAATCAACCGCAAAAGACCGAAACTTGATTTTTGTGGCAACATATAGAATAATCCAGGATCTTCATTTTATCTCGTGTGCGTAACATCACGTGACCCTTCCTTCCGGTCCAAACCGGAAGTGCCTTATAATTTAAAACTGGAAAATGATATGAACTTACTTTCAACGATGTTAGTGTCTGGCTAGAATAAACTTTTCAAAAAAATTACCGGCGACGTCATAATACGTTATAGCGCCCTCTAGCGGCAGGTTGAAAAATCGTTAAAATGCATAATTTGTTGATGTGTGTGGCGAAGTTTGCTGAATTCACTGTATAACCGGTGTATATAATCAGCTTCGTGCTAAGAACATATTGAAAAAGAGAAATATTGATGACGTCACCAAACCGGAAGTTACAATGAAAAGACCTTTAAACCTTAAAAAGTCGCTTAAAAATCAACCGCGATAGATATATTCCAGATTTTTGCTTCAAATAGCAAAGTTAAGACAGCTCTTGAGCTTTCTGTTAATTACGTCACGATGACGTCATCAAGTGTCAGATTATAAGCAACCAAATATTTATAGATTTAATCTTTGAAAATCAATATAAAATCAACTGTAAAAGATCTGATTTAGATTTTTAAGGGGATTGATAGATTAATCCATGGTCTTCATAATTGTATTACATGCAAACAAAACCTGACAATTCCTTCCGGTCTAAACCGGAAGTGCCTTATAACTTAAAAGTGGAAAACGATGTGAACTTACTTTTAACAATGTTAGGCGCTGGCTAGGTTGTAAGTAACAAAAAAGTTAACGGTGACTTCATAAAATGTTAAGGCGCCCTCTAGCGGCATGTTGACAAATGTTACGGCATATTACGATTATATTTGAATTGTTACGTTTTTAGACCTTGAAGCCATATCTCAGCAACGGATCTTGTTAATATACCACCTCATTTTGTATAGTTAGGTTATAGATAGTTGCAAACAAAGTTCATAAACGTGTGACGTCAACGTTTTAATCATTTTGAAATAATTGTAATCTGTTTAAATTAATTTAAATTCGTTTTTAATGATTTCAAATTGTTTTGATAGTAACAAAGTTCAAATTTTGAAAACAAATATTCTAAACAATTCCGAATACGAAAAAGCCCTATGTTCTGTTCCTCGAACAGACGTAGTTCTAGTTTTTCTTTTCTTTTAGTAACCTAAACCCCATAGACTTTGTACACGTTTTTTCTGCCCGTCACTTTTAATAGAAAACAAAGTCGTATTTACATAAAACTTAACCCAGGTGAAGACCCTATAGTGAACTCGTGTCTCGCAGAAATACGTCATGGTGACGTAATCAGGGGTCACGTGACGTCATCTTAAAGGTGCAATTGATTTAATCTTTGAAAATCAATAACAAATCAACCGCAAAAGACCGAAACTAAATTTTTGTGGCAATAGATAGAATAATTCAGGATCTTAATTTTATCTCGTGTGCGTGAAATCACGTGACCCTTCCTTCCGGTCTAAACCGGAAGTGCCTCATAATTTGAAAGTGGAAAATGATGCGAACTTACTTTCAACGATGTTAGTCTCTGGTTAGATCGTGCTTCTCAAAAAAATTACCGGTGACGTCATAACATGTTACAGCGCCCTCTAGCGGCAGGTTGAAAACTGTTAAAAATGAATAATCAGTTGATGTGTGTGGCGAAGTTTGCCCAAATCACTTTATATCTGGTGTATATAATCAACTTCATGTTAGGAACAAGTTGGCGGAGAGAAAAAAATATGACGTCACTAGACCGGAAGTTACAATGAAAAGACCTTTAAACCTTAAATAATCGCTGAAAAATCAACCGCGATAGATATAATTCTTTTTTTTGCTTTAAATAGACAAGTTCAGACAGCTCTCGAGCTTTATGTTAATGACGTCACGATGACGTCATCAAGTATCAGATAACAAGCAACTATTGATTTCTAGATTTAATCTTTAAAAATCAATATAAAATCAACTGTAAGAGATCTGATTTAGATTTTAACGGGAATTGATAGAATAATCCAGGGTCTTCATATTTTGTATTACATGCAAAATGACTTGACCCTTCCTTCCGGTCCAAACCGGAAGTGCCTTATAATTTAAAAGTTGAAAATGATATGAACTTACTTTCAACTATGATAGTCTCTGTCTAGCTACACTCTACACAAAAGTTACCGGTGATGTCATAAATTGTCACGGCGCCCTCTAGTGGAAGGTTGAAAAATGTTTAAAATGAATAATCAGTTGATGTGTGTGCCGGAGTTTGCTCAAATCGCTTTGTAACTGGTATTTATAATCAGCATCTTGTCAGCAACAAGTTGGCGAAGAGAAACAAATATGACGTCACTAGACCGGAAGTTACAATGCAAAGACCTTTAAACATTTAAACATTGCTTAAAATAAACCGCGTGAGATATAATCCAATTAATGTTTTTCAATTTTCATTTTTAAAAATTGAATGCTAAGGAAATTTTACAAATAAAATCATAAATGTAATGAACAATGAAAAAAAATTCGAAAAAGCCATATGCTCTGTTCATAGAACAGACATATTTCTAGTTTTCTTTTCTTTTAGTAACCTAAACACCATAGACTTTGTACACGTTTTTTCTGCCCGTCACTTTTAATCGAAAACAAAGTCGTATTTACATAAAACTTAACCCAGGTGAAGACCCCATAGTGAACTCGTGTCTCGCAGAAATACGTCATGGTGACGTCATCAGGGGTCACGTGACGTAATCTTAAAGGTGTTATTGATTTAATCTTTGAAATTCAATAACAAATCAACCGCAAAAGACCGAAACTTAATGTTTGTGGCAATAGATAGAATAATCCAGGATCTTGATTTTATCTCGCGTGCGTGAAATCACGTGACCCTTCCTTCCGGTCTAAACCGGAAGTGCCTCATAATTTGAAAGTGAAAAATGATATGAACTTACTTTCAACGATGTTAGTGTCTGGCTACAATATATTTTTCCAAAAAAATTGGTGACGTCATAACATGTTATAGCGCCCTCTAGTGGCAGTTTGAATAATGGTTAAAATGAATAATCTGTTGATGTGTGTGGCGAAGTTTGCTGAAATCACTTTATAACCGGTGTATTTAATCAGCTTCATGCTAGGAACAAGTTGACGGGAAGAAAAAATTATGACGTCACCAGACCGGAAGTTAGAATGAAAAGACTCTTTTTCCTTTGAAAATTCCTAAAAAATTAAACTTGACAGATACAATCTTGATTTTTGCTGTAAAGGTTAATGTAAAAGTAGTTCTCGAACTTCCCTGTGTTTTGGGGCAAAAAACGAACTTGAACATACCCTGCGGCACCCTTGAAATGTAATCGTTTTGGCCTAGGTGCAAAAAGCATTGACCCCTTACGTGTGCGTGCCACACGTATAATATACATGCTAGTACATGTACGTATACACCGATAGTGCATTATGTATTGAGCGAATGTATCACCACTGACATCGTTCGTGCAAGCACATTTACGCTCACCCAAGATGACACTAGCCGCCAACCTGTGAAACAGGATGACGTCATCAAGTTGCCCATGAGGAAGGGCGCCGCGTACGACAGGTAGGTAAACACGCTTTCGGCTACGCAGAATCCAACCCCGTAGACTTTGTAAACGTTGCTTGCACAATTCAAAGCACTTTTAACGGAAAAACAAAGTCGTATTTCCATAAACTCGACCCAGGTGAAGACCCAATAGTGAACTCCAGTCTCGCCGACAGACACCACGAGGAAGACGTCATCAGGCCCACGTGACCTTATCTTAAAGGTGCAATTGATTTAATCTTGGAAAATCAATAAAACATCAACCGCAAAAGACCGAAACTTGAATTTTGTGGCAATTAATCGAATAATCCAGGATCTTCATTTTATCTCCTGTGCGTGAAATCACGTGACCTTTCCTTCCGGTCAAAACCGGAAGTGCCTTATAATTTGAATGTGAAAAATGATATGAACTTACTTTTAAGGATGTTATTGTCTGGCTAGAATAAACTTTTCAAAAAAATTCCGGCGACGTCATAACATGTTATAGCGCCCTCTAGCGGCAGGTTGAAAATGGTTAAAATGATTAATCTGTTGATGTGTGTTGCAAAGTTTGCTGAAATAACTTTATTATAGAGCATATTGGGAAGGAGAAATATTTATGACGTCACCAAACCGGAAGTTACAATAAAAAAATCCTTTAAACTTTAAAAAGTCGCTTTAAAATCAACCGCTATAGATATAATCCAGATGTTTGCTTCAAATAGCAAAGTTAAGACTGATCTCGAGTTTCTGTTAATTACGTCACAATGACGTCATCAACTGTCAGATTACAAGCAACCAAATATTTCTAAATTTAATCTTTGAAAATCAATATAAAATCAACTGTAAGAGATCTGATTTAGATTTTTAAGGAAATTGATAGATTAATCCATGGTCTTCATAATTTGTATTACATGCAAAAAGACTTGACACTTCCTTCCGGTCCAAACCGGAAGTGCCTTATAATTTAAAAGTGGAAAACGATGCTAACTTACTTTCAACGATGTTAGGCGCTGGCTAGGTTGTAAGTAACAAAAAAGTTAACAGTGACTTCATAAAATGTTAAAGCGCCCTCTAGCGTCATGTTGACAAATGTTACGTCATATTACGATTATATTTGAATTATTACGTTTTTAGACGTTGAAGGCATATCTCAGCAACGAATCGTGTTAACATAACACCTCATTTTGTGTTGTTAGGTGATAGATAGTTGCACAAAAAGTTCACAAACGTGTGACGTCATCGTTTAAAACAGTTTTAATTCATTTTACTCTGTTTAAATTAACTTCAAATAGTTTTCAATGATTTTAAATTGTTTTGATGGTTTAAAAGTTCAATTTTTAAAATATTTAATAAAAAAAAATTGTGAATGCGAAAAAGCCCTATGTTCTGTTCCTCGAACAGACGTAGTTCTAGTTTTTTGGCTTTTTCGCAATTTTGCGAAAAAGCCTTTGTTTTTGTTCTGATTTTTTTTTTCTTCTTCTTCTTCTTCTTCTTTTTTAGCTGTTTCGGCATTTCGGCCGAAACAGCTTTTGTTTTCGTTAAAGTTTTTTTTTTTCTTTTTTTAGCTGTTTCGGCCTTTCAGCCGAAACAGCTTTTGTTTTCGTTAAAGTTTTTTTTTTTCTTTTTTTTTTTCTTTTTTTTTTTCTTTTTTTTTTTTTTCTTTTTAGCTGTTTCGGCCTTTTAGCCGAAACAGCTTTTGTTTTCGTTAAAGTTTTTTTTTTTCTTTTTTTTTTTCTTTTTTTTTTTTTTTTTTTTTTTTTTTTTTGTCACTTTTTCCCATAGGATTTGTACACGTTTTTTCTGCCAATACACTTTGACACTTTGGTAAATCCGATCGACTTGAAACGTGGCATATATTTAGACAACCACCCAAGGACGGTCCTAAAAGAAATTCGTCGCGATTACGTCATTCAAGGTCACGTGACGTCATGTTAAAGGTAAAATTTTCCCCATAGGTTTTGTACACGTTTTTCTTCAGACTATTGACTTTGACACTTTGGTAAATCCGACCGACTTGAAACTTGGCATACACTTAGAACACCAGCCCCAGATGTTTCTGAAAGAAATTCGGCGCGATTGCGTCATTCAAGGTCACGTGACGTGACGTTAAAGGTGCATTTTTTTCCCCATAGGGTTTGTACATGTTTTTCTTTAGACTATTGACTATGACACTTTCGTAAATTTGATCGACTTCAGACTTAGCGCATACCTCGACCACCATCCCCAGGAAGGCCAAGGGAAAAATCGTAATAATGACGTCATCGTGGGTCATGTGACGTCACATTAAAGGTTCAATTTTCCCCATAGGATTTGTACACGTTTTTTTCAACAAATTTATCTTTGGCACTAAATTCGATCGACTTTAGACTTGGCACACACTTAGACCACCACACAAATATTGACAGGCATTTTAGACATACGAAACAGCTCTGTGTTTGTCCACAAACACATGTCTAGTTTTTTTTTGTCACATTTTCCCATAGGATTTGTACACGTTTTTTCTGCCAATACACTTTGACACTTTGGTGAATCCGATCGACCTGAAACTTGGCATACACTTAGACAACCACCCAAGGACAGTCCTAGAAGAAATTCGTCGCGATTCCGTCATTCAAGGTCACGTGACGTCACGTTAAAGGTGCAATTTTCCCCCATAGGTTTTGTACACGTTTTTCTTCAGACTATTTAATTTGACAGTTTGGTGAATCCGACCGACTTGAAACTTGGTATACACTTAGAACACCACCCACAGGTGGGTCTTGAAGAAATTCGGTACGATTGCGTCATTCAAAGTCACGTGACGTGACGTTAAAGGTGCAATTTTTTTTCCCATAGGGTTTGTACACGTTTTTCTTCAGACTATTGACTTTGTCACTTTCCTAGACTTGATCGACTTGAGACTTAGCACAGACCTCGACCGCCATCCTTAGGAGGGCCAAGAGAAAAATAATCAATATGACGTCATCGCGGGTCATGTGACGTCACATTAAAGGTGTAGTTTTTAAGACCCTCTAACTCTAAAAGTACAAGTCCGGTTGGGGTCAAACTTGGTTTGCAAATATTCGAGGATGTGTTATAGACGAAAATTAAGATGACGTAATTATGACATCATCGGGTGTCATGTGACGTCACATTAAAGGTTCAGTTTTCTCCATAGGTTTTGTACACGTTTTTCTTCAGACTATTGAATTTGACAATTTGGTAAATCCGATCGACTTCAGACTTAGCACACACCTCGACCACCATACCCAGGAGGGCCAAGGGGAAAATCGTCAGGATAACGTCATCGTGGGTCATATGACGTCACATTAAAGGGGCAGATTTTAGGACCCTCTATCTCTGGAAGTACATGTCTGATTGGGGCTAAACTTGGTATGCAAGTATTCCAGAATGTGTAATAGACGAAAATTAAGATGACATCATGATGACATCATCGGGTGTCATGTGACGTCACTTTAAAGGTGCAGTTTTTCCCATAGGATTTGTACACGTATTTTTCAACTTATATATCTTGGGAAAATTGACAAATCCAATCGATTTCAGACTTGGCACACACATAATGAAAGTTATCTTAGACATCCGAAACAGCTCTGTGTTTGTCCACAAACACATGTCTAGTTTTTTCTTTTTTTTCTTCAGACTTTTTCCCATAAGATTTGTACACGTTTTCTCTGGCATAGCACTTTGACACTTTGGTAAATCCGATCTACTTGAGACTTGGAATACATTTAGACAACCACCCAAGGACGGTCCTAGAAGAAATTTGTCGCGATTACGTCATTCAAGGTCACGTGACGTCATTTTAAAGGTACAATTTTCCCCATAGGTTTTGTACACGTTTTTCTTCAGACTATTGACTTTGACACTTTGGTAAATCCGACCGACTTGAAACTTGGCATACACTTAGAACACCAGCCCCAGATGTTTCTGAAAGAAATTCGGCGCGATTGCGTAATTCAAGGTCACGTGACGTGACGTTAAAGGTGCAATTTTTTTTCCCATAGGGTTTGTACACGTTTTTCTTTAGACTATTGACTTTGACACTTTCGTAAATTTGATCGACTTCAGACTTAGCGCATACCTCGACCACCATCCCCAGGAAGGCCAAGGGGAAAATCGTAATAATGACGTCATCGTGGGTCATGTGACGTCACATTAAAGGTTCAGTTTTAAGGACCCTCTATCTCTAGAAGTACATGTCCGATTGGGGTCAAACTTGGTATGCAAGTATTCCAGGATGTGTTACAGACGAAAATTAAGATGACATCATGATGACATCATCGGGTATCATGTGACGTCACATTAAAGGTTAAATTTTCCCCATAGGATTTGTACACGTTTTTTTCAACCAATTTATCTTTGGCACTAAATTCGATCGACTTTAGACTTGGCACACACTTAGACCACCACACAAATATTGAAAGGCATTGTAGACATGCGAAACAGCTCTGTGTTTGTCCACAAACACATTTCTAGTTTTTTTTTTTTTTTCTTTTAATTTTTCAGACTATTTCCCATAGGATTTGTACACGTTTTTTCTGGCATATCACTTTGACACTTTGGTAAATCCGATCGACTTGAGACTTGGCATACATTTAGACAACCACCCAAGGACGGTCCTAGAAGAAATTCGTCGCGATTACGTAATTCAAGGTCACGTGACGTCATGTTAAACGTAAAATTTTCCCCATAGGTTTTGTACACGTTTTTCTTCAAACTGTCGACTTTGACACTTTAATGAATTCGATCGACTTGAGACTTAGAATACACTTAGAACACCGATCACAGATAGTCCTGGACGAAATTCGGCACGATTGCGTCATTCAAGGTCACGTGACGTGACGTTAAAGGTGAAATTTATTTCCCCATAGGGTTTGTACACGTTTTTCTTCAGACTATTGACTTTGACACTTTGGTATATCCGACCGACTTGAAACTTGGCATACACTTAGAACACCACCCCCAGATGTTCCTGAAAGAAATTTGGCACGATTGCGTCATTCAAGGTCACGTGACGTCACCTTAAATGTTCAATTTTCCCCCATAGGTTTTGTACACGTTTTTCTTTTCTATTTACTTTGACACTTTGGTAAATCCGATTGACTTGAGACTTAACACACACCTCAACCACCATCCTCATGGGGGCCAAGAGGACAATCGTCATGATGACGTCATCGTGGGTCATGTGACGTCACATTAAAGGTGTAGTTTTTAGGACCCTCTATCTCTGAAAGTACATGTCGATTTTGGTCAAACTTGGTATACAGGTATTCCGGGATGTGTTATAGACGAAAATCGGGGTGACGTCATGATGACGTCATCGTGGGTCATGTGACGTCACATTAAAGGTGTAGTTTTTAAGACCCTCTATCTCTGGAAGTACAAGTCCAATTAGGGTCAAACTTGATATTTAGGTATTTCGGGATGTGTTATAGACGGAAATTAAGGTGACCTAACGATGACGTCATCGGGTGTCATGTGATGTCAAATTAAAGGTTTAGTTTTCCCTATAGGATTTGTACATGTTTTTTGCAACCAATATATATTTGGCACTTTTGTAAATCTGATCAACTTCAGATTTGGTACACACTTCGACAACCACTAACATATTGAAAGTAATTTTAGACATGCGAAACAGCTCTGTGTTTGTCCACAAACACATTTCTAGTTTTTTCTTTTCTTTTAGTAACCTAAACACCATAGACTTTGTACACGTTTTTTCTGCCCGTCACTTTTAATCGAAAACAAAGTCGTATTTACATAAAACTTAACCCAGGTGAAGACCCCATAGTGAACTCGTGTCTCGCAGAAATACGTCATGGTGACGTCATCAGGGGTCACGTGACGTAATCTTAAAGGTGTTATTGATTTAATCTTTGAAATTCAATAACAAATCAACCGCAAAAGACCGAAACTTAATTTTTGTGGCAATAGATAGAATAATCCAGGATCTTGATTTTATCTCGCGTGCGTGAAATCACGTGACCCTTCCTTCCGGTCTAAACCGGAAGTGCCTCATAATTTGAAAGTGAAAAATGATATGAACTTACTTTCAACGATGTTAGTGTCTGGCTACAATATATTTTTCCCAAAAAAATTGGTGACGTCATAACATGTTATAGCGCCCTCTAGCGGCAGTTTGAATAATGGTTAAAATGAATAATCTGTTGATGTGTGTGGCGAAGTTTGCTGAAATCACTTTATAACCGGTGTATTTAATCAGCTTCATGCTAGGAACAAGTTGACGGGAAGAAAACATTATGACGTCACCAGACCGGAAGTTAGAATGAATAGACTCTTTTTCCTTTGAAAATTCCTAAAAAATTAAACTTGACAGATACAATCTTGATTTTTGCTGTAAAGGTTAATGTAAAAGTAGTTCTCGAACTTCCCTGTGTTTTGTGGCAAAAAACGAACTTGAACATACCCTGCGGCACCCTTGAAATGTAATCGTTTTGGCCTAGGTGCAAAAAGCATTGACCCCTTACGTGTGCGTGCCACACGTATAATATACATGCTAGTACATGTACGTATACACCGATAGTGCATTATGTATTGAGCGAATGTATCACCACTGACATCGTTCGTGCAAGCACATTAACGCTCACCCAAGATGACACTAGCCGCCAACCTGTGAAACAGGATGACGTCATCAAGTTGCCCATGAGGAAGGGCGCCGCGTACGACAGGTAGGTAAACACGCTTTCGGCTACGCAGAATCCAACCCCGTAGACTTTGTAAACGTTGCTTGCACAATTCAAAGCACTTTTAACGGAAAAACAAAGTCGTATTTCCATAAACTCGACCCAGGTGAAGACCCAATAGTGAACTCCAGTCTCGCCGACAGACACCACGAGGAAGACGTCATCAGGCCCACGTGACCTTATCTTAAAGGTGCAATTGATTTAATCTTGGAAAATCAATAAAACATCAACCGCAAAAGACCGAAACTTGAATTTTGTGGCAATTAATCGAATAATCCAGGATCTTCATTTTATCTCCGGTGCGTGAAATCACGTGACCTTTCCTTCCGGTCAAAACCGGAAGTGCCTTATAATTTGAATGTGAAAAATGATATGAACTTACTTTTAAGGATGTTATTGTCTGGCTAGAATAAACTTTTCAAAAAAATTTCGGCGACGTCATAACATGTTATAGCGCCCTCTAGCGGCAGGTTGAAAATGGTTAAAATGATTAATCTGTTGATGTGTGTTGCAAAGTTTGCTGAAATAACTTTATAACTGGTGTATATAATCAGCTTCATGCTTAGAGCATATTGGGAAGGAGAAATATTTATGACGTCACCAAACCGGAAGTTACAATAAAATAATCCTTTAAACTTTAAAAAGTCGCTTAAAAATCAACCGCTATAGATATAATCCCGATGTTTGCTTCAAATAGCAAAGTTAAGACTGATCTCGAGTTTCTGTTAATTACGTCACAATGACGTCATCAAGTGTCAGATTACAAGCAACCAAATATTTCTAAATTTAATCTTTGAAAATCAATATAAAATCAACTGTAAGAGATCTGATTTAGATTTTTAAGGAAATTGATAGATTAATCCATGGTCTTCATAATTTGTATTACATGCAAAAAGACTTGACACTTCCTTCCGGTCCAAACCGGAAGTGCCTTATAATTTAAAAGTGGAAAACGATGCTAACTTACTTTCAACGATGTTAGGCGCTGGCTAGGTTGTAAGTAACAAAAAAGTTAACAGTGACTTCATAAAATGTTAAAGCGCCCTCTAGCGTCATGTTGACAAATGTTACGTCATATTACGATTATATTTGAATTATTACGTTTTTAGACGTTGAAGGCATATCTCAGCAACGGATCGTGTTAACATAACACCTCATTTTGTGTTGTTAGGTGATAGATAGTTGCACAAAAAGTTCACAAACGTGTGACGTCATCGTTTAAAACAGTTTTAATTCATTTTACTCTGTTTAAATTAACTTAAATTAGTTTTCAATGATTTTAAATTGTTTTGATGGTTTAAAAGTTCAATTTTTAAAATATTTAATAAAAAAAAATTGTGAATGCGAAAAAGCCCTATGTTCTGTTCCTCGAACAGACGTAGTTCTAGTTTTTCTTTTCTTTTAGTAACCTAAACCCCATAGACTTTGTACACGTTTTTTCTGCCCGTCACTTTTAATAGAAAACAAAGTCGTATTTACATAAAACTTAACGCAGGTGAAGACCCTATAGTGAACTCGTGTCTCGCAGAAATACGTCACGGTGAGGTCATCAGGGGTCACGTGACGTCATATTAAAGGTGTAATTGATTTAATCTTTGAAATTCAATAACAAATCAACCGCAAAAGACCGAAACTTGATTTTTGTGGCAATAGATAGAATAATCCAGGATCTTGATTTTATCTCACGTGTGTGAAATCACGTGACCCTTCCTTCCGGTCTAAACCGGAAGTGCCTCATAATTTGAAAGTGAAATATGATATGAACTTACTTTCAACGATGTTAGTGTCTGGCTACAATGTATTTTTCAAAAAAAATATTGGTGACGTCATAACATGTTATAGCGCCCTCTAGCGGCAGTTTGAAAAATGGTTAAAATGAATAATCTGTTGATGTGTGTGGCGAAGTTTGCGGAAATCACTTTATAACCGGTGTATTTAATCCGCTTCATGCTAGGAACAAGTAGACGAGAAGAAAAAATTATGACGTCACCAGACCGGAAGTTACAATGAAAAGACTTCTTTTCCTTTGAAAATTCCTAAAAAATTAAACCTGACAGATATAATCTTGATTTTTGCTCTAAAGGTTAGTGTAAAAGTAGTTCTCGAACTTTCCTGTGTTTTTTGGCAAAAAACGAACTTGGACATACCCTGCGGCACCCTTGAAATTTAATCGTTTTGGCCTAGGCGCATAAAACATTGACCCCTTATATGTGCATGGCACACGTATAATAGGGGTGTACATGCTTGTATATGTACGTACGTATACACTGATAGTGTACTATGCATTGAGCGAATGTATCACTACTGACATCGTACGTGCATGCAAATGTACGCTCACCCAAGAGGACACTAGCCGCCAACAAGCGAAACAGGATGACGTCATCAAATTGCCTATGGGGAAGGGCGCCGTGTGCGACAGGTAGGTAAACAGGCTCTCGGCTACGCAGAATCCAATCCCATAGACTTTGTAAACGTTGTTTGCACAATTCCAAGCACTTTTAACGAAAAACAAAGTCGTATTTCCATAAAACTTAACCCAGGTGAAGACCCCATAGTAAACTCGTGTCTCGCAGACATACGTCATGGTTACGTCGTCAGGGGTCACGTGACGTCATCTTAAAGGTGTAATTGATTTAATCTTTGAAAATCAATAACAAATCAACCGCAAAAGACCGAAACTTGGATTTTGTGGAAATTGATAGAATAATCCAGGATCTTCAATTTATCTCGTGTGCATAAAATCACGTGACCCTTCCTTCCGGTCCAAACCGGAAGTGCCTTATAATTTAAAAGTGGAAAACGATGTAAACTTACTTTAAACGATGTTAGGCGCTGGCTAGGTTGTAAGTAACAAACAAGTTAACGATGACTTTATAAAAAGTTATAGCGCCCTCTAGCGGCATGTTGACAAATGTTACGTCATATTACAATTACATTTGAATTATTACGTTTTTAGACCTTTAAGCCACATCTTAGCAACGGAACGTGATAACACAACACATCTTGTTGTATTGTTAGGTGATAGATAGTTGCACACAAAGTTCACAAACGTGTGACGTCATCGTTTTAATTAGTTTGAAATAATTGTAATCTGTTTAAATTAACTTAAATTCGTTTTCAATGATTTTAAATTGTTTTGATGTTATAAAAGTTCAATTTAAAAAAAAATTAATCTAAAAAATTGGGAATGCGAAAAAGCCCTATGTTCTGTTCCTCGAACAGACGTAGTTCTAGTTTCTTCTTCTTCTTCTTTTTTCTTTTCTTTTAGTAACCTAAACCCCATAGACTTTGTACACGTTTTTTCTGCCCGTCACTTTTAATAGAAAACAAAGTCGTATTTACATAAAACTTAACCCAGGTGAAGACCCTATAGTGAACTCGTGTCTCGCAGAAATACGTCATGGTGACGTCATCAGGGGTCACGTGACGTCATCTTAAAGGTGTAATTGATTTAATCTTTGAAATTCAATAACAAATCAACCGCAAAAGACCGAAACTAAATTTTTGTGGCAATAGATAGAATAATCCAGGATCTTAATTTTATCTCGTGTGCGTGAAATCACGTGACCCTTCCTTCCGGTCTAAACCGGAAGTGCCTCATAATTTAAAAGTGAAAAATGATATGAACTTACTTTCAACGATGTTAGTGTCTGGCTACAATGTATTTTTCAAAAAAAATATTGGTGACGTCATAACATGTTATAGCGCCCTCTAGCGGCAGTTTGAAAAATTGTTAAAATGAATAATCTGTTGATGTGTGTGGCAAAGTTTGCTGAAATCACTTTATAACCGGTGTATTTAATCAGCTTCATGCTAGGAACAAGTTGACGGGAAGAAAACATTATGACGTCACCAGACCGGAAGTTAGAATGAAAAGACTCCTTTTCCTTTGAAAATTCCTAAAAAATTAAACCTGACAGATACAATCTTGATTTTTGCTCTAAAGGTTAATGTAAAAGTAGTTCTCGAACTTTCCTGTGTTTTTTGGCAAAAAACGAACTTGGACATACCCTGCGGCACCCTTGAAATTTAATCGTTTTGGCCTAGGCGCATAAAACATTGACCCCTTATATGTGCATGGCACACGTATAATAGGGGTGTACATGCTTGTATATGTACGTACGTATACACTGATAGTGTACTATGCATTGAGCGAATGTATCACTACTGACATCGTACGTGCATGCAAATGTACGCTCACCCAAGAGGACACTAGCCGCCAACAAGCGAAACAGGATGACGTCATCAAATTGCCTATGGGGAAGGGCGCCGTGTGCGACAGGTAGGTAAACAGGCTCTCGGCTACGCAGAATCCAATCCCATAGACTTTGTAAACGTTGTTTGCACAATTCCAAGCACTTTTAACGAAAAACAAAGTCGTATTTCCATAAAACTTAACCCAGGTGAAGACCCCATAGTAAACTCGTGTCTCGCAGACATACGTCATGGTTACGTCGTCAGGGGTCACGTGACGTCATCTTAAAGGTGTAATTGATTTAATCTTTGAAAATCAATAACAAATCAACCGCAAAAGACCGAAACTTGGATTTTGTGGAAATTGATAGAATAATCCAGGATCTTCAATTTATCTCGTGTGCATAAAATCACGTGACCCTTCCTTCCGGTCCAAACCGGAAGTGCCTTATAATTTAAAAGTGGAAAACGATGTAAACTTACTTTAAACGATGTTAGGCGCTGGCTAGGTTGTAAGTAACAAACAAGTTAACGATGACTTTATAAAAAGTTATAGCGCCCTCTAGCGGCATGTTGACAAATGTTACGTCATATTACAATTACATTTGAATTATTACGTTTTTAGACCTTTAAGCCACATCTTAGCAACGGAACGTGATAACACAACACATCTTGTTGTATTGTTAGGTGATAGATAGTTGCACACAAAGTTCACAAACGTGTGACGTCATCGTTTTAATTAGTTTGAAATAATTGTAATCTGTTTAAATTAACTTAAATTCGTTTTCAATGATTTTAAATTGTTTTGATGTTATAAAAGTTCAATTTAAAAAAAAATTAATCTAAAAAATTGGGAATGCGAAAAAGCCCTATGTTCTGTTCCTCGAACAGACGTAGTTCTAGTTTCTTCTTCTTCTTCTTTTTTCTTTTCTTTTAGTAACCTAAACCCCATAGACTTTGTACACGTTTTTTCTGCCCGTCACTTTTAATAGAAAACAAAGTCGTATTTACATAAAACTTAACCCAGGTGAAGACCCTATAGTGAACTCGTGTCTCGCAGAAATACGTCATGGTGACGTCATCAGGGGTCACGTGACGTCATCTTAAAGGTGTAATTGATTTAATCTTTGAAATTCAATAACAAATCAACCGCAAAAGACCGAAACTAAATTTTTGTGGCAATAGATAGAATAATCCAGGATCTTAATTTTATCTCGTGTGCGTGAAATCACGTGACCCTTCCTTCCGGTCTAAACCGGAAGTGCCTCATAATTTAAAAGTGAAAGATGATATGAACTTACTTTCAACGATGTTAGTGTCTGGCTACAATGTATTTTTCAAAAAAAATATTGGTGACGTCATAACATGTTATAGCGCCCTCTAGCGGCAGTTTGAAAAATTGTTAAAATGAATAATCTGTTGATGTGTGTGGCAAAGTTTGCTGAAATCACTTTATAACCGGTGTATTTAATCAGCTTCATGCTAGGAACAAGTTGACGGGAAGAAAACATTATGACGTCACCAGACCGGAAGTTAGAATGAAAAGACTCCTTTTCCTTTGAAAATTCCTAAAAAATTAAACCTGACAGATACAATCTTGATTTTTGCTCTAAAGGTTAATGTAAAAGTAGTTCTCGAACTTTCCTGTGTTTTTTGGCAAAAAACGAACTTGGACATACCCTGCGGCACCCTTGAAATTTAATCGTTTTGGCCTAGGCGCATAAAACATTGACCCCTTATATGTGCATGGCACACGTATAATAGGGGTGTACATGCTTGTATATGTACGTACGTATACACTGATAGTGTACTATGCATTGAGCGAATGTATCACTACTGACATCGTACGTGCATGCAAATGTACGCTCACCCAAGAGGACACTAGCCGCCAACAAGCGAAACAGGATGACGTCATCAAATTGCCTATGGGGAAGGGCGCCGTGTGCGACAGGTAGGTAAACAGGCTCTCGGCTACGCAGAATCCAATCCCATAGACTTTGTAAACGTTGTTTGCACAATTCCAAGCACTTTTAACGAAAAACAAAGTCGTATTTCCATAAAACTTAACCCAGGTGAAGACCCCATAATAAACTCGTGTCTCGCAGACATACGTCATGGTTACGTCGTCAGGGGTCACGTGACGTCATCTTAAAGGTGTAATTGATTTAATCTTTGAAAATCAATAACAAATCAACCGCAAAAGACCGAAACTTGGATTTTGTGGAAATTGATAGAATAATCCAGGATCTTCAATTTATCTCGTGTGCATAAAATCACGTGACCCTTCCTTCCGGTCCAAACCGGAAGTGCCTTATAATTTAAAAGTGGAAAACGATGTAAACTTACTTTAAACGATGTTAGGCGCTGGCTAGGTTGTAAGTAACAAACAAGTTAACGATGACTTTATAAAAAGTTATAGCGCCCTCTAGCGGCATGTTGACAAATGTTACGTCATATTACAATTACATTTGAATTATTACGTTTTTAGACCTTTAAGCCACATCTTAGCAACGGAACGTGATAACACAACACATCTTGTTGTATTGTTAGGTGATAGATAGTTGCACACAAAGTTCACAAACGTGTGACGTCATCGTTTTAATTAGTTTGAAATAATTGTAATCTGTTTAAATTAACTTAAATTCGTTTTCAATGATTTTAAATTGTTTTGATGTTATAAAAGTTCAATTAAAAAAAAAATTAATCTAAAAAATTGGGAATGCGAAAAAGCCCTATGTTCTGTTCCTCGAACAGACGTAGTTCTAGTTTCTTCTTCTTCTTCTTTTTTCTTTTCTTTTAGTAACCTAAACCCCATAGACTTTGTACACGTTTTTTCTGCCCGTCACTTTTAATAGAAAACAAAGTCGTATTTACATAAAACTTAACCCAGGTGAAGACCCTATAGTGAACTCGTGTCTCGCAGAAATACGTCATGGTGACGTCATCAGGGGTCACGTGACGTCATCTTAAAGGTGTAATTGATTTAATCTTTGAAATTCAATAACAAATCAACCGCAAAAGACCGAAACTAAATTTTTGTGGCAATAGATAGAATAATCCAGGATCTTAATTTTATCTCGTGTGCGTGAAATCACGTGACCCTTCCTTCCGGTCTAAACCGGAAGTGCCTCATAATTTAAAAGTGAAAAATGATATGAACTTACTTTCAACGATGTTAGTGTCTGGCTACAATGTATTTTTCAAAAAAAATATTGGTGACGTCATAACATGTTATAGCGCCCTCTAGCGGCAGTTTGAAAAATTGTTAAAATGAATAATCTGTTGATGTGTGTGGCAAAGTTTGCTGAAATCACTTTATAACCGGTGTATTTAATCAGCTTCATGCTAGGAACAAGTTGACGGGAAGAAAACATTATGACGTCACCAGACCGGAAGTTAGAATGAAAAGACTCCTTTTCCTTTGAAAATTCCTAAAAAATTAAACCTGACAGATACAATCTTGATTTTTGCTCTAAAGGTTAATGTAAAAGTAGTTCTCGAACTTCCCTGTGTTTTGGGGCAAAAAACGAACTTGAACATACCCTGCGGCACCCTTGAAATGTAATCGTTTTGGCCTAGGCGCATAAAGCATTGACCCTTACATGTGCCTGGCACACGTATAATAGGGGTGTACATGCTTGTATATGTACGTACGTATACACTGATAGTGTACTATGCATTGAGCGAATGTATCACTACTGACATCGTACGTGCATGCAAATGTACGCTCACCCAAAAGGACACTAGCCGCCAACAAGCGAAACAGGATGACGTCATCAAATTGCCTATGGGGAAGGGCGCCGTGTGCGACAGGTAGGTAAACAGGCTCTCGGCTACGCAGAATCCAATCCCATAAACTTTGTGAACGTTGTTTGCACAATTCCAAGCACTTTTAACGAAAAACAAAGTCATATTTCCATAAAACTTAACCCAGATGAAGACCCTATAGTAAACTCGTGTCTCGCAGACATACGTCATGGTTACGTCGTCAGGGGTCACGTGACGTCATCTTAAAGGTGCAATTGATTTAATCTTTAAAAATAAATAACAAATCAACCACAAAAGACCGAAACTTGATTTTTGTGGCAATAGATATAATAATCCAGAATCTTCATTTTATCTCGTGTGCTTAAAATCACGTGACCCTTCCTTCCGGTCTAAACCGGAAGTGCCTAATAATTTGAAAGTGAAAAATGATATGAACTTACTTTCAACGATGTTTGTGTCTGGCTAGAATAAACTTTTCAAAAAAATTCCGGGGACGTCATAACATGTTATAGCGCCCTCTAGCGGCAGGTTGAAAAATGGTTAAAATGAATAATCTGTTAATGTGTGTGGCGAATTTTGCTGAAATCACTTTATAACCGGTGTATATAATCAGCTTCATGCTAAGAACATAATTGAGAAAGATAAATATTGATGACGTCACCAGACCGGAAGTTACAATGACAAGACCCTTAAACAATTGCTAAAAAAATAACCGCGTGAGATTTAATCTAGATGTTTGCTTCAAATAGTAAAGTTAAGACAGCTCTCGAGCTTTCTGTTATTGACGTCACGATGATGTCATCAAGTATCATATTACAAGTAACCAAATATTTTTAGATATATTCTTTGAAAACCAATATAAAATCAAATGTAAAAGATCTGATTTTGGTTTCTACAGGGAATTGATAGAATAATCAAGGGTGTTTATTTTTTCTTTTACCTTTAAAATTACCTAAGCCTTCCTTCCGGACTAAACAGAAAGTGCCTTTTATTTTGAAAATGTAAACAGATGTGAACAATCTTTCAACGATGCTAGTCGCTGGCTAGGTTTTATTTAACATAAATGTAATCGGTGACGTCATAAAATAGTATCGCGCCGTCTGCCGATAGGCTAATGTTTTTGTGGGTTTTTAATTTTTAATAAATGTCATTTAAAAGTCTTTACGTTAATAAAAGGGTTTCGATGAGTCATGTATATGTTGGCAGAAAATGCGAGATTTTAATATACGAGGTAATGATGAAAACAATTTAAATTTGGCATTTCATAAATAGACTAAATTTTCCAACGTCCTTGCATACTACGCGGTGTTTTGACCATTAAAAGTAAAGAGCGCCCTCATTCGGTTAAGAGTACATCAACATTAGTTTGATGCACAGTTCACTGTCTTCAATCTAACGATCGGTTCCTTGATTTGTATTTTAAAGAAGCCTTTAATATTTCAACTTGCCCCTTAGATTGACGTCAATTTGAATCACACGCTAAGGTTAGACTGGTACATGTCGGAAGGCACTGTCCCACTACAATACTACAACAAGTGTGGCTGTAGGTTGTCATTTTGGTTGATTTCTTAGTGCTTACCGCTCATGTCATGTCCAACTTCATGTTACAATATATTTTACTCTTCCTTAGATTTCCTAGAATTACATTTTGAACAATTCTCTAATTGGATCTGGTCGTCATCTTAAAGTTGTATAGAGATTGAAAGGTGATGTTCAGACCTGGAGTGTTCAATTTGACATGTTGATGGACTGCATCAGGCTACTAGAATCACTGAATGTTTTCCCCATTTGAAGGACTATGTACTTGGTGAAAACTGTATGCATCTTATACTTGTGTATGTTCACTAAATCAGATATGGTTAATATATTGCACATAGTTCGAGTTGATTTCTTTTATTCATTTTCCATTAAAGCTATACAAGTATTTCACACAGTTGACATATTTCACAATGTTTTGGGGAATTATTGTTTATTGCATGCACATTTCTGAAGTAAAAATTTACAATATTACTACTAGCTTCCTTCTTTTTTTTACCTGCCATTGTTGATATATAATTTACAATACATGTAATTAAAAAGTTCTGTTTCATTGCAATCCTTTAACAATTTGAGTAGTTACAGAAAGCTGTAGTTAATTTAGACAATTCATACACATTTTTTACCACACATAGAACTAGTAAATAACAAATCTTGGCTAACATTTGTGATCTTTATGTTAAAATAAAACAAAATCATGTTTGAAAGTTCACTGCAATTTAGTTAGGCTTTCCAGTGTTGTGCTCTATTGACCATTTAAATGGAAGTATATTATTGTAATAGGCAATTTCTTATAAAGGTTTACATCAACAGTTGCAGCTATCCAAAAAGTAACTGGTGAAAATATTGCTAAAAAGTAATGGCACAACATTCCCTGTTAAATTTTGTTTTCTGGCATGCTGTAATTTTGAAGGAATAATAACAAGTTATTTCTAAAGATGCATCTAAATAAAAACACATTTTTGAAAATTTCAGTGAATGCAAATACATACGGAAAGTTAAATCGTGCTCAAGAGTATTGTGTTTGTTAGGTTTTCTTGAAGTTTATAGCATTCACATAGTTGAAATCTCACAAGGGACTAATTTCATGGAGCTGCATGATAAGCACAAACAATTGCTTAGCATGAATATTCTTCCTTGGCAAAACAGGATTTGAAATCGAATATTCAGGTGATGAATATTATTTGTGACTAGTATTCAGCTTGTTTTTACTTTGCATGAAAAGCACACGTAGAGTTTTGGTTGGTATTGTGCAACAAACTTTTGTGCTAAGCAATGTTTTTATGCTTAATGTAGCAGCTCTATCAAATTGCCCCGAGACATGTCCATCTTTTGAATTTGATTTTGAGCAATTTGTTGCTGCAAACAAACAAATATATGCACACAATAAGAAATGATGTACGGTACTTTGTCTTTAACCACATGATTTACTGCTATGTAAATGAAAATAATGTTTAAATCTGTATCAGTAGAATTAAACATCACTACTACACATTCTGAAGCAATCTAAATCATTGTGCAGTAAACATCAATACAATTAAAAGGTTTATTCAGCAGTGACGGATCTAGCAACCCCTTAGGCACTTTTGGCAGGAAATATTTTCAATCGTTCAAAATCCTCTGATTGCCCTGCCCCAAAAAATACATTCATCCTTAATTCTCTGAAATCCTCCATTTGTTGTATTGTGTTCAAAATGAAGGAGACCATCTCCTAAAATTCTCCAAATTTGTGTACTTGTGTTTAAAATGCCTTAGTCCTCCAAAATCCTGTTGTCCCTCTTTTGTCAAAAGTGTTGGAACAATGACATAATGGCTTTATTTATATGTGTGGTTTATATAGACGTGAAGTTTATACACTGGCATACATAGGAAAGTGCACATGAAAGCGTGAAGTCATTAGATCTTAGGTGTATTGACTAGTTTTTGTATATGCAAGTCATATTCAAAGTATTGTATATCATGCTCTTTACACTGTGCGCCAATCAATACTACCAGCAGTGGATATAATGTATAATATGGAGTTTCTACATTGATAAGTAATAACAAGTTCAATAGTTCCATTCCAGCAACCTAGCAATATACCGGTATATACCAGTACACCACACCGATCTTCCAAAATCTTTTTCTTCTTCAAATAGCATCCTCCAAAATCCTTTTTTTTTGAAGCACCATTCATCCTCAATCCTAAAAAAAAAATTCCTCACTTGAAATATCATTCATCTTCAAATCTGTAAAATCCTACAAATTTGCAAGGATGATTTTGGAGGATTGGGGAAGGGTTAGGTTAAAAAAATATGCCCTAAAAAGTTCGGCACCCAAAATGGAGGTGACAATTTGTGCTCTATGAAAATTAATTTAAATGGTGTAAACTGTTTTACCTTAACGTTACCATACTACAAAATACTACTTGAATAACAATAATAATAATAATGTGCTGTGCTTATATAGCGCCTTATCACCAACGGTCTCAAAGCACTTCACATTATTACCACGGTCAGTGGGCCCCCGAAAAATTCCACATACCATCCGAGCTCCCTGGGAGTCAGTATACAGCTCAATTATGCAGCCATTTCGGTGCAAAGTAGCTATAATAAACCACAATAACCATCTCTAGTCTCATAGGTACCCATCCATTTACTCCTGGGTGGAAGGAAGCAAAGAGTGGCAAAGTGCCTTGCACCAACGCATCATAGTCCCAGGCCAGACTTGAACCCACAACCTGCAGCTTTACCTACAGGTAACAAATTCAATACTCCAAACTATATAGGCTACGGCACTGCACTGCACTGCACTGCAGTATGCAATTACTACACTGCAGTCCGGTATAATTCAAAACATGGTACCTTAATACATATTCATGAATCCTGTCAAATGGTACCATATGGTACCAAAAATAACCAGAGGTCGTGTGCAGTTGTTTGTGCAAGCACTGCATGACTGCGGTATTCTGTAGTATGCGTGGGATAATGTCATTTCTAAGCAATCTGATTGAATGAATGACGTCTATCGCACCGTAGTCTCAGGCCAGACTTAAACCCACAACCTGCAGCTTTACCTACAGGTTACAAATTCAATACTCTTGACTATGAGGCCACGGCACTGCACTGCAGTATGCAGTACACTTACTACACTAGTACACTGCAGCCTGGTGTAATTCCAAATATGGTACCCTAATACATATTCATGAATCATGTCACATGGTACCACACCACCAATCAGTGACAGCAAAAATAACCAGATGTCGTGTGCAGTTGTTTGTGCAAGCACTGCATGACTGTGGTATTCTGTAGTGTGCGCGTGATGATGTCATTTCTAAGCAAACTGATTGAATGAATGACGTATAACGCACCATAGTATCAGGCCAGACTTAAACCCACAACCTGCAGCTTTACCTACAGGTTACAAATTCAATACTCTGACTATGAGGCTACGGCACTGCACTGCAGTATGCAGTACACTTACTACACTAGTAGTACACTGCAGCCTGGTGTAATTCCAAATATGGTACCCTAATACATATTCATGAATCATGTCACATGGTACCACACCACCAATCAGTGACAGCAAAAATAACCAGATGTCGTGTGCAGTTGTTTGTGCAAGCACTGCATGACTGTGGTATTCTGTAGTGTGCGCGTGATGATGTCATTTCTAAGCAAACTGATTGAATGAATGACGTATAACGCACCATAGTATCAGGCCAGACTTAAACCCACAACCTGCAGCTTTACCTACAGGTTACAAATTCAATACTCTGACTATGAGGCCACGGCACTGCAGTATGCAGTACACTAATTACTACACTATAGTACACTGCAGCCTGGTGTAATTCAAAATATGGCACCCTAATACATATTTATGAATCTTGTCACATGGTACCACACCACCAATCAGTGACAGCAAAAATAACCAGAGGTCGTGTGCGGTTGTTTGTGCAAGCACTGCATGACTCGGGTATTCTGTAGTATGCGTGTGATGTCATTTCTGAGCACAGTGATTGGATGAATGACATAAATAACTCATGAATGCCATATTTTGAATTACACCAACCGATAAGTAGTATTTTGCAGTATTGTGTACTTTACTCCAAATGCCTAGAACATTAGGGTTAATTTCTGCTTTAATTAAAATTTGGGCCTGTTACCCCATTTAACTAGTTCGCGCCAGGATTTTTTGGACATTGATGATGGCACCCAGACGCAGGATTTTTTTCATGAACATCAATCCCAGGCACGTTCAGGCTGGATGGCATCTGATGGGTACGTAGCACACTCATGACGGCTTTGAGCCGGTTGCTGACAAATTTTTCGGTCTAGCTCCGAGTTCCTTATTCATGAAAAGACCATTACAAGTCAGTGGATTGGAGTCTGGTAATGTAGTGCTTAGTAATTAAGCTGGGTGCGGGATGGTTTTTGTTGGTGACAGACTCTGCGCTGAGGATGGAGAAAGGACAAAAAGCCTTGTACGTGGCAGCATTAACGCTCTCTGTTGTTTGGTCGTAGGACAATCAAAAACAAGTTCATAAATTTATGGTAAGTGCAATTCACTCCCTCAGAGGAACGTTTGTTGAAACTGTTGGTGCTTATCATCCATCATCTCGCGCAACCTACAGTTGTCCTTTTTCATACAACGCACTTCTAGAATCACACCGTCTGAATATGTGAAGATCAATGAGGCACTTTGAATTGTGTGGAGCTTAAGTGTACTGCAAATTGATGTATCTTCCTTCAGCTTTATAAACCACTCATAACAAGTCTTGTGGAACACAGGTTCGACTGCCTTCCATGTGATTTATTGCAGATCAAGTAACAGTATATTTCACGGTATCTACCATTTAAATTAAGCTATTTTTATGTGCACTCAACACTTGGCAGCATCAGTCGATATTGAAGTTGGTGAACTGTTGGAACTGGGATGTCGCCATTTTCAATAATTTGTTTTTATGAACCACAGTAGAGTCTCCTTATTTCCCTGGTGGCAAAATACTTTGCTTTTTCAAGTACAATTATGGAAAAACAGCAGGATGAAATGTGAAGGACTTTGCGTAATATCAATGTTCAGTAATTTATGTAGTTGGAGTTTTCAGAAAATCTATTTCTGGTCTTGCTGTAGCTAAATAACGAAGTGCGCACTTGATGAGAGCCTACCATATGCAGCAGAGGAGCTGATCCTACGGGAGGATGATCAGAGGATATGGTTGATGTCCAACACTGTACAACTGACTGGCAGTAATCTTCTACTGATGACCATGAAGAAGGATTTGTATATCTGAGCACAGCACAAGCAAGCAAAGACGCCATTTACTTCACGTCATTAGTGCGAAGCCAAAGTCATACTCTGTAAAGATAACAAGTAGTCCCCTAATAAATAAAACTAGAAATATAAAAAAAGGCTCATCAGAAGATACTAATTGCACTGCCTATGGCATCAAGGCTTGTATACGATGTGTTTACAAGTACTGTTGTGGCTCCCTAAAGCATAATAGCTCCATGCCCAAAGCAAGTTATACCCTGCATAATCCGTGGCAATAATCTAGTAATGTAAGCCAAATGTGTGAAGTCTATTTGTTTCTGTTTATATTTATGATTGTATGCTTCATCAGTGTTCTATGTGTTGGTTATCTAAAGTAGCTTCAGGGCAATTACATGCAAAAGTTGAATGTATTATTCTATACTAGGCGGTCACCCGGGGTTTGTCGGTTCTCGGGTTTGTAGCTACTTCCCTGGATGGATTTTTTTCCAAGTTCGACTCGCATTCGGGCTTCCCGTCCCCGAGTTTAAGCCCGATCGGACAAACTGTGAAAATTCGACCCTTAGATGACCTTTGACCCGACAAACGCTTTTTTTTTCAAGTTCGACTCGCATTCGGGCTTCCCGTCCCCGAGTTTAAGCCCGATCGGACCAACTTCAAAAGTTGACCCCTAGATGACCTTTGACCCGACAAACGCTTTTTTTTCCACGCTCAACTTGCATTCGGGCTTCCCGTCCCCGAGTTTAAGCCCGATAGGACAAACTTTGAAAATTCGACCCTTAGACGACCTTTGACCCCGGAAGACCCGAAAAACGCTAACCCGTTTTATTTTTGCCACGCTCACCTCGCATCGAGCATTGCGATCACCGAGTTTAAGCACGATCCGACCAACTTCAAAAAGGTGACCCCTAGATGACCTTTGACCTCGTACGCTCTAGCGAATGCAAACTGGTTCTTGCGGGGACCGAGCCGGACCCACCCACCGAGTTTGAACGCCGCACGACCCCGGGAAGGGGACGAAAAAGCGCGCACAGACAGACACACAGACAGACAGACAGAGAGTATAGGACAAACTTTGAAAATTCGACCCTTAGACGACCTTTGACCCCGGAAGACCCGAAAAACGCTAACCCGTTTTATTTTTGCCACGCTCACCTCGCATCGAGCATTGCGATCACCGAGTTTAAGCACGATCCGACCAACTTCAAAAAGGTGACCCCTAGATGACCTTTGACCTCGTACGCTCTAGCGAAAGCAAACTGGTTCTTGCGGGGACCGAGCCGGACCCACCCACCGAGTTTGAACGCCGCACGACCCCGGGAAGGGGACGAAAAAGCGCGCACAGACAGACACACAGACAGACAGACAGAGAGTATAGGACAAACTTTGAAAATTCGACCCTTAGACGACCTTTGACCCCGGAAGACCCGAAAAACGCTAACCCGTTTTATTTTTGCCACGCTCACCTCGCATCGAGCATTGCGATCACCGAGTTTAAGCACGATCCGACCAACTTCAAAAAGGTGACCCCTAGATGACCTTTGACCTCGTACGCTCTAGCGAAAGCAAACTGGTTCTTGCGGGGACCGAGCCGGACCCACCCACCGAGTTCGAACGCCGCACGACCCCGGGAAGGGGACGAAAAAGCGCGCACAGACACACAGACAGACAGACAGAGAGTAGCGTATTATTATATAGATTGAAGACTTCATTTTCAATAGAATGTCCACATTTGCATGAAACTGCCCTCAGGTTTAAATGACAATGAAGCTTGCAAAATTTGACATAATATAATGTACTTACCCGAAATAAGGAGTAAACTGCAAGAAGGACACTTAATTAGTGTCACCAGACGATGTCCACTTGGATGTGCTGACTAATGACCTGTTTGGCAGAGAATTGGTGATAGAGCTTCAAATAATGAAATATAGACATACAGAAGCTTTGGCATTTCATACAATAATTTGACTTGAAAGGATTTTATACTTAAACAGTACTGCATTCATCATTGTCAATATAAATTTCTACACACCACAAGAGTGTGTGTTAAAGTAGTGTTTATGGTAGTGTTAATTTGGTTTAACAAAACTTTGGTCCTTGAAGAAAAAAGACAAATACCAAATACTATAACCCAAACATGGAACTGACAGATTTGCTTATTACTGGTGTTATATCAGACCCGTACGCAGGGGGGGGGGGGGGGGGGGGGGGGGGGGGGGGGGGGGGGGGGGGGGTGCGACGGGTGCGTATGCACCCCCCCAAATTACCAAAAGGTCCACATTTTCCGGGGTAAATAATGGTATTTTGGTGTAGAAATAACTGTACTGACACACGCAAAATTTGGTCCCATTTTTTGTCTCATCAGTACAAATTCGCCCCCCAAATTACCAAAAGGTCCACATTTTTCGGGGTAAATAATGGTATTTTGATGTAGAAATAACCGTACTGACAAACGACAAATTTTGGTCCTATTTTTGGTCCCATCAGTACAAATTTTCCCCCAAAATTAACAAAAGGTCGACAATTTCCGGGGTAAATATTGGTATTTTGATAAAGGTACTGGCACAAACAAAATTTTGGTTCCATTTTTGGTCCCAACAGTACAAATTCGCACCCCCCCCCATAAAAAAAATCCTGCGTACGGGCCTGTATATGGAGCTTTTACGAATGATAAAACAATAAATGTCATGTAGCAGTACACCCAATAACATAGTTACCCAAACTAAACTTACCTTCAAGTGATGAAGTGCAGCTATGCATGCACAGTAAATGCTGCGGACTAGCAGCAAACTGGTGAATCCAGTACAGTACTTTGACTAAAGTAACACGGTCAACCTTTGTTCAAGATAAACAAAAGAGAGCAAGGTTGATTGATGACTTGTACAACTTAATAAGATCTTTTAAGATCACAAAAAATTGACTATCTCTTAATTATTTGGATATATTTTAAAGAATACTATAATTAAGACTTATTATAACTGCACCAGGATTTGAATGGGGAATCTGCCACAACATGAACCCTGCAGGTAATACCAAATATAACCAAAACATATATCCATGTATCTCAAAGAACTGAAGCACAACAATGTCTAATGCACGGTGCAGAAAATCAGAACGTGCTGAAAAATTGTACTTGGGCATTTATTATAACTGCAGCACTTTGGTCACCCAGAGAACTACTCTACTAGGTCAGCTAAAAGCTATAATTGTTACACACGTAATTTCCATAGAAATGGAAAAACAAACTGTTCAAAAAGTGTTGTACTCACCTGTCCATTAGATGCTCCAATAATGTAACGTTGCCAATGGAGAAGACACAGTGTAATTAGGTAGCTGCTTTGAATGAAGTATCCTTCAGACCTTGATAGGCGAGTTGATTGGATCCACTTGACGAGTACATCTGACATTTAATGATAACAATCAGTTTAATTTGTTAGTGCAACACTTATCGAATGAGCGATAACAAAGTATTAGTGGAGCATTAATTGGGTAATAATTTATAGACCTTGCTTGAGATGTTTCTGAAGGTTCCTTTTAAACTTTACTTGAGACTTCAGTTGAAGCTTCGTTAAATACAAGCTTTTTTTAAAGCTTTGGTACAAACATGAAAAAGGCTTTTTTTAGGGCTATATACATTTGGGGGGTTCCTTTGAGGCTTTGCTATGGGGCTTTAAATTTGCTTTGAGTTTTGTTTAAAGATTTGCTCAATGAGAGATTTGCTCGATGAGAGATTTGCTCGATGAGAGATTTGCTCGATGAGAGATTTGCTCGATGAGAGATTTGCTCGATGAGAGATTTGCTCGATGAGAGATTTGCTCGATGAGAGATTTGCTCGATGAGAGATTTGCTCGATGAGAGATTGCTCGATGAGAGTTTGCTCAATGAGAGTTTGCTCGATGAAACTTTTTCTTAAGAGGTTTCCTTGAGGCTTTTCTTGAGGCTTTCCTTGTGGTTTTTCTTGTGGTTTTCCTTGAGGCTTTCCTTGTGGTTGAGGTTTTCAACTTCTGAGAGATAGTTGCATACATGTAACTGACTAGAATTAAAATTTATTCACATATGTAAGCTCCATATTATGTATCAATTTCCACGTTTTCCAAATATTGAACATGTTGGCCATTACGTCGTATACGTACTGCAATGTATATGTGTTATTGCGGAAGTGAGCAGAAGGTAATATCTGTATGAATCAGTTGTTTGCTCTCACTGGCCTGGTTTACTTTATAGATCTTCTAAGTACTTATTTTCAGAATTTCTTCTCAACATTTGTTGGCAGTTATTTATTCTATATTTTTACTCAGAACCACAGCCGTTGTCTTTTCTCCTGTGTGTTCACATGGTTATACAAACTGACTCGTGATAACTATAATATGTTGGGACTACTGAAGCATTCACTGAATCCATATTCCTAACATAAACATGGTCAATTAATGTTCCACTCTCAGTTGTTGACTCGGTCACAATCTGTTTGTAGCCATGACCTTCAATTACCTTTTGAATACCTGAAGAATGTTTCAGAATGTCTTCGTTAAAATCACCCATGATAATACATCTATTAGACACCTTATGAAGTTCATCAAGCAAAGATGTAAGATTACCAATAAATTCATTTATGCAGTATGATGCTGGACGGTAAATGACTACCACAGAGCATGATATCTTACTAATTATCTTAAATGCAATGTATTCAATATTTTGCACAGACAGCATAAGCCTACTGAAAGCTCTGTTCCTTCTTCCATATACACTGACGCCTCCGTGACACTGTTGTTTTAACACACTTGTTAATTTACTGGAATTATTGTAACAAGCACTTCTGATTTGATGATAAGCTTTGAATTCAGTTAATTCTGTATCACAGTACAGTTCATCATCAAGCCATGTCTCAGTAAGGCAAATGAAATCTGATTTAATCATTTCATTATTCAATGTCAAGTCCATATAATGTTCCTTTAATCCTTGAATATTATGCATCATTATAACAGTCAAATTGGATTTTCCTTTTGTTGATTCTGTCGCATTAATAAATGCTGGCATATTTTTCAATGATTCTGATACTACCTTATTACAGTAAATATATTTTTCATCAAAACCTTCAATGACAAGGCCATTCATAGATGTTACTCTGCTCAGTGCAACATAAGCTTGTCCACATGAAAATGTACGCTTGAGAGAAACAACTGCTCTATCTGTTGTCATTCCTTGCACTTTGTGAACTGTACATGCCCAGGCTAATTTTAGGGGAAACTGTTGTCTAACACACTGCTTGGTAACATTTTCTTCCTCCTTCTGAATTGGAACTGTGTCTTCTTTATTTGATGATTTAAATTTTCCTTTCAACTTAGACCCAACATCCTTATTATCAAACTCAACTTCAATGCACTTTGGCCACGAATTATCAGGCAACATATTTATTGCACGAACAATGCCAAATACTCCATTCACAAGTCCGTCCGAAGTGTCAATATTTTTAGTTAACATTACTCTAGCACCAACACCAAGCCACAATGATTCAGGCAAGTTTGTGTACATTGATTTTTTAGTAACTTTTACCTTTGCTTTACTTTTGCACGAATCCTTTCGCAAATCTTTTGCAACAATACATGTACAATCAGTACACTTTGAAAACAATGTCTGAGTATTGTATTCGTCCACCTGTTTGTTACATGGAAAGATATGTAATGCATCATCCCAATCCTCTCCCGTTTCTCGGGATCTTAAAATTAACACATCTTCATCTGATAACTTTTTGTTCTTTGGTCTGATACGTAATCTATTCAGTATTTCTGCAAATTTAACATCATTTTTTTGTCGCATAATTTCATCAAGCTCGACTTTCTTGAAATTATCATTCCAGAAATCAACTGCAACTGCTCTTTGATGAAGTGGCTTTCCTTTTACCGGAGGCAACTGATAGAAATCACCAACAGCTAAAATACTGACATTACCAAAGGAATTATGATTACGTGTTTGTTTTATCTGTCGCAAACGTCCATGTATATAGCACAACATCTTGTGATCAACCATTGATATTTCATCAATAATCACAATTTGAAGATCTTGCAATTTATTCCTTAATGTATTCAACTTCTCTTCACCAAGTGGTTGATAAGGTAATCTAGCATCAACAGGGATTGACAAGGCACTGTGAATTGTACTACCATGAATATTAAATGCAGCAACTCCTGTAGGTGCAGTTATCAATACGGAAACATTGTCAGGGTTATCAATCATTCTACAAAAAAGTCTTGCTGCTTCATAATGAACTGATTTTATTAAGTGGCTTTTCCCAGTTCCGGCTCCACCTGTCACAAATACATGAAATGCTTCAGGATTTTTACCATTCACTTTCTGTAAGCACCAATTACGAATCTTGTTAAACACCCGTCTCTGTTTTTCATTTAATGATCTTAATAAATTCAGAGCTTCATGTTTTGAAATTTTCACTGAATGTGGTTCAATATTGCATATTTTACCATCTTTTCCATCAACTTTTAGGTCAGGGATATCAAATTCATTCTCTTCCTCTGTTACTGGTTTACGTTTTGCTTCACAGTCAAGCCTTTCTTGTTCAGAGTTAGGACAAATCAGAGCCCATGCATCTTCTTGAGGACCAAACTTTCTTACATGCTCTTCTGCTGCTGCAAGACACTCTGCATTTGCCTCATAAATAGACCGACTACTTTCAACAATGCATTTAACAAGGTTTAATTGCTTCTTTACACATATAGCTCCAGTTTTGTAAAATTCTTCATAAGTTTCAAATTGAGGTGGTTTTAGCTGAACATCTACTCGATATGGAAGAAATAGCTGCAATATACTATGATAATATTTCTCAGGATATTTATTCTCTGAAAATCTAGGATATCTAATCACTGCAGGCTCAGTTCTACTCCGTTTCTGTATGTGACCCAAACCATCTTTTAGTGCATACACTGGTGATTTATTTCTTTTCATGTCTGTGTTTGCATTATAAATAATTCTGTATTCTGAGCAAAATGTTGCAAGGCACATGTCATTAAATTTAGGAATATCTGGTCTTGCTTTGTAGCGATCAACTCTGTTAGTCATAAATATATCACGGTCATCATCCTCACATCTGTTCTGAATTACACTCAGTGGCAAGCTCATTCTGACAGGATTCTCCCCTACAGGTATAAACTCGACTTTTCTAGAACCTTCTTTCAATCTCAGACTACAAACACGAAACACTGCTTCTTGTGCTGATATTTCACGATTATGTAGATACACAGAACCTAATTCTTTCATACTTTGTCTGGCATCCAAGTTACCCTTCTCTGCTTCTTTTTGTGTATTCGATAATAACTGTCCCATTTCACGTTCAGACTTTGACATATATGACACAACATAAGCTGCACAAGCATATGCATCACTGATATACTGGATATCCATGTTAGCATTCCAACATCTTATCAAATTAGGATTGTACAGATTGACCCATACATCTTGTGGTTTTCTCTTTAAGACAATAGTAGGTTTAGCATTCAAAACATTATTTGCTTTTTCAAACTCATCTTGTGTAATATTAATTCGGTTAAACAATTCTGTAGTTGATAAATACTGGTTCTCTTCATTCTGTATTGCTTCCCACACCGACTTCAATAATTCTTTGGCCTCATTATGCCTCTTTCCAGATGTACTTTTATCAGTATCACTGTGTTCATCACCAGAAAACTCACAATGATCACTGTCAACATGATCACTTATAACATTATCATCAATGTTATCATCATCATCCTCATCAATTGGATCTGGCTCAGTAATGAATGTTCTACTGGACGGTGGTCTTGGGAAATTAAATCTACAGTCAGTGCCCTTTTTCCTACAAGATTTTGAATGTTTCCGGCTATGTAGCTGTACATGACTTATTATGTCATTTAACTCCTGGTCCTCTTCCTTTGAAGGCATTTTGCAACTGATGTATGTATCAATGAATTTAATAACATCTTTATCATTATCAACTCCTAATCTTGGAGCATTCTCAATCCAAAACAAACAGTGAGTATGTGGAGATCCTCTTTGCTGAAATTCAACTCTATAAAAATAATCCTTGACTTTCCCAATGGGATGAGCTCTAGACATGATGACATCTTTTAAAAATGTGTGGAATCGTTGATCAAACATTCTAGCTGCAGTCACTGGATTACTTCGCAATATTTTACACTTCTCATTCCAATCTAAATCATCAATATCTCTTGAATCACCCTGTTGCCTCAATATTGTGTTTATGATTTCAGGCCATCTCATATCTGCTGCTGAAAATGAGCAAAACCATGTTGGTATTCCAAGTTGTCTAATCATTGCCATGACATCTTTCTGAGCTCCTTGCCAGTATGGTGGTGTACCTCTGATTGCCTTCAAGAACTTGTAACCACTATCAGATTGCAATATATCTCTCAGTTGATCTCTATCTTTAATCATGCTAGCATTCACACTCTCAGCACAGTGTACTTTGCCTGAACTCTGACGCATTGCAATTGATACACTTGACATTACTTGCTGTATTTCCGATAGGTACTGAGCATAAAATATGTACTGAATACTCTTTGCAAATCTATTATCTGCATTCATTAACCTGTTATGAAAATATCTGATAAGACTTAATCTGACATCACGATCATCACTGAATATGGGTTGGCCTCTTGGAAACAATGCTGGAAAACACTTAGCCTCATTACCTTCGTCCATTAATACTCGGATTGGACTATTTGCTTCACAAGGTGCAACACAGAGCACATCATCAAAATATTGATCGAGAACCTCAGAGGCAATATTCACTGGTTGCATACATGTATCGTAAGCTACGCCTGTCAAACGCTCCTCGTCTGTGTCTTCATGATCTGTCTCTTCATCCGTGTTTTCATCACTGTTAGTGGAAACATCACTTTCATGTCCTTCATTATTGTTTTCATTGTCCAAGGGATTTTCCCACTCACAATTTATTTCAATGTTATTATACCACTTATTATTCTGCTTTAGATAACACAGCGCCTGCTCAACATGTTCTCTGCTTACAAATTGATACTGGTAATATCCTTTGAGAGATAATTTTCTCTTCAACTTAACTCTGATTAATTGGTCATTTCTACATCTAGGCAATGATGTCACCGTTTCTGAAATATCCGAGGGTATACATACGACCGGGCCATGCAAACCATTTTGACTACCTCTGGGTAAAGCTAACATTTTCATGAAGGCAATATTTATGGCTATGAGATGTTCTTCCAATGTATTTAAACAGCTCAATTCCTCAGGGATGTCTTCCAATGACAGATTGTTTGCACAAGCTTCTGATGGTATCTTGTTCTGAAGCAATTTCCTATGGCATGTGTAGCAAATCCACAGAGATGACCTACTAGATTGTGACACTAGACAGTTTTCACCACACTCTCCACATCTGTGCAAATACTTGTCAGATATACAAGCAACACTTCTGTATTTACTTAGATTACACTTAACAACTTGCTTACGGAAAAGAAGTTTATGACAAACTGCACATACATACTCGGGTCCTGCAGATACACTTTGCCTCCAATTTTGCACAACATTATTCATCTTAGTTGCACTTTCTTTCCTTCTTTTTGACCTGTCTTTATTCATTCGTTTCATATTTTTACGATAATTTTCATTTTTCTGGTATTTTCTTTTTCCTTTTTCAATTAAAGTTCTCCGATAACATCTGTTGATAGCATATTTGTTTTTTATAGACTTGATGAGAGCATTTCTATACACTGAATTACACTGATATTTTCTTTGTGCCTGATCAATCTTTCTTTGCCTGTGTGATGCATCCTCATGATACTTAGTTTTCACAGAATTGATCTTATTTTGCCTGTGTGCTGCATCCTCATGATACTTAGTTTTCACAGAATTGATCTTATTTTGCCTGTGTGCTGCATCCTCATGATACTTAGTTTTCACAGAATTGGTCTTTCTTTGCCTGTGTGCTGCATCCTCATGATATTTAGTTTTTTCAGAATTGATCTTATTTTGCCTGTGTGCTGCATCCTCATGATACTTAGTTTTCACATAAATTTTGGCATATTTAATCATATTGTGTCTATGTGCTGCATCCTTATGATACTTAGTTTTCACATAATTGATCTTGTTTTGCCTATGTACTGCATTATTCTTGTACTTACTCCTATATTCAGCATTTTCATGGTATCTTTGTTTTGCACTTCCAACTTTTTTGTCTTTATACTCTGCATTTTTCTTATATTTTTGCTTTAATGACTCTTTCCTTTTTGAAGCATTTTCTTTGTATATTTGTTTGCCGTACTCTATTGCATCCTCTTTATAATTTGCACAGCTGTGGTATTTTTCTTTCTTTCGTGTGCTACGTTTAGTTTTCTTTACATTTTTACAGTTTGTTGGATTGGCCTCATTTTTTTTGTTCCAATATCTTTTTCTGCTCTTCTCTTTTCTTAGTTTTGTATTCAATCTCACATTTACATGTTTACGCTTTTTACAATTTGACTGCTTTGATATTTTTATGTTTGAGTCTTTAGATTCATTTTTATTTTCACAGCTGTCTAACTTCACAGTTATGGGTTTATGTACTTGCGTCACAACATTTACACGTTTACCACAATTTGACTGCTTTGATACTGTTATATTTGACCGTTTACATTCATTTTTATTTTCACAGCTGTCTAACTTTACAGTTCTGGGTTTATGTACTTGTGTCACCAAATCATAATGTACTCTATTCCTATGGTACAAATAAATTCCAAACTTCACTGAACCATCAATACTACTGTCTGTACATATGTATCTATTTGAAAATAAATACCACTCATTAGTGTCATCATACGTGTAGATATTACAATCCAACATATGTGCTGTTGCAATGATTTCCACCTCAGTAGCCCATGTACCATAATTGTACAATCCTGCACTTGTTACATACTCTTCCACTGTTCTGTAACCTTCACGTAAATAACCCCTGAACTGAGCTGCATTTTCCAACAAATGATTCACAATTGCCAATCTCAATTCCATGTGATTATCTTCAGTTCCTGATATAGCAAATGAAATCGCTCTGAAAAAACAGTTGCCATCACCTTTAATTTTCTTTATAGAGTCAGGTCTCCCCAAGTTCTTGCATTTTATAGACATTCTATCATCATTTAGAATAACTTTGGTCACACCCAACCTCTCACATAATGCAATCCTATTACTATAAGTTAATGGAACAAACTTAAAATTAACTTTCTCTGCTTCTACAATTTGTATGTCATTTTCTCTAGGTTCTTCGGTTTCCTGTCCAATACTACCGGTACATGAACTAGTACTTGCATTCGCACTTTCAGCAGTCTCGTCATTATGTATACAAACACTGACATCATCTATCCAGACCGTAACACCTGTTATTTCAAACTGTTCATAATCTCTGACATTCATAGATTTTCCAAGTTCAGTACAATACCTGTACACACCTTGCCACGATGATACGCATTTGAGCAAGCTCCTCCCTTCAGAATCTAAGTGCGAATTGTGATTTCTGCTATGTGAATCAAAAACAAAATACATGTCATCTTGAGCAATTACTGCAAATGTGTTTCCGTGGAAACAGATAAAACATGCACAATATTTCTGAACTGTCTGCTCTACTGCCATACTGAATGGAATCATATTGAACTCAGCCAAAACTGTTTGTTCTGCAAAAGTACCAGAAACAGATTCATCAATCTTCATATGGAAATGTTTACTGAATGCATCAATTTCTTCCGGCAACTCACTGATTAACAAATATTCATTCTTCATTGTAGAACTACGAGACAAATAACGGTACAGTTCATTTCCAGTATTCAACACAAAATCCATGTCTTTAGGACACCACATGTTCAACGATTTTATCTGGCTGAAGAGGATTCCGCAGAGGCTCATACAAACACATTGTCTACCAGCTAGGTCTGCAAATCTGTGATCACCTTGATGAAAACTGCCTTGAATGCATCTGACATCTGTCTTTTGACTGTTTTTACTAGAACTGCTTTCACGACATGTTTGGTTTTCCTCGGCAGGCTTACCAATTCTCTGTGAATTATTTCTTTGTGTGAGGATTCTGACCTTTTTTCTACAATCATTTTTTTCAACACAATTTTGCAAATTATCTCCTGCTTTTCTTTTCGACGTCATTTTCACATCTGTATCCTTTTCATTTACTACCGACACATTTCTACTTCGAAGCTTAGATCTAGTAGATTTGGCTTCCAAAGTTGCACCATTTCTACTCGCATCATGCTGTTGACCTTGACTGACAGAATGCCTTCTTGTCTGCTGTACTTTAACCTCATTTCCTTTGGATTTTTCTATTTCACTATCAACATTAGTACTTTTCTTGCTGCGCAGGTTATAACCTCCACTTTGCCTAACTACATTTATTTGCAGGTTTTCATTTGAATCTGTATCTCTGCATTTCACATGTTTGACATTGATAGTACTTATGTGTTTCTCACCTTCATTTCTATTTTCTGTTAAAACTTGACCACAATCTTCTGAGCAAGAAGCACCTTCATTACATGAATTGACAGCTCCATCCTCCATGTTCACTTCACATGTCATCTGAAATTTGTTTGTATCTGTAGGAATGCCAAGATTATACAACAAAGAGTCTGCATAAGTACATCTTCCACATTTCAGACACAACCATGATACTGATTTACTTGCCAACATAGACTGCATGTTTGAAAATCCCATACAATTGACATGATAGCTGATGCTGCAAGTATCACAGTCAACAACTCTATCAACTGCAGTAGTTACTTGATCACATATCCAACACTGGGTAGCTTGCAATTCATTTACAGAATGATTGATATTCTTAATCTCTTCCTTCTCAACATGTCTTTTGTGTGACCTTTCTCGTCTACTGTTCTTAGTTAGTCCATGTGAACATTTACTTTTCTGCAATGAATCCTGTTCTTTATTCTGACTTAGGCTGAGTGTTCTCTTTTTCCATTGTTCCTTCTTGTTCTGCACATTCTTTATGACATACAAATAACTCAAACTTCTTCTTGTGTGACCCTCAATATTCTTCTGGACTTTGTCATGGGTTCTTTGTTCATTTTGACTCATGCGAATTTCCATCAGTTTACCATTTCTTGACCTATGATATGCCTTTTTGCGTTCAGCTCTTCGGATTTTCTTATTGCTTGGTTTGCACACCTTTCTTTCCTCTTCAAAGAACTCGACCACACACTCCAACACCTGATTTCTGGAACAACATGTCTGTCCATTTTTCTTCAATGCTTTCATTACCTGTTTGTTACGTTGTCTCTTCTGTGTCATTTTCTCTACTCTGGATTTCTTCAGCAAGGTGACTTTCCTTCCAAGTTCATGAACTCGACTGTTCTCTGCTGCATTATGGTCAACCTATCTGAGCCGGGGTTCAGGACAATGTACATGTACACTTCTAGACTTGGATTTACAAACCTTTTCATTCCTCAGTTTGGAATTGATGAACTTGTACTTACTCTGTGCTCTCGGACTACAAACTTCTCTGAACTTAGGTTTGGTGAGCTTAACATTGCTGAACTTGGATTGGGTGAGCTTACAATTGCTGAACTTAGATTGGATGAGCTTAACATTTCTCAGCTTAGTGCATCTTATTTCTTTTGAACTTATCCAGTTGCAAGGCAAGAGGGCCCCAGCACCAGAACAAAGTGAATTTGGTGTCACCTGTTCTGGTACGTACACACATTTGTCGTGTGCCAACTGGTTTGCGCACTGCTTGTCAATCACAAGCAGACGACTTCCCTGAGGAGGTGCCAACCTCAGGACATTTGGATGAGGGGACGATGTGAACTTGCTGAAGGATGAAATAGACCGAGCACATGACATAGAAGAAGAATGAAATGGAATAATGATGGGAGGAGGATGAGGTGATGACTGCAAGACAGACAAACATTGATCACAACACTTAAGGATACTGCCTCTACTGCACTGCTTGGAGTTCATGTTGGACAATTCCTAGTAAAAAGATGCACAAAAGAAAAAAACTAATAAATATCCACTATTCGGCTGTATTTTGTTTTATTAATTCTGACCTTTCAAATTACGGGGAATTTCAAAGACACCTGATGACCTTTACATGTTTAGATGTACATACAAGTACATGTACATATAAAAGGAATACATGTATACAACATTTGCTATTGCCATATTTTTGGAATGGATGGACTCGGGGGGGTTAGTATTGTATTTGTAAAGCAAATATTGTCACACTAACTTATTTTAAACAAAGGTTTTTGTTTATAGATGCTGAAAAAAAAGTAGTCTGGTTGCCTGACTGCACTTAAGATGAAACAAGCAATTTATCAACATTCATAAATTGTATGGTCAAAAAAACAGTCTACATGTACATGTAGCTGGCTTAATTGTAGCTGTTTATATTGATTGCTAACAAATTGCAGACTAACTAAATTGGGAGCAGTAATTGGAAAGAAACCAGTTTTTCCCAATGCTTGTCAGCCAACCAGCATTGGATTTTGATAAAAAAATACCACTTTTTCTAAAAAATTACGGCACACCAGATGCCATAATTTTACGATGCTTCAAATTGTCATTCACTAACCGTGCAATAACGTATTTAATACTTTGGTAGTTTTGCTTTTTATTGATATTTTCAAATGTTCTATACTCCCTTTAAGGGCCTAACATAATTTTCCCCTAACTAGTGCTCATTTGTTTGATGCATAACATTAAATTTCAAATGTTTTCTTCCAACATTTTAAAAATATGCAAGAAATACACATGTATAGGTTTTATAGGTTATATTTTTTGTTTATTAGTAAAATATGCTCCCAAGTATAGGCTTTAAAGGCTTTGCAGTATTAAGTCATAGTATATAGGCTATAATCGGGTGCCCCCCCCCCCCCCCCCCCCACACAGATTATAAGTTTTGGGCATTACAATTGACCTAATGGTACGTAAAAAAATAAAAAAGAATCGACTTCAGCCATACTAGTCCTAGTCTATGGCCCCGCACTAGAATAGACTCTGTGCTGTAGGCCATACTGCCTTGACTAAACAAAGTTAATGATTTTTTTATATTGTTTTTTTTCATGGAAATCATTCAGCCTCAAACTGGGGTCCACTTACCATAGCGCATCGATATTTCACCAAAATTATGTTTTTTCCATGGTTCTGTCTGGTGTAATTTGTCTCTAAATCTGTGACCTGCAGTTCCAATTTCTTTAGCCAATAAAAACTTGACAGAAATTATGGCAGAACACATCCGCACAGGTGCGCACCAAACAACAGAGAGCACTCTGCTAGTAACGATACATAACATAAATACTGCACAATGCCCTCTGTTGTTCGGTGCGACGAGCATGCATGCCTGATGTGCGGACGTGTTCCACCATATTTTAAAAGTTTTTACCACTAAAGAAATTGGAACTTCAGGTCACAGATTTTGTAACAAATAACACCAGACGGAACCTTGGAAACTTCCTAATTTAACAGAAAAGTCTTAATTTTGGTGAAATTTCTATGCAATATGGTAATTTAACCTGTATGCCGAGTTTGAGGCTGAATGATTTCCATGAAAAAAATGAAAACAAAATCCAGTAACTTTGTTTAGTCAAGGCAGTATGGCCTACAACAGAGAGTCTACTCTAGTGCGGGGCCATAGACTAGGGCTAATTAACTACCTACCATTAACATTACCATGTGAAGGATTCAGGGCACTATGCAAAGTTATAGAAATCAGTAAGAAATTCCCAGTTTAAAAAGTGCAGACATTTTTGACACCCCTTTTTTTCATCAAAATATTTTGAAATAACATGAGCTGTGTTCGCGGAAAGGTTGTGTCAAAACAAGAGTACTGAATAGGGAAAAAACTAACAAATATTTAAAAGGAATAGACACACATCTTATCTGACCCAATCGAATGTCATCAAACAAAACCCGAGCGTGGCGTTGGTAAACAACGCCGCGTTTTTTACGACGTTAGAGCCTATAATTATACGATTAGAACATAAAACCACCAACTCTAGGCTAATTTCAAACTTCAACATCTAATTACAATCATCCAATGCACATTCACAACTACAAACTAAACAAAATAGTTATCGAAAAACGACATTTTTTAACCAAAAATCTCCTAAAGATTAACAAGTCTCAATTCCGTTCACAAACCTCGCATAAGATATGATCTGGGTACTATACCTATACTATAATACACATCTATGTGCATATCATATACGGCGTTATCTCGCATGTCGTGAGGAACCATACTAACCCACGTCAAAAAGAGGGCGCTGTACCGTTTTTGAACGTTTACACCTAGCGCGCATATATGTGTTCCGGTGTGAAAGGTAATTCTGTCCCCCCTGGTAAATGTGTCCCCCCGGACAGACTTACCAGGCCGTGACCCGGTAAATCTGTCCGGGGGGACACATTTACCTAGGTATTTCTGTCCCCCTCCAGGTAATTCTGTCTCCCTGCCCAACGTTAAACGTGTCCCCCTGGTAAATTTGTCCCGTGCAACGTCACAAGTCTAGCACCCACTAGACGCAACAACCAGTGTAGTACAGGTTCACCCCTCCATGGTGCATTATTTGTGGCAGACTGTAGGATGTGTAGACTCCTACAAATTACAGGTGGTCAAAAGTGCTGCCTTATTTCGTGCTGGGTATCTAGAATCTGTACGCGTGCAAGTAGTCTAAAAATACTGATTACTGCCATTTTTCCTTTCGCGCAGAAACGTAGATCGGTTGATTTAATTAATAAAGTTATTTGTATTTGTATTTTTGTTTTGATAAATCGATGAAGGGAAGAGAAGTCCAAATAATAAATACCATGTGGGCTTTTCATTGAAATAACATCAAAATAACCGCTTATGTGTGGAACATTGGGGGACACAATTACCTAGAGAGGGGACAGAATAAACTGGAGGGGGACAGAATTAACGTCTCCAGGGGGACACTTTTACCTAGGTAATTCTGTCCCCCCGGACAATTTTACCGGGGGACAGAATTACCTTCCACACCGGCACCGCATAACGACCGAGGGGCGAGACACAAAGGAGAACAAAGGAAACAAAAGACCCTCGGTCGGCGGTATGAATGGAAAAATTCCTCGATCGACGGTGCAAGCGCAAAGCAATGGGGATTGGGTATAACATAGGAATAAAGGAAAACACAATATCGAGCCTCGATCGTTATGTGGTTCACGACTGCATGTGGTTACGTCTGTGCATGTACAGTACATATACATGTACATGTACTTCATGTATTGGCCACTTCGGTCGGAGCTATACCTTCTACGAAAACAAATTATAATTTGTTTTTTGGCGCTGAAGAAATTACTCAGCGCAGAAGCAAACGCAGTCTTCAATGCACTAACTTTGAAACATTCTTTTGAATAATTACTGCCTTCAATTGCCTCTAGGCCTACAGTATAGGCAAATTATAAATCAATCAAAATAAAATCACTAAAATTGCAAACTGCAGTTTTTGTACTGGAATTATCCGAAATATAACAATCAAATAATAAGCGCCTAATATTTCGATCTTAACAAGATCCTCACAGCTAGGCCTCCCAAGAAGATCTTGTTAGGCCCTGTTAATTTATTTAATTTTCTTTAAATAATTACTGCATTTGAATTGCTTTTAACTAACGTTAGCTGTTAATATAGCGTGGTGAAGTGGAATGTAAAGTTCCTTTAATATTCAAATAACAACTATGTACCTGGATTCTCTTAAACCCCCAGGTTTCCTTTGTGGTGCTTAAAATGTGCATACTACCATCAACAAAACCTCTGAACTAAACAAACTATAAAACTAAACCAACTAAAATTCTATAAACATCATGTAAGCCAACTAGTTACAAAGTGTATTAATCTTGTACAACCTTATTAATCAGCAATTTTACAAACTTAAATCTTACCCATACACTGTCCAGCAGTCACTCCCAGCGACATAGTCCTTGTTCTCTTCACCGAGGAGGGCGGCAAGTGGACTAGATAGACAGGTGTTATAGTGGGAGCTACAGCACCCAACAGCTAGTATTTTTCTTAATGAATTGTTCCCCCAACTTAACAATGTCCTGTGGAAGCGGCTGTGCGACGATTTATTTATGGAGGCGTTACCACCCCCCCCCCCCCCCACCCCATATACGCTGCTGATCTGTGCTACAACAAGCAGCGGCCTAGAGCTGAATATCATAAAGCCGTGCACCAATTTTCCAGAGGAGCACGTATTGAATACAGGAACTTGTGTGTAGTAATAGTGTTCAATTGTTTGCACGTACGTAATTAAGACGGTCATTAAGCTCTTGGCCAATAAAAAGCTCTGCTTTGCAGGCTCCACCCCAAGCGTCACTCCCTTCGACTGTCCACGTCCTTAGAATTCCACAATGAGCCCCGTTTGCCATTGTTCGTTAATTTTCAATGATCATGAAGAGGACATTATGCAACTCTGTACTTCATCGAGTTGTTCACGGCTCGGAGGTTATAGGACTCTTTATGGCGATAGTGCAGGCCCATATGAAGCGCGATATGTGGCAGAGAAACCCCCCCCCTCTTTTTGTGTTGACCATTGTGTTCCCGGAATCTCAGGAATTTCTTTTAGGTTTCAAGGGGGATGGGTTAGGTTACAATAGTGTTGAGTGCGTATAAAGTATTGGTTAAGAGGTGGGGGGTGGGGTACCCCTCTGCCACATATCGTGCTGGGTATATGCAGGCCCGTACGGTACGCAGGGGGTGCGACAGGTGCGTAAGCACCCCCCTCCCCCAAAAAACCCACAAAAAACCAATTATAATAATAATAATAGTATTTTGATGTAGAATAACGGTACTGTATACCACAAAACAAATAAAATTACATTTGGATTCATACTTCTCGTAGGTTATTAGACCTATACCGTGCAGTCGGCGGCTTCAAGGGTGTTCTTTATACTCAGAACGATATGTTGTAGAGGGGTATCCCCCTCTTATCCCTATACCCTATACACAGTCCACACTATTGTTACCTAACACACCCCCCCCCCCCTTGAAACCTAAAAATAATTCCCAAGATACCGACCGGGAACACAATGGTCAACACAAAAGAGGGGGGTTTTCTCTGCCACATATCGTGCTTCATAATGGTGTTCTTGGTGAACACCAGCCTGCAGTTGAGTTACTCCCTTTTATATGAAATGTTTACATTTCTAAAGACGAGTTGTATTTTCAGAAGACATCGTCCCACGTACGCCAAGTGGTTATTATTTACATAGACGTATCATTTGAAAAGACTCACAATCCTTTAGGTACCGTCTTTTACTTTACATTTGTATACACGACGTATATCAGTTGAAAAGACTCAAAACTCTTTTAGGTACGTCTTTTACTTTACATTTGTATACACGACGTAGCATTTAAAAAGACTCACAATCCTTTAGGTACGTCTTTTACTTTACATTTGTATACACGACGTATCATTTGAAAAGACTCACAATGCTTTAGGTAAGTCTATTACGGTACTTTACATTTGTATACACGACGTATCATTTGAAAAGACTCACAATCCTTTAGGCAAGTCTATTACTTTACATTTGTATAGACGACGTATAATGTGAAAGGACTCACAATCCTTGAGGTACGTCTTTTACTTTACATTTGTATGCACGACGTATCATTTGAAAAGACTCACAATCCTTTAGGTACGTCTTTTACTTTACATTTGTATACACGACGTATCATTTGAAAAGACTCACAATCCTTTAGGTAAGTCCATTACTTTACATTTGTATAGACGACGTATCATTTGAAAAGACTGACAATAGGTACGTCTTTTACTTTACATTTGTATACACGACGTGTCATTTGAAAAGACTCACAATCCTGAGACAAGGTAAATGCGCGCAACTTAAGGGTATGATTTTTAGCCATTTTGATTGTTACTATGTTAACATAATTATTCAGTCAATTATATGCTTTACAAAATGTTATTGAAGTAAGGGAACTGTAAGTAAAATCACCAAAATAATTTGTTGCAAACAAAATACAAAAATATATATATATATATCTAAATATGGGAACAAATATATTACACGACAGATGTTAAAGATTTATGCAAGTTAGGCATAATTCCACTAAAAATCCAGCTTGGTGACCATCATTTTCGGATTCAGCACCCCAAAATAGCTATATTACAAACTTCTACTCAAAAGATGCCTCTTCTTGCCCTAGATGAGAGCCTTTTTTAAAATATCGCCTAGACTATAATAGTTCTGATTGCCAGACAACCATTGAAGTAATAGAAGGCAGTGTGTTGTTAATCCCCATTGTTGCAAATCCACGAGTGAAAAGAAATTGAACAATCGGCTACCGAACTCGTTGTGAAATTCTATAGACGTCGACGGTCGGATAGGGTTGGAGTTCGGGGCGGAGTCAGCAAAGCAGAGCTTTTCATTGGCCAAGAGCTTAATGACCGTTTTACGTACGTGTAAAACGCATGAACACTAGTTATACATTTCAATTGGGGGTCGGGGTAGTACCCAGGGGCGCACATATATCTCCAACGGGAAGGAAGGACGTCCTCCGTAGTTACGCCACCACTACAGCTATATACCAAGGGGTGTCAATCATATACTTTCATTAAAACAATTTATTTCAAAAAAATTCCAATTTATTTCCAATAAGTTTTTGAGCTGTACGCCTATTTGTATCCTTTATTTGATCCTTGGACGTGTGTGACTTCGTAATGACGTCATCAAAAACATAACTTTAAAAAATAAACAAAAGAATAGGTCCGATCGTCATGAAACTTGAGAAGTTAGATACGATCATTGGTACGCAAAACCGAAGTGACGTATTACTGACGTTATCAATTCATTTTTAATGAATTTTTCTTTCTTTCTAATTTTATTCCACTTAAAAAATTCACACTTCCTTTGATCAGATTGACTGCAGACTTGGCACAGACCAATATCATAGTGACAATATGTGAATTGACACGTATTGTCGTGGTGACGTCATCAGGGGCATGTGACGTCATGAACTTTGATTTTGTTTACATGCGTTTATATTCGTTTTATTTTATTTTCAATTCTTTAAAAATGTTTTTAATAGTTTAAATTCGTTCAAAATCATTTAAATTTGATTTAATCTGTTTAAATTCATTTTAATCTGTTTCAATTCAGTTAAATTCGTTTTGAATGTTTTTAAAAGTATAATAGTTTAATTTCTTGAAAACTAAATCTAAACAAAATGTACATGCGAAAAAGCCCTATGTTCTGTTCCTCGAACAGACGTAGTTCTAGTTGGCTTTTTCGCTCAAAAGCGAAAAAGCCTTTCTTTTTCTTCTGTTTGTTTTTTTTTTTCTTCTTCTTCTTCTTCTTTGGCTTTTTCGCAATTTTGCGAAAAAGCCTTTGTTTTTGTTCTGATTTTTGGCTTTTTCACAAATTTTGCGAAAAAGCCTTTGTTTTTGTTCTGATTTTTTTTTTTCTTCTTTTTTTCTTTTAGTAACCTAAACTCCATAGACTTTGTACACGTTTTTTCTGCCAGTCACTTTTAATAGAAAACAAAGTCGTATTTCCATAAAACTTAACCCAGGTGAAGACCCTATAGTGAACTCGTGTCTCCCCGAAAAACGTAATGGTGACGTCATCAGGGGTCACGTGACGTCATCTTAAAGGTGTAATTGATTTAATCTTTGAAAATCAATAACAAATCAACCGCAAAAGACCGAAACTTAATTTTTGTGGCAATAGATAGAATAATCCAGGATCTTAATTTTATCTCGTGTGCGTGAAATCACGTGACCCTTCCTTCCGGTCTAAACCGGAAGTGCCTCATAATTTGAAAGTGAAAAATGATATGAACTTACTTTCAACGATGTTAGTGTCTGGCTACAATGTATTTTTCCAAAAAAATATTGGTGACGTCATAACATGTTATAGCGCCCTCTAGCGGCAGTTCGAAAAATTGTTAAAATGAATAATCTGTTGATGTGTGTGGCGAAGTTTGCTGAAATCACTTTATATCTGGTGTATATAATCGTCTTCATGTTAGGAACAAGTTGGCGGAGAGAATAAAATATGACGTCACTAGACCGGAAGTTACAATGAAAAGACCTTTAAACCTTAAATAATTGCTGAAAAATCAACCGCGATCGATATAATTTTTTTTTTTGCTTTAAATAGACAAGTTCAGACAGCTCTCGAGCTTTATGTTAATGACGTCACGATGACGTCATCAAGTATCAGATTACAAGCAACTAATGATTTGTAGATTTAATCTTTGAAAATCAATAAAACATCAACCGCAAAAGACCGAAACTTGAATTTTGTGGCAATTAATAGAATAATCCAGGATCTTCATTTTATCTTATAATTTGAAAGTGAAAAATGATATGAACTTACTTTTAACGATGTTATTGTCTGGCTAGAATAAACTTTTCAAAACAATCCCGGCGACGTCATAACATGTTATAGCGCCCTCTAGCGGCAGGTTGAAAATGGTTAAAATGATTAATCTGTTGATGTGTGTTGCGAAGTTTGCTGAAATAACTTTATAACCGGTGTATATAATCAGCTTCATGCTTAGACCATATTGGGAAGGAGAAATATTTATGACGTCACCAAACCGGAAGTTACAATGAAAAGACCTTAAAACCTTAAAACGTCGCTTAAAAATCAACCGCGATAGATATAATCCAGATTTTTGCTTTAAATAGCAAAGTTAAGACAGCTCTCGAGCTTTCTGTTAATTACGTCACGATGACGTCATCAAGTGTCAGATTACAAGCAACCAAATATTTCTAAATTTAATCTTTGAAAATCAATATAAAATAAACTGTAAAAGATCTGATTTCGATTTTTAGGGGAATTGATAGATTAATCCATGATCTTCATAATTTGTATTACATGCAAAAAGACCTGACACTTCCTTCCGGTCCAAATCGGAAGTTCCTTATAATTTAAAAGTAATTAAAAGTAAAAAACGATGTGAACTTACTTTCAACGATGTTAGGAGCTGGCTAGGTTGTAAGTAACAAAAATGTTAACAGTGACTTCATAAAATGTTAAAGCGCCCTCTAGCGTCATGTTGACAAATGTTACGTCATATTACGATTATATTTGAATTATTACGTTTTTAGACGTTGAAGGCATATCTCAGCAAACGATCGTGTTAACATAACACCTCATTGTGTTTTGTTAGGTGATAGATAGTTGCACAAAAAGTTCAGAAACGTGTGACGTCATCGTTTTAATCAGTTTGAATTTATTTTAATCTGTTTAAATTAACTTAAATTTTTTTTTTTTGAAAAAAAATGCTAAAGCGAAAAAGCCCTATGTTCTGTTCCTTAAACAGACGTAGTTCTAGTTTTTTTTCTTTTTCTTTTTTTTCTTTTAGTAACCTAAACTACATAGACTTTGTACACGTTTTTTTGCACAAGTACTTTTACTAGAGAACAAAGTCGTATATCCATAAAACTTAACCCAAGTGAAGACCCCATAGTAAGCTCGTGCCTAGCAGATATACGCCATGGTGACGTCATCAGGGGTCACGTGACGTCATCTTAAAGGTGTAATTGATTTAATCTTTGAAAATCAATAACAAATCAACCGCAAAAGACCGAAACTTAATTTTTGTGGCAATAGATAGAATAATCCAGGATCTTGATTTTATCTCGCGTGCGTGAAATCACGTGACCCTTCCTTCCGGTCTAAACCGGAAGTGCCTCATAATTTGAAAGTGAAAAATGATATGAACTTACTTTCAACGATGTTAGTGTCTGGCTACAATGTATTTTTCCAAAAAAAATTGGTGACGTCATAACATGTTATAGCGCCCTCTAGCGGCAGTTTGAATAATGGTTAAAATGAATAATCTGTTGATGTGTGTGGCGAAGTTTGCTGAAATCACTTTATAACCGGTGTATTTAATCAGCTTCATGCTAGGAACAAGTTGACGGGAAGAAAAAATTATGACGTCACCAGACCGGAAGTTAGAATGAAAAGACTCTTTTTCCTTTGAAAATTCCTAAAAAATTAAACTTGACAGATACAATCTTGATTTTTGCTCTAAAGGTTAATGTAAAAGTAGTTCTCGAACTTCCCTGTGTTTTGGGGCAAAAAACGAACTTGAACATACCCTGCGGCACCCTTGAAATGTAATCGTTTTGGCCTAGGTGCAAAAAGCATTGACCCCTTACGTGTGCGTGCCACACGTATAATATACATGCTAGTACATGTACGTATACACCGATAGTGCATTATGTATTGAGCGAATGTATCACCACTGACATCGTTCGTGCAAGCACATTTACGCTCACCCAAGATGACACTAGCCGCCAACCTGTGAAACAGGATGACGTCATCAAGTTGCCCATGAGGAAGGGCGCCGCGTACGACAGGTAGGTAAACACGCTTTCGGCTACGCAGAATCCAACCCCGTAGACTTTGTAAACGTTGCTTGCACAATTCAAAGCACTTTTAACGGAAAAACAAAGTCGTATTTCCATAAACTCGACCCAGGTGAAGACCCAATAGTGAACTCCAGTCTCGCCGACAGACACCACGAGGAAGACGTCATCAGGCCCACGTGACCTTATCTTAAAGGTGCAATTGATTTAATCTTGGAAAATCAATAAAACATCAACCGCAAAAGACCGAAACTTGAATTTTGTGGCAATTAATCGAATAATCCAGGATCTTCATTTTATCTCCTGTGCGTGAAATCACGTGACCTTTCCTTCCGGTCAAAACCGGAAGTGCCTTATAATATGTAAGTGAAAAATTATATGAACTTACTTTCAGCGATGTTAGTGTCTGGCTAGAATAAACTATTCAAAAACATTCCGGCGACGTCATAACATGTTATAGCGCCCTCTAGCGGCAGGTTGAAAATGGTTAAAATGATTAATCTGTTGATGTGTGTTGCACAGTTTGCTGAAATAACTTTATAACTGGTGTATATAATCAGCTTCATGCTTAGAGCATATTGGGAAGGAGAAATATTTATGACGTCACCAAACCGGAAGTTACAATAAAAAAATCCTTTAAACTTTAAAAAGTCGCTTAAAAATCAACCGCTATAGATATAATCCAGATGTTTGCTTCAAATAGCAAAGTTAAGACGATCTCGAGTTTCTGTTAATTACGTCACAATGACGTCACCAAGTGTCAGATTACAAGCAACCAAATATTTCTAAATTTAATCTTTGAAAATCAATATAAAATCAACTGTAAGAGATCTGATTTAGATTTTTAAGGAAATTGATAGATTAATCCATGGTCTTCATAATTTGTATTACATGCAAAAAGACTTGACACTTCCTTCCGGGCCAAACCGGAAGTGCCTTATAATTTAAAAGTGGAAAACGATGCTAACTTACTTTCAACGATGTTAGGCGCTGGCTAGGTTGTAAGTAACAAAACAGTTAACAGTGACTTCATAAAATGTTAAAGCGCCCTCTAGCGTCATGTTGACAAATGTTACGTCATATTACGATTATATTTGAATTATTACGTTTTTAGACGTTGAAGGCATATCTCAGCAACGGATCGTGTTAACATAACACCTCATTTTGTGTTGTTAGGTGATAGATAGTTGCACACAAAGTTCACAAACGTGTGACGTCATCGTTTTAATCAGTTTTAATTCATTTTACTCTGTTTAAATTAACTTAAATTAGTTTTCAATGATTTTAAATTGTTTTGATGGTTTAAAAGTTCAATTTTTAAAATATTTAATAAAAAAAAATTGTGAATGCGAAAAAGCCCTATGTTCTGTTCCTCGAACAGACGTAGTTCTAGTCTTCTTCTTGTTCTTGTGCCATAAATCGCATAGACTTTGTACACGTTTCATTCTGGCGGTCACTTTTGTCATTAAACAGACTTCAATGTCATTGAAACTTTGCACATACTCAGAACTCATACTGAGCTAGTGCCTAAAACTCGGATGTCATCATGATGCCATCACGTGACATGTGACGTCATCTTAAAGTTTTCATAATTTAATCTTTGAAAATCAATACAAAATCAACCGCAAAAGACCGTAACTTGAAGTTTGTTGGAATCGATAGAATAATTAAGGATCTTCATTTTATCTCGTGTGCGTACAATCACGTGACCCTTCCTTCCGGTCCAAACCGGAAGTGGCTTATAATTTGAAAGTGGAAAATGATTCGAACTTACTTTCAACGATGTTAGTCTCTAGCTAGGCTGCGCTCTACAAACAAGTTAACGGTGACGTCATAAATTGTTATGGCGCCCTCTAGCGGCAGGTTGAAAACTGTTAAAAATGAATAATCAGTTGATGTGTGTGGCGAAGTTTGCCCAAATCACTTTATATCTGATGTATATAATCAGCTTCATGTTAGGAACAAGTTGGCGGAAAGAAAAAAATATGACGTCACTAGACCGGAAGTTACAATGAAAAGAACTTTAAACCTTAAATAATTGCTGAAAATTCAACCGCGATAGATATAATTCTTTTTTTTGCTTTAAATAGACAAGTTCAGACAGCTCTCGAGCTTTATGTTAATGACGTCACGATGACGTCATCAAGTATCAGATTACAAGCAACTAATGATTTCTAGATTTAATCTTTAAAAATCAATATAAAATCAACTGTAAGAGATTTGATTTAGATTTTAACGGGAATTGATAGAATAATCCAGGGTCTTAATATTTCGTATTACATGCAAAATGACTTGACCCTTCCTTCCGGTCCAAACCGGAAGTACCTTATAATTTGAAAGTTGAAAATGATATTAACTTACTTTCAACGATGATAGTCTCTGGCTAGGCTGCTCTCTACACAAAAGTTACCGGCGACGTCATAAATTGTTATGGCGCCCTCTAGTGGCAGTTTGAAAAATGTTTAAAATGAATAATCAGTTGATGTGTATGGCGAAGTTTGCTCAAATCGCTTTATAACTGGTATTTATAATCAGCATCTTGTTAGGAACAAGTTGGCAATGAGAAACAAATATGACGTCACTAGACCGGAAGTTACAATGAAAAGACCTTTAAACGTTTAAACATTGCCTAAAATAAACCGCGAGATTTAATCCAATGAATGTTTTTCAATTTTCATTTTTGAAAATAGAATGCTAAGGAAATTTAACAAATAAAATCATAAATATAATGAACAATGACAAAAATTGCGAAAAAGCCATATGCTCTGTTCATAGAACAGACATATTTATATTTGGCTTTTTCGCAATTTTGCGAAAAAGCCTTTGTTTTTGTTATGATTTTTTTTTTTCTTCTTCTTTTTTTGGCTTTTTCGCAAATTTTGCGAAAAAGCCTTTGTTTTTGTTCTGATTTTTTTTTTTCTTCTTCTTTTTTTCTTTTAGTAACCTAAACTCCATAGACTTTGTACACGTTTTTTCTGCCAGTCACTTTTAATAGAAAACAAAGTCGTATTTCCATAAAACTTAACCCAGGTGAACCCCCTATAGTGAACTCGTGTCTCGCCGAAAAACGTAATGGTGACGTCATCAGGGGTCACGTGACGTCATCTTAAAGGTGTAATTGATTTAATCTTTGAAAATCAATAACAAATCAACCGCAAAAGACCGAAACCTAATGTTTGTGGCAATAGATAGAATAATCCAGGATCTTGATTTTATCTCGCGTGCGTGAAATCACGTGACCCTTCCTTCCGGTCTAAACCGGAAGTGCCTCATAATTTGAAAGTGAAAAATGATATGAACTTACTTTCAACGATGTTAGTGTCTGGCTACAATATATTTTTCCAAAAAAAATTGGTGACGTCATAACATGTTATAGCGCCCTCTAGCGGCAGTTTGAATAATGGTTAAAATGAATAATCTGTTGATGTGTGTGGCGAAGTTTGCTGAAATCACTTTATAACCGGTGTATTTAATCAGCTTCATGCTAGGAACAAGTTGACGGGAAGAAAAAATTATGACGTCACCAGACCGGAAGTTAGAATGAAAAGACTCTTTTTCCTTTGAAAATTCCTAAAAAATTAAACTTGACAGATACAATCTTGATTTTTGCTGTAAAGGTTAATGTAAAAGTAGTTCTCGAACTTCCCTGTGTTTTGGGGCAAAAAACGAACTTGAACATACCCTGCGGCACCCTTGAAATGTAATCGTTTTGGCCTAGGTGCAAAAAGCATTGACCCCTTACGTGTGCGTGCCACACGTATAATATACATGCTAGTACATGTACGTATACACCGATAGTGCATTATGTATTGAGCGAATGTATCACCACTGACATCGTTCGTGCAAGCACATTTACGCTCACCCAAGATGACACTAGCCGCCAACCTGTGAAACAGGATGACGTCATCAAGTTGCCCATGAGGAAGGGCGCCGCGTACGACAGGTAGGTAAACACGCTTTCGGCTACGCAGAATCCAACCCCGTAGACTTTGTAAACGTTGCTTGCACAATTCAAAGCACTTTTAACGGAAAAACAAAGTCGTATTTCCATAAACTCGACCCAGGTGAAGACCCAATAGTGAACTCCAGTCTCGCCGACAGACACCACGAGGAAAACGTCATCAGGCCCACGTGACCTTATCTTAAAGGTGCAATTGATTTAATCTTGGAAAATCAATAAAACATCAACCGCAAAAAAACGAAACTTGAATTTTGTGGCAATTAATCGAATAATCCAGGATCTTCATTTTATCTCCCGTGCGTGAAATCACGTGACCTTTCCTTCCGGTCAAAACCGGAAGTGCCTTATAATTTGAATGTGAAAAATGATATGAACTTACTTTTAAGGATGTTATTGTCTGGCTAGAATAAACTTTTCAAAAACATTCCGGCGACGTCATAACATGTTATAGCGCCCTCTAGCGGCAGGTTGAAAATGGTTAAAATGATTAATCTGTTGATGTGTGTTGCAAAGTTTGCTGAAATAACTTTATTATAGAGCATATTGGGAAGGAGAAATATTTATGACGACACCAAACCGGAAGTTACAATAAAAAAATCCTTTAAACTTTAAAAAGTCGCTTAAAAATCAACCGCTATAGATATAATCCAGATGTTTGCTTCAAATAGCAAAGTTAAGACTGATCTCGAGTTTCTGTTAATTACGTCACAATGACGTCATCAAGTGTCAGATTACAAGCAACCAAATATTTCTAAATTTAATCTTTGAAAATAAATATAAAATCAACTGTAAGAGATCTGATTTAGATTTTTAAGGAAATTGATAGATTAATCCATGGTCTTCATAATTTGTATTACATGCAAAAAGACTTGACACTTCCTTCCGGTCCAAACCGGAAGTGCCTTATAATTTAAAAGTGGAAAACGATGCTAACTTACTTTCAACGATGTTAGGCGCTGGCTAGGTTGTAAGTAACACAAAAGTTAACAGTGACTTCATAAAATGTTAAAGCGCCCTCTAGCGTCATGTTGACAAATGTTACGTCATATTACGATTATATTTGAATTATTACGTTTTTAGACGTTGAAGGCATATCTCAGCAACGAATCGTGTTAACATAACACCTCATTTTGTGTTGTTAGGTGATAGATAGTTGCACAAAAAGTTCACAAACGTGTGACGTCATCGTTTAAAACAGTTTTAATTCATTTTACTCTGTTTAAATTAACTTAAATTAGTTTTCAATGATTTTAAATTGTTTTGATGGTTTAAAAGTTCAATTTTTTAAATATTTAATAAAAAAAAATTGTGAATGCGAAAAAGCCCTATGTCCTGTTCCTCGAACAGACGTAGTTCTAGTTTTTCTTTTCTTTTAGTAACCTAAACCCCATAGACTTTGTACACGTTTTTTCTGCCCGTCACTTTTAATCGAAAACAAAGTCGTATTTACATAAAACTTAACCCAGGTGAAGACCCCATAGTGAACTCGTGTCTCGCAGAAATACGTCATGGTGACGTCATCAGGGGTCACGTGACGTCATCTTAAAGGTGTTATTGATTTAATCTTTGAAATTCAATAACAAATCAACCGCAAAAGACCGAAACTTAATTTTTGTGGCAATAGATAGAATAATCCAGGATCTTGATTTTATCTCGCGTACGTGAAATCACGTGACCCTTCCTTCCGGTCTAAACCGGAAGTGCCTCATAATTTGAAAGTGAAAAATGATATGAACTTACTTTCAACGATGTTAGTGTCTGGCTACAATATATTTTTCCAAAAAAAATTGGTGACGTCATAACATGTTATAGCGCCCTCTAGCGGCAGTTTGAATAATGGTTAAAATGAATAATCTGTTGATGTGTGTTGCGAAGTTTGCTGAAATCACTTTATAACCGGTGTATTTAATCAGCTTCATGCTAGGAACAAGTTGACGGAAAGAAAAAATTATGACGTCACCAGACCGGAAGTTAGAATGAATAGACTCTTTTTCCTTTGAAAATTCCTAAAAAATTAAACTTGACAGATACAATCTTGATTTTTGCTGTAAAGATTAATGTAAAAGTAGTTCTCGAACTTCCCTGTGTTTTGGGGCAAAAAACGAACTTGAACATACCCTGCGGCACCCTTGAAATGTAATCGTTTTGGCCTAGGTGCAAAAAGCATTGACCCCTTACGTGTGCGTGCCACACGTATAATATACATGCTAGTACATGTACGTATACACCGATAGTGCATTATGTATTGAGCGAATGTATCACCACTGACATCGTTCGTGCAAGCACATTTACGCTCACCCAAGATGACACTAGCCGCCAACCTGTGAAACAGGATGACGTCATCAAGTTGCCCATGAGGAAGGGCGCCGCGTACGACAGGTAGGTAAACACGCTTTCGGCTACGCAGAATCCAACCCCGTAGACTTTGTAAACGTTGCTTGCACAATTCAAAGCACTTTTAACGGAAAAACAAAGTCGTATTTCCATAAACTCGACCCAGGTGAAGACCCAATAGTGAACTCCAGTCTCGCCGACAGACACCACGAGAAAGACGTCATCAGGCCCACGTGACCTTATCTTAAAGGTGCAATTGATTTAATCTTGGAAAATCAATAAAACATCAACCGCAAAAGACCGAAACTTGAATTTTGTGGCAATTAATCGAATAATCCAGGATCTTCTTTTTATCTCCTGTGCGTGAAATCACGTGACCTTTCCTTCCGGTCAAAACCGGAAGTGCCTTATAATTTGAATGTGAAAAATGATATGAACTTACTTTTAAGGATGTTATTGTCTGGCTAGAATAAACTTTTCAAAAAAATTCCGGCGACGTCATAACATGTTATAGCGCCCTCTAGCGGCAGGTTGAAAATGGTTAAAATGATTAATCTGTTGATGTGTGTTGCGAACACTGACCTCTATACATGGACAGATCATCATTGTTCTATTTTGAAGTCGGCATGCGGAGAAGTGCAACATGGCGGACACACGACGTCACTCTGTGAGCCAATGAAATGTCTAGGTGTTGGTACGATACGTATTACGTAATGTTTATAAATACAAAACGTACAGAGTAAATCCACTAACCTCTACACCTGGACATTTCATTGGCTCACAGCAGTGACGTCTCGGGTCCGCCATGTTGCACTTCCAGTTCGCGCCGACTTCAAGTGTTAGCACAGCAGAATATGGACAATGATCCGTCCAGGTGTAGAGGTCAGTGGTTGCGAAGTTTGCTGAAATAACTTTATAACCGGTGTATATAATCAGCTTCATGCTTAGACCACATTGGGAAGGAGAAATATTTATGACGTCACCAAACCGGAAGTTACAATACAAAATCCTTTAAACTTTAAAAAGTCGCTTAAAAATCAACCGCTATAGATATAATCCAGATTTTTGCTTCAGATAGCAAAGTTAAGACTGATCTCGAGTTTCTGTTAATTACGTCACAATGACGTCATCAAGTGTCAGATTACAAGCAACCAAATATTTCTAAATGTATTCTTTGAAAATCAATATAAAATCAACTATAAGAGATCTGATTTAGATTGTTAAGGAAATTGATAGATTAATCATGGTCTTCATAATTTGTATTACATGCAAAAAGACCTGACACTTCCTTCCGGTCCAAACCGGAAGTGCCTTATAATTTGAAAGTTGAAAATGATATGAATTTACTTTCAACGATGATAGTCTCTAGGTAGCCTGCACTCTACAAACAAAGTTACCGGTGACGTCATAAATTGTTGTAACGCCCTCTAGGAACAAGTTGGCGGATAAAAACAAAATAATATGACGTCACTAGACCGGAAATTACAATTAAAAAACCTTTAAACATTTCTGAAAATTAACCGCGAGAGATATAATCCAATTAATAATTTAAAATTTGCAGTTTTGAAAAAATTAAAGTAAAGAAATTTATTAAATGAAATCATAAATGTAATGAACAATACAACAAAAAAATGCGAAAAAGCCATATGCTCTGTTCCTTGAACAGACATATCTCTAGTTCTTCTTCTTCTTCTTCTTGTTATTCGGCCATACATCGCATAGACTTTGTACACGTTTCATTCTGGAGGTCACTTTTGTCATTAAACAGACTTCAATGTCAATGAAACTTTGCACAGAGTCAGAACTCATACTGAGCTAGTGCCTAAAACTCGGATGTCATCATGACGTCATCACGTGACACGTGACGTCATCTTAAAGTTTTAATAATTTAATCTTTGAAAATCAATACAAAATCAACCGCGAATGACCGTAACTAGATGTTTGTGGGAATCGATAGAATAATTAAGGATCTTCATTTTATCTCGTGTGCGTAAAATCACGTGACCCTTCCTTCCGGTCCAAACCGGAAGTGGCTTATAATTTAAAAGTGGAAAATGATTTGAACTTACTTTCAACGATGTTAGTCTCTAGCTAGGCTGCGCTCTACAAAAAAGTGATCGGTGACATCATAAATTGTTTTAGCGCCCTCTAGCGGCAGGTTGAAAAATGTTTGAAATGAACAATCTGTTGATGTGTGTGGCGAAGTTTGTTCAAATCACTTTATAACTGATGTATATAATCAGCTTCATGATAGGAACAGGTTGACGGAAAGAAAAAAATATGACGTCACCAGACCGGAAGTTATAATGAAATTACCTCTTTTCCTTTAAAAATTCCTAAAAAATTAACCCAGACAGATATAATCTTGTTTTTTGCTCTAAAGGTTAATGTAAAAGTACTTGTCAAACTTCCCTGTGTTTTGTAGCAAAAGGCGAACTTGGACATACCCTGAGACACCCTTGAAATTTCATGTTTTATGTCCTTGATTGCACGGCGCCAGTATACGTGTACATTGTATTGAGCGTACTTGCACGTACGATGTCAGTACGCTCCATACATTGTACAATAGAGAAGGGAAGGCGGGACACTGGTATCCATTTGTACGGTGACATGTGAAACACGAGAGTCATCAACATAGGCCACGAGGAAGGGCGCCGCTTATGGCAGGTAGGTAAACGTGCCTTCGGCAACGCAGAACTACGCGTGAATTATACACGTACCACAGTCAGTCCGCAGCGCACGCGTTAATAAGGTCATATACCCCGAACTTTATTTGCAGGGCCGGCGTCGCAAATCGGCCACGAGATTTACGCGAGTAATTGCAGGAGTTCGACCGCTTTGTTTTCACGAGCTACACGTTGCAAACGAAGCAGTAATTTTCCAAGATGGCGTGGTAAGTGGAAAGCGAACGATTTTCTGAATCGAATGATATAAAATATGACGAGATTCAGTGTGTTTTTGGCAGAATTTTGTTCACTCGAAGTTAGAGTATAATTTCAAGAAATGTTTTTGTCGTGTGTTTAGTTTCTGCGCCCTGACTGGACTAACAAATATTACCAAAAATGATCACTACACATTGATAAAAGAAGCAATGATCTTTCGTTTGATATACAATTTAGCCTGTGGCGACATTTTGTTCATGTATTTTGCGACGATTTTCGTGCGCGCGATTTCAACTTTTTTGGCCATGTCTTTCGGCTTTACATACATGTACGCAGAACATGTATTTTATTATACACACAAGCACATGTGTACATGTGCTGGGTATGCACTAGATGCGATGGTGATTGCACAGTAGCCTTATTTATATGATAAAGTTAGGTTTCTTTCATGTATAAAAACGACTTAGGCCTTTGTTTTTGTTCAAAATTATAACAAATTGTTTAATAATAATACATTTAGTTACTACTATTATTGTGCTAAACTTCATAGTTCCTATTTCTGTCTTCCAATATGTTTCTTATACTAGGTAGCACTCGTCCACCACCATGGCCATGCCCACCACCATGCCCACCGCAGCCATCGCAGCCATTGCCAGCATGTTAGGAGCCTCTCACAGAAGGCCAAAGGCAACTCTTGTCCTTGGATATTCTCTCACAAAGTATCTCAAAGAGAACATCACTACTAAAGTTGGTTGATTTGCAGGTAGTGACTCATCGCGGTACTACAATTTCTGACCTTAGAAAGTATCTGCTTCATCAGCATGACATCTGCTCTTATTCCTCCATGGCCTGACATTGTATTTGTAATGATTCATGTTGGGACAAATGATCTAGAGTTGGGTTTCCAAAGAAGTGTTGAAAATAGTTGAAGATTTAAATGTACTGGTGGATATGCAGCACGTGCTTTGTACATGTAGATTTAAAGGTTTTGTATTTTAGTTTTAAATAATATACATGACTTTGTGTCAGTGTTGTGCAAACGCAATGCAGCTAAAACAGATCAAAACCGAGTCTGGCCGAGTCGGGTCAGTTTGTCAAAACATCTAGGAATAATGCCCCAAACTATGCCAACAAAGTTTTGAGCTACAATGTAAATTTGACACAAACGGCATATAACTTTATTAATGCAGATTGTATTATTTCTATTATCAGTGATATAATTTATGTGCATTAACATTTATATTAGCAAAATTTATGTCTTATTTAAAATATTTTGTTTTTGCAATGTTAGAAGCGGGCATACATTGTAATTTAATATTTACAATAATTTAATGCCAAAGAAACTATGCCAAAAACATCAAGCAAAGATAAAACAAGCTTTATTTACTTTTATAATAAATCTCAATGGTTTGCACATTGAACATTATGCCAAAGATGAATAAGTTTTAACAATTTCAGGGTTTAATTTAACAATTTTATTCAAGCCATATAACATCAACAGGGTATGTTAATGTAAGCGATAAAATTCAAGTTTCAGATAAAAAGTGCAGTTTCTTTTATAAACCAACCTCACAATACAGATATAAATTGTTGTAAACATTTGTATTTATCAATGTTATTGTTATCAATACATTTTAAACAACGACTTCATTTGTCGCTTGTTTTTTGTTTATTTGGCTGTATACATTGTATTATGCAGGCAATATTATTATTTTTTAATCAGTCCACTGTTAAAAAGAAAAAAAACCTGAATAGCAGATAAATCCTTTTCGCTCGAGCTTACAATTAAAAAAATACACAAAAAACAACTGCGTATTGAAATGTGCATGAACTACACGTTACCACGAAGCCTTTTTCAATGACGTCATTTTCGACCAATGAGGGCGCAGGAAGACTATGGACTGTCATGGCGGGATGTTCCGTTTGTTAATTTATTGAGAAGGTTATAATTTTCTGCGCCCTGACTGGACTAAGTTAAATCAACCCCAAAACTACAGTTTTGTGATAGAATATGAAATTATCTTTAACATCAGTGTGAAATTGGGTTGTGGCCGCTGCCAGAAGATGGACAAAATTCGTCTTTTTTTAAAGGTCAATTTGTTGGTTCGGGATCTTTTTTTACGTTATAAATTTCACCCTCTAAATGTCATATAATTTCCAATCTGATTTGATAATATAACAAAATGTTTCCTTATCCAAAAGAAAATATACATAATATTGACGGCCAGTGAATAAAACGGATGTTTCGGACCAAATTCCAGGCGTTGTCGCCAGCTCATTAAGTATTCAAAAACGAGGTCACGCACAAAGTGCCATGCATAAATCGCACATAAAAGAAACGGCTTTTCAGTGCGCTGCGGACTGACTGTACCATATAATAGATGTACGCGAACTTTTGCACAAGTACTTTTAACAGAAAACAAATTGGTATTCCCATCAAACTTAACCTCCGTAAATACTCTATAGTGCACTCGTGCCTTGCGGACAGACGTCGTGATGACGTTACCATGGGTCACGTGACGTCGTCTTAAACGTGCAATAGATTTAATGTTTAAAAATTAATAAAAAAATCAACCGCGTATGATCGGAACTTGAAGTTTGTGGGAATTGATATAATATTAAATCCATGATCTTCATTTTATCTCGTGTGCGTGAAATCCCGTGACCCTTCTTTCCGGTCGAAACCGGAAGTGGCTTATAATTTAAAAGTGGACCATAATGTGAACTTAGTTTCAACGATGTTAGTCTCTGGCTAGTAGTGCTTTTCACAAAAAAATACCGGTAACACCATAACATGTTACAGCGCCCTCTAGCGGCAGTTTGAAAACTGTTAACAATGAATAACCTGGGCCCAATTTCATAGCGCTGCTAAGCACACGCTTTTCTGCTAACCGAGCCTCCGTCTATTTCATGGGGACCGTAAGCAGTAAGCACAGCAAAAGGCACGCTTAACCTAGCGGAAAAATTTGCTTAAATCAGTGACGTAACAATAGAATCTCCATGCGCGCGCAAACGTTAGCACAAAAACGCCGTGAAATAGCGCTTAAGGTTAGCAAATTTTTCTGCTAAAGTTAGCACAACTTTTCCGCTAACTGATAAGCAGCGCTATGAAATTGGGCCCAGTTGATTTGTTTTGCGAAGTTTGCTCAAATCACTGTATAACTGGTTTATATAATCAACATCTTGTTAGGAACAAGTTGGCGAAGACAAACAAATATGACGTCACTAGACCGAAAGTTACAATGAAAAGACCTTTAAACCTTAAATAATTGCTGAAAAATCAACCGCGATAGATATAATTCTTTTTTTTGCTTTAAATATACAAGTTCAGACAGCTCTCGAGCTGTATGTTAATGACGTCACGATGACGTCATCAAGTATCAGATTGCAAGCAACTAATGATTTGTAGATTTAATCTTTGAAAATCAATATCAAATCAAATGTAACAGATCTGATTTAGATTTTAACGGGAATTGATAGAATAATCCAGGGTCTTCATATTCGTATTACATGCAAAATGACTTGACCCTTCCTTCCGGTCCAAACCGGAAGTGCCTTATAATTTGAAAGTTGAAAATGATATGAATTTACTTTCAACGATGATAGTCTCTAGGTAGCCTGCACTCTACAAACAAAGTTACCGGTGACGTCATAAATTGTTATAACGCCCTCTAGTGGCAGGTTGAAAAATGTTTAAAATGAATAATCAGTTCATTTTCGTGGCGATCAGTTTGCTCAAATCGCTTTATAATTGGTATTTATAATCAGCATCTTGTTAGGAACAAGTTGGCGGATAAAAACAAAATAATATGACGTCACTAGACCGGAAATTACAATTAAAAGATCTTTAAACCTTTCTAAAAATTAACCGCGTGAGATATAATCCAATTAATAATTTAAAATTTGCAGTTTTGAAAAAATTAAATACAGAAATTTATTAAATGAAATCATAAATGTAATGAACAATACAAAAAAAAAATGCGAAAAAGCCATATGCTCTGTTCCTTGAACAGACATATCTCTAGTTGGCTTTTTCGCTTTCAGCGAAAAAGCCTTTGTGTTTCTTCTGTTTGTTTTTATTAGCTGTTTCGGCCTTTCAGCCGAAACAGCTTTTGTTTTCGTTAAAGTTTTTGTTTTTCTTTTTAGCTGTTTCGGCCTTTCAGCCGAAACAGCTTTTGTTTTCGTTAAAGTTTTTTTTTTTTTTTTTTTTTTTTTTTTTTTTTTTTTTTTTTTTCTTTTTTTTTTTTTTTTTTTTTTTTCTTTTTTTTTTTTTTGTCACGTTTTTTCTGCCAATACACTTTGACACTTTGGTAAATCCGATCGACTTGAGACTTGGCATACATTTAGACAACCACCCAAGGACGGTCCTAGAACAAATTCGTCGCGATTACATAATTCTTGGTCACGTGACGTCACGTTAAAGGTGCAATTTTCCCCCATAGGCTTTGTACACGTTTTTCTTCAGACTATTTAATTTGACAGTTTGGTGAATCCGATTGACTTGAAACTTAGCACACACCTCGACCACCATCCCCAGGAGGTCCAGGAGAAAAATCGTCATGATGACGTCATCGTGGGTCATGTGACGTTACACAAAAGGTGCAGTTTTTAAGACCCTCTATCTCTGGAAGTACACGTCCGATTGGGGTCAAATTTGGTTTGCAAGTATTCGAGGATGTGTTATAGACGAAAATTTAGATGACGTAATTATGACATCATCGGGTGTCATGTGACGTCACATTAAAGGTTCAATTTTCTCCATAGGTTTTGTACACGTTTTTCTTCAAAATATTGAATTTGACACTTCTGTCAATTCGATCGACTTGAGACTTAGCACAGACCTCGACCACCATCCTTAGGAGGGTCAAGAACAAAATAATCAAGATGACGTCATCGGGGGTCATGTGACGTCACATTAAAGGTGTAGTTTTTAAGACCGTCTAACTCTGAAAGTACAAGTCCGGTTGGGGACAAACTTGGTTTGCAAGTATTCGAGGATGTGTTATAGACAAAAAATAGGATGACGTAATTATGACATCATCGGGTGTCATGTGACGTCACATTAAAGGTTCAATTTTCTCCATAGGTTTTGTACACGTTTTTCTTCAGACTATTGAATTTGACAATTTGGTAAATCCGATCGACTTCGGACTTGGCACACACCTCGACCACCATACCCAGGAGGGCCAAGGGGGAAATCGTCAGGATGACGTCATCGTGGGTCATATGACGTCACATTAAAGGGGCAGATTTTAGGACCCTCTATCTCTGGAAGTACATGTCTGATTGGGGCCAAACTTGGTATGCAAGTATTCCAGAATGTGTAATAGACGAAAATTAAGATGACATCATGATGACATCATCGGGTGTCATGTGACGTCACTTTAAAGGTGCAGTTTTTCCCATAGGATTTGTACACGTATTTTTCAACTTATATATCTTGGGAAAATTGACAAATCCAATCGATTTCAGACTTGGCACACACATAATGAAAGTTATCTTAGACATCCGAAACAGCTCTGTGTTTGTCCACAAACACATGTCTAGTTTTTCTTTTTTTTCTTTTTTTTCTTTTTAGCTGTTTCGGCATTTCAGCCGAAACAGCTTTTGTTTTCGTTAAAGTTTTTCTTTTTCTTTTTTTTTTCTTTTTTTTTATTTGTCATTTTTCCCCATAGGATTTGTACACGTTTTTTCTGCCAATACACTTTGACACTTTGGTAAGTCCGATCGACTTGAAACTTGGCATACACTTAGACAACCACCCAAGGACGGTCCTAGAAGAAATTCGTCGCGATTCGGTAATTCAAGGTCACGTGACGTCATGTTAAAGGTATAATTAAGGTATAATATAAATTTTCTCCATAGGTTTTGTACACGTTTTTCTTCAAAATATTGAATTTGACACTTCTGTCAATTCGATCGACTTGAGACTTAGCACAGACCTCGACCACCATCCTTAGGAGGGTCAAGAACAAAATAATCAAGATGACGTCATCGGGGGTCATGTGACGTCACATTAAAGGTGTAGTTTTTAAGACCGTCTAACTCTGAAAGTACAAGTCCGGTTGGGGACAAACTTGGTTTGCAAGTATTCGAGGATGTGTTATAGACAAAAAATAGGATGACGTAATTATGACATCATCGGGTGTCATGTGACGTCACATTAAAGGTTCAATTTTCTCCATAGGTTTTGTACACGTTTTTCTTCAGACTATTGAATTTGACAATTTGGTAAATCCGATCGACTTCGGACTTGGCACACACCTCGACCACCATACCCAGGAGGGCCAAGGGGGAAATCGTCAGGATGACGTCATCGTGGGTCATATGACGTCACATTAAAGGGGCAGATTTTAGGACCCTCTATATAATCCAATTAATAATTTAAAATTTGCAGTTTTGAAAAAATTAAATACAGAAATTTATTAAATGAAATCATAAATGTAATGAACAATACAAAAAAAAAATGCGAAAAAGCCATATGCTCTGTTCCTTGAACAGACATATCTCTAGTTGGCTTTTTCGCTTTCAGCGAAAAAGCCTTTGTGTTTCTTCTGTTTGTTTTTATTAGCTGTTTCGGCCTTTCAGCCGAAACAGCTTTTGTTTTCGTTAAAGTTTTTGTTTTTCTTTTTAGCTGTTTCGGCCTTTCAGCCGAAACAGCTTTTGTTTTCGTTAAAGTTTTTTTTTTTTTTTTTTTTCTTTTTTTTTTTTTTTTTTTTTTTTCTTTTTTTTCTTTTTTTTTTTTTTCTTTTTTTTTTTTTTGTCACGTTTTTTCTGCCAATACACTTTGACACTTTGGTAAATCCGATCGACTTGAGACTTGGCATACATTTAGACAACCACCCAAGGACGGTCCTAGAACAAATTCGTCGCGATTACATAATTCTTGGTCACGTGACGTCACGTTAAAGGTGCAATTTTCCCCCATAGGCTTTGTACACGTTTTTCTTCAGACTATTTAATTTGACAGTTTGGTGAATCCGATTGACTTGAAACTTAGCACACACCTCGACCACCATCCCCAGGAGGTCCAGGAGAAAAATCGTCATGATGACGTCATCGTGGGTCATGTGACGTTACACAAAAGGTGCAGTTTTTAAGACCCTCTATCTCTGGAAGTACACGTCCGATTGGGGTCAAATTTGGTTTGCAAGTATTCGAGGATGTGTTATAGACGAAAATTTAGATGACGTAATTATGACATCATCGGGTGTCATGTGACGTCACATTAAAGGTTCAATTTTCTCCATAGGTTTTGTACACGTTTTTCTTCAAAATATTGAATTTGACACTTCTGTCAATTCGATCGACTTGAGACTTAGCACAGACCTCGACCACCATCCTTAGGAGGGTCAAGAACAAAATAATCAAGATGACGTCATCGGGGGTCATGTGACGTCACATTAAAGGTGTAGTTTTTAAGACCGTCTAACTCTGAAAGTACAAGTCCGGTTGGGGACAAACTTGGTTTGCAAGTATTCGAGGATGTGTTATAGACAAAAAATAGGATGACGTAATTATGACATCATCGGGTGTCATGTGACGTCACATTAAAGGTTCAATTTTCTCCATAGGTTTTGTACACGTTTTTCTTCAGACTATTGAATTTGACAATTTGGTAAATCCGATCGACTTCGGACTTGGCACACACCTCGACCACCATACCCAGGAGGGCCAAGGGGGAAATCGTCAGGATGACGTCATCGTGGGTCATATGACGTCACATTAAAGGGGCAGATTTTAGGACCCTCTATCTCTGGAAGTACATGTCTGATTGGGGCCAAACTTGGTATGCAAGTATTCCAGAATGTGTAATAGACGAAAATTAAGATGACATCATGATGACATCATCGGGTGTCATGTGACGTCACTTTAAAGGTGCAGTTTTTCCCATAGGATTTGTACACGTATTTTTCAACTTATATATCTTGGGAAAATTGACAAATCCAATCGATTTCAGACTTGGCACACACATAATGAAAGTTATCTTAGACATCCGAAACAGCTCTGTGTTTGTCCACAAACACATGTCTAGTTTTTCTTTTTTTTCTTTTTTTTCTTTTTAGCTGTTTCGGCATTTCAGCCGAAACAGCTTTTGTTTTCGTTAAAGTTTTTTTTTTTCTTTTTTTTTTCTTTTTTTTTATTTGTCATTTTTCCCCATAGGATTTGTACACGTTTTTTCTGCCAATACACTTTGACACTTTGGTAAGTCCGATCGACTTGAAACTTGGCATACACTTAGACAACCACCCAAGGACGGTCCTAGAAGAAATTCGTCGCGATTCGGTAATTCAAGGTCACGTGACGTCATGTTAAAGGTATAATTAAGGTATAATATAAATTTTCTCCATAGGTTTTGTACACGTTTTTCTTCAAAATATTGAATTTGACACTTCTGTCAATTCGATCGACTTGAGACTTAGCACAGACCTCGACCACCATCCTTAGGAGGGTCAAGAACAAAATAATCAAGATGACGTCATCGGGGGTCATGTGACGTCACATTAAAGGTGTAGTTTTTAAGACCGTCTAACTCTGAAAGTACAAGTCCGGTTGGGGACAAACTTGGTTTGCAAGTATTCGAGGATGTGTTATAGACAAAAAATAGGATGACGTAATTATGACATCATCGGGTGTCATGTGACGTCACATTAAAGGTTCAATTTTCTCCATAGGTTTTGTACACGTTTTTCTTCAGACTATTGAATTTGACAATTTGGTAAATCCGATCGACTTCGGACTTGGCACACACCTCGACCACCATACCCAGGAGGGCCAAGGGGGAAATCGTCAGGATGACGTCATCGTGGGTCATATGACGTCACATTAAAGGGGCAGATTTTAGGACCCTCTATCTCTGGAAGTACATGTCTGATTGGGGCCAAACTTGGTATGCAAGTATTCCAGAATGTGTAATAGACGAAAATTAAGATGACATCATGATGACATCATCGGGTGTCATGTGACGTCACTTTAAAGGTACAGTTTTTCCCATAGGATTTGTACACGTATTTTTCAACTTATATATCTTGGGAAAATTGACAAATCCAATCGATTTCAGACTTGGCACACACATAATGAAAGTTATCTTAGACATCCGAAACAGCTCTGTGTTTGTCCACAAACACATGTCTAGTTTTTCTTTTTTTTCTTTTTTTTCTTTTTAGCTGTTTCGGCATTTCAGCCGAAACAGCTTTTGTTTTCGTTAAAGTTTTTTTTTTTCTTTTTTTTTTTTTTTTTTTATTTGTCATTTTTCCCCATAGGATTTGTACACGTTTTTTCTGCCAATACACTTTGACACTTTGGTAAGTCCGATCGACTTGAAACTTGGCATACACTTAGACAACCACCCAAGGACGGTCCTAGAAGAAATTCGTCGCGATTCGGTAATTCAAAGTCACGTGACGTCATGTTAAAGGTATAATTTTCCCCATAGGTTTTGTACACGTTTTTCTTCAAACTATTGACTTTGACACTTTAATGAATCCGTTCGACTTAAGACTTAGCATACACCTTGAACACCACCCACAGATGGTCCTGGACGAAATTCGGCACGATTTGCGTTATTCAAGGTCACGTGACGTGACGTTAAAGGTGTACATTTTTTTCCCATAGGGTTTGTACACGTTTGTCTTCAGACTATTGACTTTGACACTTTCGTACATTTGATCGACTCGAGACTTAGCACACACCTCAACCACCATCCCCAGGAGGGCCAAGGGAAAAATTGTCATGATGACATCATCGTGGGTCATGTGACGTCACATTAAAGGTGCAGTTTTAAGGACCCTCTATCTTTGGAAATACAGGCCCGATTGGGGTCAAGCTTGGTATGCAAGTATTTCAGGATGTGTTACAGACGTAAATTAAGATGACATCATGATGACATCATCGGGTGTCATGTGACGTCACATTAAAGGTGTAATTTTCCCCATAGGATTTGTACACGTTTTTTCCAACTAATATATCTTTGGCAATTGTGTAAATCCATCGACGTCAGACTTGGCACACACATAGACCATCATCAGATACACATATAGAAAGTAATGTTAGACACCCGAAACAGCTCTGTGTTTGTCCACAAACACATGTCTAGTTTTTCTTTTTTTTCTTTTTTGTCATTTTCCCCATAGGATTTGTACACGTTTTTTCTGCCAATACACTTTGACACTTTGGTCAATCCGATTGACTTGAAACTTGGTATACACTTAGAACACAACCCACAGATGGTCCTAGAAGAAATTTGGCTCGATTGCGTCATTCAAGGTCACGTGACGTCACGTTAAAGGTTTAATTTTCCCCATAGGTTTTGTACACGTTTTTCTTCAGACTATTGACTTTGGCACTTCGGTAAATCCGACCGACTTGAAACTTAGCATACACTTAGAACACCACCCCCAGATGTTTCTGAAAGAAAGTCGGCACGATTGCATCATTCAAGGTCACGTGGCGTCACATTAAAGGTTCACATTTTTCTCCCATTGGTTTTGTACACGTTTTTCTTTAGACTATTGACTTTGACACTTTAGTAAATCCGATCGACTTAAGACTTGGCACACACTTAGACCACCATCCACGGACGGCCCTAGAAGAAATTCAGCACGATTACGTCATTCAAGGTCACGGGGCGTCACGTTAAAGTTTCTATTTTTTCCCCATAGGTTTTGTACACGTTTTTCTTCAGACTATTGACTTTGACACTTTAGTAAATCCGACCGACTTGAAACTTGGCATACCCTTAGAACATCACTCATATATGGTTCTGGAAGAAATTCGGCACGATTGCGTCATTCAAGGTCACGTGACGGCACGTTAAAGGTTCAATTTTTCCCCCATAGGTTTTGTACACGTTTTTCTTTAGACTATTGACTTTGACACTTTAGTAAATCCGATCGACTTGAGACTTGGCACACACTTAGATCACCATCCACAGACGGTCCTAGAGGAAATTCGGCACGATTACGTAATTCAAGGTCACGGGGCGTCATGTTAAAGGTTCAATTTTCCACCATAGGTTTTGTACACGTTTTTCTTTAGACTATTGACTTTGACACTTTAGTAAATCTGATCGACTTAAGACTTGGCACACACAAAAGATCATCACACACATATTGAAAGACACTCGAAACAGCTCTGTGTTTGTCCACAAACACATGTCTAGTTCTTCTTCTTCTTCTTCTTGTTATTCGGCCATACATCGCATAGACTTTGTACACGTTTCATTCTGGAGGTCACTTTTGTCATTAAACAGACTTCAATGTCAATGAAACTTTGCACAGAGTCAGAACTCATACTGAGCTAGTGCCTAAAACTCGGATGTCATGATGACGTCACCACGTGACATGTGACGCCATCTTAAAGTTGCAATAATTTAATATTTAAAAATCAATAAGAAATCAACCACGAAAGACCGGAACTTGAAGTTTAGGGGAATTGATGGAATAATGAAAGATCTTCAATTTATTTCGTGTGCGTAAAATCACGCGACCCTTCCTTCCGGTCGAAACCGGAAGTGCCTTATAATTTGAAAGTGGAAAATGATGCGAACTTACTTTCAATAGTGTTAGTCTCTGGTTAGTAGGTGCATTTCAAACAAATTACCGGTGACGTCATAACATGTTACAGCGCCCTCTAGCGGCAGGTTGAAAACTGTTAAAAATGAATAATCAGTTGATGTGTGTGGCGAAGTTTGCCCAAATTACTTCATATCTGGTGTATATAATCGGCTTCATGTTAGGAACAAGTTGGCGGAGAAAAAAAAAATGACGTCACTAGACCGGAAGTTACAATGAAAAGACCTTTAAACCTTAAATAATTGCTGAAAAATCAACCGCGATAGATATAATTCTTTTTTGTTGCTTTAAATAGACAAGTTCAGACAGCTCTCGAGGTTTATGTTAATGACGTCACGATGACGTCATCAAGTATCAGATGACAAGCAACTAATAATTTCTAGATTTAATCTTTGAAAATCAATGTAAAATCAACTGTAACAGATCTGATTTAGATTTTAACGGGAATTGATAGAATAATCTAGGGTCTTTATATTTCGTATTACATGCAAAATTACTTGACCCTTTCTTCCGGTCCAAACCGGAAGTGCCTTATAATTTGAAAGTTCAAAATGATATGAACTTACTTTCAACGATGATAGTCTCTGGCTAGGCTGCACTCACACAGAGGTTACCGGTGACGTCATAAATTGTTATAGCGCCCTCTAGTGGCAGGTTGAAAAATGTTTAAAATGAATAATCAGTTGATGTGTGTGGCAAAGTTTGCTCAAATCGCTTTATAACTGGTATTTATAAACCGCATCTTGTTAGGAATAAGTTGGCGCAATAGATATATTCCCGATTTTTGCTTCAAATAACAAAGTTAAGACAGCTCTTGAGCGTTCTGTTAATGACGTCACGATGACGTCAATATAAAATCAACTGTAAGAGATCCGATTTTGATTTTTACAGTAATTGATAGAATAATCCATGGTCTTCATATTTCGTATACCATGCAAAATAATTTGACCCTTCCTTCCGGTCTAAACCGGAAGTGCCTGAAAATCAACCGTGAGAGGTATGATCAATTACTTTCTTTTTCATTTTTTATTTTGTATACAATGAAAATTAAATGAACAGAATCATAAATGTAATGAACAATGAACAAAAAATGCGAAAAAGCCATATGCTCTGTTCATAGAACAGACATATTTAGCTGTTTCGGCAATTCAGCCGAAACAGCTATTGTTTTTGTTAAAGTTTTTTTTAGCTGTTTCGGTTTTTCACCGAAACAGCTTTTGTTTTCGTTAAAGTTTTTTTTTTTTTTTTTTTTTTTTTTAGCTGTTTCGGTTTTTCACCGAAACAGCTTTTGTTTTCGTTAAAGATGGACTACAACGAAAACTCACACATTAAATTTATTATCGGACCTTGTTTATGCTGTGTTCAGGTAACACTTTATTGTTACGGTCATGTTTTTCTCTAAATAATTTTGTTGCAATTTGACCGAAAAAATTAGACCTCGATTCTTCGATTTTGAAATTTCCCGCCCTGTACTGGTTCCCGGCAAAGATCCACTGAAAACCACAATGAAATCCACGATATAGTACCAGCGGACTTGTAAACCAGCGAAAAGTGATGACGTACTACCCATGAGCAACCGAGAGTAAACAAAAAACGCCATGTTATTCCGTGTGTATTATGTATGCGTTTTCATGCAGAGGCATGAAGTTTTTACGAATCTTTTTTTTATAGTGTATCACTATCAGCTACAATAATGACAACTTCATGTGTTGTTGGTGGACTGGATGCACGAGAAATTGTTCGAAGAATCCAGAGATTCATTTTGTGCAATTTCCGCGGGATCCTGCGTTATCAAAGGAATGGGTGAAGTTCGTAAATATTACACGAAAGGATTTCACCTTCTGACCTTCTCGGCAAGAAGTAGGCCTTTGATTTGTTCAGCACATTTTTCAGAGGACTGTGTTGAACCTTCAAGTGCTTTGAAAAATTCACTGGGATTGACAACAAAGTTTCGTTTAAAGCCTGGATCGATCCCCACATTGAAAGCGCCAAACATCGAGAGAATTCGTACTACTACCACCAGGCCTACTGCTTCTACGTCGGCCGAGTCATCGGCAACCGCCGGGTCTGCCGTGGCCGCAGAGTCATCGCCTTCTCTCTCGTCTGTTGAGCTCCCCTCATCGCTAGAGCTGCCACGGTCCTCAGAAGTACCTCCACGAAATGCCTCTTCCTCATCTATACTGTGGTCTTCCCAATACTCGCTGCTATCGGACATTTTTCGCTGTTTTTCGGTCGAAAATAGTTGTACCAAAATATAGCCTAGCTTGTCCGCTGTTATTCCGCATTGCATTGTACGGTAAAAATGCACGCACACGATCGACCCGAGTAAATCGTCATGGGTAGTACGTCACACACAACGTATGAATTATTCATGAGTTAAGGGCTTTTGCTGAAACTGAGTTTTTCTGGGTCGTAGAACGCCGATCAATTTTGGTGTTTTTTTGCATGAAGGAACAAGATTTATTGAATACTAATGATATATTAGTAATCATTATACATTTCTCGAACAAAAAAAGGCAACAAAGCCTTTATCATTATTCCGTTGTAGTCCATCTTTAAAGTTTTTTTTTTTTTTTTTTTTTTTTTTTTTTTTTTTTGCCTTTTGTTGTCCATAGGATTTGTACACGTTTGTTCAGACAATACACTTTGACACTTTGGTAAATCCGATGGACTTGAGACTTGGCATACACTTAGACAACCACCCATGGACGGTCCTAGAAGAAATTCGTCGCGATTACGTCATTCAAGGTCACGTGACTTCGCGTTAAAGGTGACATTTTTCCCATAGGTTTTGTACACGTTTTTCTTCAGACTATTGAATTTGACACTTTGGTAAATCCGACCGACTTGAAACTTGCCATACACTCAGAACACCACCACCAGATGTTCCTGAAAGAAATTAAGCACGATTGCGTCATTCAAGGTCACGTGACGTCAAGTTAAAGGTTTAATTTGTCCCCCATAGGTTTTGTACACGTTTTTCTTTAGACTATTGACTTCGACACTTAGTAAATCCGATCGACTTGAGACTTGGCACACACATAGACCACCATCCACAGAGGGTCGTAGGAGAAATGTGGCACGATTACGTCATTCAAGGTCACGGGGCGTCACGTTAAAGGTTCAATTTTTCCCCCATAGGTTTTGTACACGTTTTTCTTTAGACTATTGACTTTGACACTTTAGTAAATCTGATCGACTTGAGATTTGGCACACACAAAAGACCACCACACACATATCGAAAGTAATTTTAGAGACTCGAAACAGCTCTGTGTTTGTCCACAAACACATGTCTAGTTTTTTTTTTTTTTTTTTCCACTTTCAGACTTTTTCCTATAGGATTTGTACACGTTTTTTCAGCCAATACACTTTGACACTTTGGTAAATCCGATCGACTTGAGACTTGGCATACACTTAGACAACCACCCAAGGACGGTCCTAGAAGAAATTCGTCGCGATTACGTCATTCAAGGTCACGTGACTTCGCGTTAAAGGTGAAATTTTCCCCATAGGTTTTGTACACGTTTTTCCTCAGACTATTAAATTTGACACTTTGGTAAATCCAACCGACTTGAAACTTGCCATATACTCAGAACACCACCACCAAATATTTCTGAAAGAAATTCAGCACGATTGCGCCATTCAAGGTCTCGTGACGTCAAGTTAAAGGTTTAATTTGTCCCCCATAGGTTTTGTACACGTTTTTCTTTAGACTATTGACTTTGACACTTAGTATATCCGATCGACTTGAGACTTGGCACACACATAGACCACTATCCACAGACGGTCGTAGGAGAAATTTGGCACGATTACGTCATTCAAGGTCACGGGGCGTCACGTTAAAGGTTCAATTTTCCCCCATAGGTTTTGTACACGTTTTTTCTTTAGACTATTGACTTTGACACTAGTAAATCTGATCGACTTGAGACTTGGCACACACAAAAGACCACCACATACACATTGAAAGTAACTTTGGACACTCGAAACAGCTCTGTGTTTGTCCACAAACACATGTCTATTTTTTTCTTTTTTTTTCTTTTTTTTCCTCAGTTTCAGACTTTTCTTCAGCCAATACACTTTGACAGTTTGGTAAATCCGATCGACTTGAAACTTGGCATACACTTAGACCACCACCCACAGATAATCCTAGAAGAAATTCGTAACGATTACGTCATTCATGGTCACGTGACGTCACGTTAAAGGTTCAATTTTTCCCCATAGGTTTAGTACACGTTTTTCTTCAGACTATTGACTTTGACACTTTAGTAAATCCGACCGACTTGAAACTTGGCATACACTTAGAACACCACCCCCAGATGTTCCTGACAGAAATTCGGCGCGATTGCGTCATTCAAGGTCACGTGACGTCACGTTAAAGGTTCAATTTTTCCCCCATAGGTTTTGTACACGTTTTTCTTTAGACTATTGACTTTGACACTTTCGTAAATTTGATCGACTTGAGACTTGGCACACATCTCGACCACAATCCCCAGGAGGGCCAAGGGAAATTCGTCATGATGACGTCATCGTGGGTCATGTGACTTAACATTAAAGGTGCAGTTTTTATTTTATTTTTTTATTTTTTTCAGACTTTTTTCCATAGGGTTTGTACACGTTTTTTGTTCGGACAATACACTTTGACACTTTGGTAAATCCGATCGACTTGAGCCTTGGCATACACTTAGACCACCACCCACAGATGATCCTAAAAGAAATTCGTCACGATTACGTCATTCGTGGTCATGTGACGTCACGTTAAAGGTTCAGTTTTTTCCCATAGGATTTGTACACGTTTTTCTTCAAAATATTGAATTGGACACTTCTGTAAATTCGATCGACTTGAGACTTAGCACAGACCTCGACCGCTATCCTTAGGAGGGCCAAGAGAAAAATAATCAATATGACGTCATCGCGGGTCATGTGACGTCACATTAAAGGTGTAGTTTTTAAGACCCTCTAACTCTGAAAGTACAAGTCCGGTTGGGTTCAAACTTGGTTTGCAAGTATTCGAGGATGTGTTATAGACGAAAATTAAGATGACGTAATTATGACATCATCGGGTGTCATGTGACGTCACATTAAAGGTTCAATTTTCTCCATAGGTTTTGTACACGTTTTTCTTTAGACTATTGAATTTGACAATTTGGTAAATCCGATCGACTTCAGACTTAGCACACACCTCGACCACCATACCCAGGATGGCCAAGGGGAAAATCGTCAGGATGACGTCATCGTGGGTCATGTGACGTCACATTAAAGGGGCAGATGTTAGGACCCTCTATCTCTGGAAGTACATGTCTGATTGGGGCCAAACTTGGTATGCAAGTATTCCAGAATGTGTTATAGACGAAAATTAAGTTGACGTCATGATGACGTCATCAGGTGTCATGTGACGTCACATTAAAGGTGTAGTTTTCCCCATAGGTTTTGTACACGTTTTCCTTCAGACTATTGACTTTGACACTTTGGTAAATTCACTCGACTCCAGACTTAGCATACACTTAGAACACCACCCACAGATGGTTCTGGAGGAAATTTGGCACGATTGCGTAATTCAAGGTCGAGTGACATGACGTTAAAGGTTCAATTTTCCCCCCTTAGGTTTTGTACACGTTTTTCTTTAGACTATTGACTTTGACACTTTCGTAAATTTGATCGACTTGATACCTAGCACACACTTCGACCACCATCCACAGGAGGGCCAAGAGAAAACTCGTGATGATGACGTCATCGTGGGTCATGTGACGTCACATTAAAGGTTCAGTTTTTTGAATAGCATTTGTACACGTTTTTTTCAAGCAATATATTTGGCACTTTGGTAAATCCGATCGATTTCAGACTTGATACACACTAGACCACCACCCACATATTGAAAGTCATTTTAGACATTCGAAACAGCTCTGTGTTTGTCCACAAACACATGTCTAGTTCTAGTTGGCTTTTTCGCAATTTTGCGAAAAAGCCCTTGTTTTTGTTCTGATTTTTTTTTTTCTTCTTCTTTTTTTTTTTTTTTGGCTTTTTCGCAATTTTGCGAAAAAGCCTTTGTTTTTGTTCTGATTGTTTCTTTTTCTTTTTTGGCTTTTTCGCAAATTTTGCGAAAAAGCCTTTGTTTCTGTTCTGATTTTTTTTGGCTTTTTCGCAATTTTGCGAAAAAGCCTTTGTTTTTGTTCTGATTGTTTCTTTTTCTTTTTTGGCTTTTTCGCAAATTTTGCGAAAAAGCCTTTGTTTTTGTTCTGATTTTTTTTTTGGCTTTTTCGCAATTTTGCGAAAAAGCCTTTGTTTTTGTTCTGATTTTTTTTTTTTCTTTTTTCTTTTCTTTTAGTAACCTAAACCCCATAGACTTTGTACACGTTTTTCCTGCACGTCACTTTTAGTAGAAAGCAAAGTCGTATTACCATAAAACTTAACCCAAGTGAAGACCCTATAGTAAGCTCGTGTCTCGCCGAAAAACGTCACGGTGACGTCATCAGGGGTCACGTGACGTCATCTTAAAGGTGTAATTGATTTAATCTTTGAAAATCAATAACAAATCAACCGCAAAAGACCGAAACTTAATTTTTGTGGCAATAGATAGAATAATCCAGGATCTTAATTTTATCTCGTGTGCGTAAAATCACGTGACCCTTCCTTCCGGTCTAAACCGGAAGTGCCTCATAATTTAAAAGTGAAAAATGATATGAACTTACTTTCAACGATGTTAGTGTCTGGCTACAATGTATTTTTCAAAAAAAATATTGGTGACGTCATAACATGTTATAGCGCCCTCTAGCGGCAGGTTGAAAATGGTTAAAATGATTAATCTGTTGATGTGTGTTGCAAAGTTAGCTGAAATAACTTTATAACTGGTGTATATAATCAGCTTCATGCTTAGAGCATATTGGGAAGGAGAAATATTTATGACGTCACCAAACCGGAAGTTACAATAAAATAATCCTTTAAACTTTTAAAAGTCGCTTAAAAATCAACCGCTATAGATATAATCCAGATGTTTGCTTCAAATAGCAAAGTTAAGACTGATCTCGAGTTTCTGTTAATTACGTCACAATGACGTCATCAAGTGTCAGATTACAAGCAACCAAATATTTCTAAATTTAATCTTTGAAAATCAATATAAAATCAACTGTAAGAGATCTGATTTAGATTTTTAAGGAAATTGATAGATTAATCCATGGTCTTCATAATTTGTATTACATGCAAAAAGACTTGACACTTCCTTCCGGTCCAAACCGGAAGTGCCTTATAGTTTAAAAGTGGAAAACGATGCTAACTTACTTTCAACGATGTTAGGCGCTGGCTAGGTTGTAAGTAACAAAACAATTAACAGTGACTTCATAAAATGTTAAAGCGCCCTCTAGCGTCATGTTGACAAATGTTACGTCATATTACGATTATATTTGAATTATTACGTTTTTAGACGTTGAAGGCATATCTCAGCAACGGATCGTGTTAACATAACACCTCATTTTGTGTTGTTAGGTGATAGATAGTTGCACAAAAAGTTCACAAACGTGTGACGTCATCGTTTAAAACAGTTTTAATTCATTTTACTCTGTTTAAATTAACTTAAATTAGTTTTTAATGATTTTAAATTGTTTTGATGGTTTAAAAGTTCAATTTTTAAAATATTTAATAAAAAAAATTGTGAATGCCAAAAAGCCCTATGTTCTGTTCCTCGAACAGACGTAGTTCTATTTTTTTTTCTTCTTCTTCTTTTTTTGGCTTTTTCGCAAATGCGAAAAAGCCTTTGTTTTTGTTCTCATTTTTATTTTTTTTGGCTTTTTCGCAATTTTGCGAAAAAGCTTTTGTTTTTGTTCTGATTTTTTTTTTTCTTTCTTTTTTTTCTTTTAGTAACCTAAACTCCATAGACTTTGTACACGTTTTTTTGCACAAGTACTTTTACCAGAGAACAAAGTCGTATTTCCATAAAACTTAACCCAAGTGAAGACCCCATAGTAAGCTCGTGCCTAGCCGACATACGTCACGGTGAGGTCATCAGGGGTCACGTGACGTCATATTAAAGGTGTAATTGATTTAATCTTTGAAATTCAATAACAAATCAACCGCAAAAGACCGAAACTTAATTTTTGTGGCAATAGATAGAGTAATCCAGGATCTTGATTTTATCTCGCGTGCGTGAAATCACGTGACCCTTCCTTCCGGTCTAAACCGGAAGTGCCTCATAATTTGAAAGTGAAAAATGATATGAACTTACTTTCAACGATGTTAGTGTCTGGCTGCAATGTATTTTTCAAAAAAAATATTGGTGACGTCATAACATGTTATAGCGCCCTCTAGCGGCAGTTTGAAAAATTGTTAAAATGAATAATCTGTTGATGTGTGTGGCGAAGTTTGCTGAAATCACTTTATAACAGGTGTATTTAATCAGCTTCATGCTAGGAACAAGTTGACGGGAAGAAAAAATTATGACGTCACCAGACCGGAAGTTAGAATGAAAAGACTCCTTTTCCTTTGAAAATTCCTAAAAAATTAAACCTGACAGATACAATCTTGATTTTTGCTCTAAAGGTTAATGTAAAAGTAGTTCTCGAACTTCCCTGTGTTTTGGGGCAAAAAACGAACTTGAACATACCCTGCGGCACCCTTGAAATGTAATCGTTTTGGCCTAGGTGCAAAAAGCATTGACCCCTTACGCGTGCATGCCACACGTATAATATACATGCTAGTACATGTACGTATACACCGATAGTGCATTATGTATTGAGCGAATGTATCACCACTGACATCGTTCGTGCAAGCACATGTACGCTCACCCAAGAGGACACTAGCAGCCAACCTGTGAAACAGGATGACGTCATCAAGTTGCCCATGGGGAAGGGCGCCGCGTACGACAGGTAGGTAAGCACGCTTTCGGCTACGCAGAATCCAACCCCGTAGACTTTGTAAACGTTGCTTGCACAATTCAAAGCACTTTTAACGGAAAAACAAAGTCGCATTTCCATAAACTTGACCCAGGTGAAGACCCAATAGTGAACTCCAGTCTCGCCGACAGACACCACGAGGAAGACGTCATCAGGCCCACGTGAGCTTATCTTAAAGGTGGAATTGATTTAATCTTTGAAAATCAATAAAACATCAACCGCAAAAGACCGAAACTTGAATTTTGTGGCAATTAATCGAATAATCCAGGATCTTCATTTTATCTCAGGTGCGTGAAATCACGTGACCCTTCCTTCCGGTCTAAACCGGAAGTGCCTCATAATTTGAAAGTGAAAAATGATATGAACTTACTTTCAACGATGTTAGTGTCTGGCTACAATGTATTTTTCAAAAAAAATATTTGTGACGTCATAACATGTTATAGCGCCCTCTAGCGGCAGTTTGAAAAATTGTTAAAATGAATAATCTGTTGATGTGTGTTGCGAAGTTTGCTGAAATAACTTTATAACCCGTGTATATAATCAGCTTCATGCTTAGACCATATTGGGAAAGAGAAATATTTATGACGTCACCAAACCGGAAGTTACAATGAAAAGACCTTAGAACCTTAAAACGTCGCTTAAAAATCAACCGCGATAGATATAATCCAGATTTTTGCTTTAAATAGCAAAGTTAAGACAGCTCTCGAGCTTTCTGTTAATTACGTCACGATGACGTCATCAAGTGTCATATTACAAGCAACCAAATATTTCTAAATTTAATCTTTGAAAATCAATATACAATAAACTGTAAACAATCTGATTTAGATTTTTAGGGGAATTGATAGATTAATCCATGGTCTTCATAATTTGTATTACATGCAAAAAGACCTGACACTTCCTTCCGGTCCAAACCGGAAATTCCTTATAATTTAAAAGTAAAAAACGATGTGAACTTACTTTCAACGATGTTAGAAGCTGGCTAGGTTGTAAGTAACAAAAATGTTAACAGTGACTTCATAAAATGTTAAAGCGCCCTCTAGCGTCATGTTGACAAATGTTACGTCATATTACGATTATATTTGAATTATCACGTTTTTAGACGTTGAAGGCATATCTCAGCAAAGGATCGTGTTAACATAACACCTCATTGTGTGTTGTTAGGTGATAGATAGTTGCACAAAAAGTTCAGAAACGTGTGACGTCATCGTTTTAATCAGTTTGAATTTATTTTAATCTGTTTAAATTAACTTAAATTCGTTTTTTTTGAAAAAAAATACTCTAAAAAAATGCGAAAGCGAAAAAGCCCTATGTTCTGTTCCTTGAACAGACGTAGTTCTAGTTTATTGGCTTTTTCGCAATTTTGCGAAAAAGCCTTTGTTTTTGTTCTGATTTTTTTTTTTCTTCTTTTTTTCTTTTAGTAACCTAAACCCCATAGACTTTGTACACGTTTTTTTGCACAAGTACTTTTACCAGAAAACAAAGTCGTATTTCCATAAAACTTAACCCAGGTGAAGACCCTATTGTGAACTCGTGTCTCCCAGAAATACGTCATGGTGACGTCATCAGGGGTCACGTGACGTCATATTAAAGGTGTAATTGATTTAATCTTTGAAATTCAATAACAAATCAACCGCAAAAGACCGAAACTTGATTTTTGCGGCAATAGATAGAATAATCCAGGATCTTGATTTTATCTCGCGTGTGTGAAATCACGTGACCCTTCCTTCCGGTCTAAACCGGAAGTGCCTCATAATTTGAAAGTGAAAAATGATATGAACTTACTTTTAACGATGTTAGTGTCTGGCTACAATGTATTTTTCAAAAAAAATATTGGTGACGTCATAACATGTTATAGCGCCCTCTAGCGGCAGTTTGAAAAAAATTTAAAATGAATAATCTGTTGATGTGTGTGGCGAAGTTTGCTGAAATCACTTTATAACCGGTGTATTTAATCAGCTTCATGCTAGGAACAAGTTGACGGGAAGAAAAAATTATGACGTCACCAGACCGGAAGTTAGAATGAAAAGACTCCTTTTCCTTTGAAAATTCCTAAAAAATTAAACTTGACAGATACAATCTTGATTTTTGCTCTAAAGGTTAATGTAAAAGTAGTTCTCGAACTTCCCTGTGTTTTGGGGCAAAAAACGAACTTGAACATACCCTGCGGCACCCTTGAAATGTAATCGTTTTGGCCTAGGTGCAAAAAGCATTGACCCCTTACGTGTGCATGCCACACGTATAATATACATGCTAGTACATGTACGTATACACCGATAGTGCATTATCTATTGAGCGAATGTATCACCACTGACATCGTTCGTGCAAGCACATGTACGCTCACCCAAGAGGACACTAGTCGCCAACCTGTGAAACAGGATGACGTCATCAAATTGCCCATGGGGAAGGGCGCCGCGTACGACAGGTAGGTAAACACGCTTTCGGCTACGCAGAATCCAACCCCGTAGACTTTGTAAACGTTGCTAGCACAATTCAAAGCACTTTTAACGGAAAACCAAAGTCGTATTCCCACAAACTTGACCCAGGTGAAGACCCAATAGTGAACTCCAGTCTCGCCGACAGACACCACGAGGAAGACGTCATCAGGGCCACACGACCTTATCTTAAAGGTGAATTGATTTAATCTTTGAAAATCAATAAAACATCAACCGCAAAAGACCGAAACTTGAATTTTGTGGCAATTAATAGAATAATCCAGGATCTTCATTTTATCTCCTGTGCGTGAAATCACGTGACCCTTCCTTCCGGTCAAAACCGGAAGTGCCTTATAATTTGAAAGTGAAAAATGATATGAACTTACTTTTAACGATGTTATTGTCTGGCTAGAATAAACTATTCAAAAAAATTCCGGCGACGTCATAACATGTTATAGCGCCCTCTAGCGGCAGGTTGAAAATGGTTAAAATGATTAATCTGTTGATGTGTGTTGCAAAGTTTGCTGAAATAACTTTATAACTGGTGTATATAATCAGCTTCATGCTTAGAGCATATTGGGAAGGAGAAATATTTAAAACGTCACCAAACCGGAAGTTACAATAAAAAAATCCTTTAAACTTTAAAAAGTCGCTTAAAAATGAACCGCTATAGATATAATCCAGATTTTTGCTTCAAATAGCAAAGTTAAGACTGATCTCGAGTTTCTGTTAATTACGTCACAATGACGTCATCAAGTGTCAGATTACAAGCAACCAAATATTTCTAAATTTAATCTTTGAAAATCAATATAAAATCAACTGTAAGAGATCTGATTTAGATTTTTAAGGAAATTGATAGATTAATCCATGGTCTTCATAATTTGTATTACATGCAAAAAGACCTGACACTTCCTTCCGGTCCAAACCGGAAGTGCCTTATAATTTAAAAGTGGAAAACGATGCTAACTTACTTTCAACGATGTTAGGCGCTGGCTAGGTTGTAAGTAACAAACAAGTTAACAGTGACTTCATAAAATGTTAAAGCGCCCTCTAGCGTCATGTTGACAAATGTTACGTCATATTACGATTATATTTGAATTATTACGTTTTTAGACGTTGAAGGCATATCTCAGCAACGGATCGTGTTAACATAACACCTCATTTTGTGTTGTTAGGTGATAGATAGTTGCACAAAAAGTTCACAAACGTGTGACGTCATCGTTTTAATCAGTTTTAATTCATTTTACTCGGTTTAAATTAACTTAAATTAGTTTTCAATGATTTTAAATTGTTTTGATGGTTTAAAAGTTCAATTTTTGAAATATTTAATAAAAAAAAATTGTGAATGCGAAAAAGCCCTATGTTCTGTTCCTCGAACAGACGTAGTTCTAGTTTTTTTTTCTTTTTGTAACCAAAACTCCATAGACTTTGTACACGTTTTTTTGCACAAGTACTTTTACCAGAAAACAAAGTCGTATTTCCCTAAAACTTAACCCAAGTGAAGACCCTATAGTAAGCTCGTGCCTAGCAGACATACGTCATAGTGACATCATCAGGGGTCACGTGACGTCATCTTAAAGGTGTAATTGATTTAATCTTTGAAAATCAATAACAAATCAACCGCAAAAGACCGAAACTTGATTTTTGTGGCAATAGATAGAATAATCCACGGGCTTCATTTTATCCCGTGTGCGTGAAATCACGTGACCTTTCCTTCCGGTCCAAACCGGAAGTGCCTTATAATTTAAAACTGAAAAATGATATGAACTTACTTTCAACGATGTTAGTGTCTGGCTAGAATAAACTTTTCAAAAAAATTACCGGCGACGTCATAACACGTTATAGCGCCCTCTAGCGGCAGGTTGAATAATGGTTAAAATGAATAATCTGTTGATGTGTGTGGCGAAGTTTGCTGAAATCATTTTATAACCGGTGTATGTAATCAGCTTCGTGCCAAGAACATATTGAGAAAGAGAAATATTGATGACGTCACCAAACCGGAAGTTACAATGAAAAGACCTTTAAACCTTAAAAAAAAATGCTTAAAAATCAACCGCGATAGATATAATCTAGATTCTTGCTTCAAATAGCAAAGTTAAGACAGCTCTCGAGCTTTCTGTTAATTACGTCCAGATGACGTCATCAATTGTCAGATTACAAGCAACCAAATATTTCTAGATTTAATCTTTAAAAATTGATATAAAATCAACTGTAAGAGATCTGATTTAGATTTTTAAGAGAATTGATAGATTAATCCATGGTCTTCATAATTTGTATTACATGCAAGAATACCTGACCCTTCCTTCCGGTCCAAACCGGAAGTGCCTTATAGTTTAAAAGTGGAAAACGATGTGAACTTATTTTCAACGATGTTAGGCGATGGCTAGGTTGTAAGTAACAACAAAGTTAACGGTAAATTCATAAAATGTTATAGTGCCCTCTAGCGGCATGTTGGCAAATGTTACGTCTTATTACGATTATATTTGAATTATTATGTGTTTAGACCTTTAAGCCATAATACAGCAACGAAACGTGCTAACATAACAACTTTTTTTATTGTTAGGTGATAGATAGTTGCACAAAAAGTTCACGAACGTGTGACGTCATCGTTTTAATCAGTTTGAATTAATTTTAATCTGTTTAAATTAACTTAAATTCGTTTCCAATGATTTTAAATTGTTTTGATGGTATAAAAGTTCAATTTTTGAAATATTTAATATAAACAATTGAGAATGCGAAAAAGCCCTATGTTCTGTTCCTCGAACAGACGTAGTTCTAGTTTTTCTTCTTCTTCTTTTTTTTTCTTTTAGTAACCTAAACCCCATAGACTTTGTACACGTTTTTTTGCACAAGTACTTTTACCAGAGAACAAAGTCGTATTTCCATAAAACTTAACCCAAGTGAAGACCCTATAGTAATTTCGTGCCTAGCCGACATACGACATGGTGACGTCATCAGGGGTCACGTGACGCTATCTTAAAGGTGCAATTGATTTAATCTTTGAAAATCAATAACAAATCAACCGCAAAAGACCGAAACTTGATTTTTGTGGCAACAGATAGAATAATCCAGGATCTTCATTTTATCTCATGTGCGTAAAATCACGTGACCCTTCCTTCCGGTCTAAACCGGAAGTGCCTTATAATTTAAAACTGAAAAATGATATGCACTTATTTTCAACGATGTTAGTGTCTGGCTAGAACAAACTTTTCAAAAAAAATACCGGCGATGTCATAACATGTTATAGCGCCCTCTAGCGGCAAGTTGAAAAATGGTTAAAATGAATAATCTGTTGATGTGTGTGGCGAAGTTTGCGGAAATCACTTTATAACCGGTGTATTTAATAAGCTTCATGCTAGGAACAAGTAGACGAGAAGAAAAAATTATGACGTCACCAGACCGGAAGTTACAATGAAAAGACTTCTTTTCCTTTGAAAATTCCTAAAAAATTAAACCTGACAGATATAATCTAGATTTTTACTCTAAAGGTTAGTGTAAAAGTAGTTCTCGAACTTTCTTGTGTTTTTTTGGCAAAAAACGAACTTGGACATACCCTGCGGCACCCTTGAAATTTAATCGTTTTGGCCTAGGCGCATAAAGCATTGACCCCTTATGTGCATGGCACACGTATAATAGGGGTGTACATGCTTGTATATGTACGTACGTATACACTGATAGTGTACATGTACTATGCATTGAGCGAATGTATCACTACTGACATCGTACGTGCATGCAAATGTACGCTCACCCAAGAGGACACTAGCCGCCAACAAGCGAAACAGGATGTCGTCATCAAATTGCCTATGGGGAAGGGCGCCGTGTGCGACAGGTAGGTAAACAGGCTCTCGGCTACGCAGAATCCAATCCCATAGACTTTGTAAACGTTGTTTGCACAATTCCAAGCACTTTTAACGAACACAAAAGACCGAAACTTGATTTTTGTGGCAATAGATAGAATAATCCAGGATCTTCATTTTATCTCGTGTGCGTAAAATCAAGTGACCCTTCCTTCCGGTCCAAACCGGAAGTGCCTCATAATTTAAAAGTGAAAAATGATATGAACTTACTTTCAACGATGTTAGTGTCTGGCTAGAATAAACTTTTCCAAAAAAAATCAGGCGACGTCATAATATGTTATAGCGCCCTCTAGCGGCAGGTTGAAAAATGGTTAAAATGAATAATCTGTTGATGTGTGTGGCGAATTTTGCTGAAACCACTTTATAACCGGTGTAAATATTAAGCTTCATGCTTAGACCATATTGGGAAGGAGAAATATTTATGACGTCACCAAACCGGAAGTTACAATGAAAAATCCTTTAAACCTTAAACAATCGCTTAAAAATCGACCGCTATAGATATAATCCAGATTTTTGCATCAGATAGCAAAGTAAAGACAGCTCTCGAACTTTCTGTTAATTACGTCACGATGACGTCATCAAATGTCAGATTACAAGCAACCAAATATTTATAGATTTAATCTTTGAAAATATATATAAAATCAACTGTAAGAGATTTGATTTAGATTTTTAAGGGAATTGATAGATTAATCCATGGTCTTCATAATTTGTATTACATGCAAAACAAACTGACCCTTCCTTCCGGTCTAAACCGGAAGTGCATTATAATTTAAAAGTGGAAAACGATGTGAACTTACTTTCAACGATGTTAGGCGCTGGCTAGGTTGTAAGTAACAAACAAGTTAACGGTGACTTCTTAAAATGTTATAGCGCCCTCTAGCGGCTTGTTGACAAATGTTAAATCATATTACGATTACATTTGAATTATTACGTTTTTCGACCTTTAAGTCATATCTCAGCAACGGAACGTTCTAACATAACATACGTTTGTATTGTTAGGTAATAGATAGTTGCACAAAAGTTCACAAACGTGTGACGTCATCGTTTTAATCAGTTTGGATTCATTTTAATCTGTTTAAATGATTTTAAATTATTTTGATGGTATAAAAGTTCAATTTTTGAAAAATTTAATCTAAAAAATTGCCAAAGCGAAAAAGCCCTATGTTCTGTTCCTCGAACAGACGTAGTTCTAGTTGGCTTTTTCGCAAATTTTGCGAAAAAGCCTTTGTTTTTGTTCTGATTTTTTTTTTTCTTTTTTTTTTCTTTTTTTTTCTTTTAGTAACCTAAACTCCATAGACTTTGTACACGTTTTTTTGCACAAGTACTTTTACCAGAGAACAAAGTCGTATTTCCATAAAACTTAACCCAAGTGAAGACCCTATAGTAAACTCGTGCCTAACAGACATACGTCATGGTGACGTCATCAGGGGTCACGTGACGTCATCTTAAAGGTGCATTTGATTTAATGTTTGAAAATCAATAACAAATCAACCGCAAAAGACCGAAACCTAATTTTTGTGGCAATAGATAGGATAATCCAGAATCTTAATTTTATCTCGCGTGCGTGAAATCACGTGACCCTTCCTTCCGGTCCAAACCGGAAGTGCCTTATAATTTAAAACTGAAAAATGATATAAACTTACTTTCAACGATGTTAGTGTCTGGCTAGAATAAACTTTTCAAAATAATTACCGGCGACGTCATAACACGTTATAGCGCCCTCTAGCGGCAGGTTGAAAAATTGTTAAAATGAATAATCTGTTGATGTGTGTAGCGAAGTTTGCTAAAATCACTTTATAACCGGTGTATATAATCAGCTTCGTGCTAAGAACATATTGAGAAAGAGATTTATTGATGACGTCACCAAACCGGAAGTTACAATGAAAAGACCTTAAAACCTTAAAACGTCGCTTAAAAATCAACCGCGATAGATATAATCCAGATTTTTGCTTTAAATAGCAAAGTTAAGACAGCTCTCGATAGATAGAATCATTAAAGATCTTCATTTCAACTCATGTGCGTGAAATCACGTGACCCTTCCTTCCGGTCCAAACCGGAAGTGCCTTATAATTTAAAACTGAAAAATGATATGAACTTACTTTCAACGATGTTAGTGTCTGGCTAGAATAAACTTTTCAAAATAATTGCCGGCGACGTCATAACACGTTATAGCGCCCTCTAGTGGCAGGTTGAAAAATGGTTAAAATGAATAATCTGTTGATGTGTGTGGCGAAGTTTGCTGAAATCACTTTATAACCGGTGTATATAATCAGCTTCGTGCTAACAACATATTGAGAAAGAGATTTATTGATGACGTCACCAAACCGGAAGTTACAATGAAAAGACCTTAAAACCTTAAAACGTCGCTTAAAAATCAACCGCGATAGATAGCTTTAAATAGCAAGGTTAAGACAGCTCTCGAGCTTTCTGTTAATTACGTCACGATGACGTCATCAAGTGTCAGATTACAAGCAACCAAATATTTCGAAATTTAATCTTTGAAAATCAATATAAAATCAACTGTAAGAGATCTGATTTAGATTTTTAGGGGGATTGATAGATTAATCCATGGTCTTCATAATTTGTATTACATGCAAAAAGACCTGACACTTCCTTCCGGTCCAAACCGGAAGTTCCTTATAATTTAAAAGTAAAAAACGATGTGAACTTACATGTACTTTCAACGATGTTAGGAGCTGGCTAGATTGTAAGTAACAAAAATGTTAACAGTGACTTCATCAAATGTTAAAGCGCCCTCTAGCGTCATGTTGACAAATGTTACGTCATATTACGATTATATTTGAGTTATTACGTTTTTAGACGTTGAAGGCATATCTCAGCAAAGGAACATAACACCTCATTTTGTGTTGTTAGGTGATAGATAGTTGCACAAAAAGTTCAGAAACGTGTGACGTCATCGTTTTAATCAGTTTGAATTTATTTTAATCTGTTTAAATTTACTTAAATTCGGTTTTTTTGAAAACAAATACTCTAAAAAAATGCGAAAGCGAAAAAGCCCTATGTTCTGTTCCTCGAACAGACGTAGTTCTAGTTTCTTTTTTTCTTTCTTTTAGTAACCTAAACCCCATAGACTTTGTACACGTTTTTTCTGCCCGTCACTTTTAATAGAAAACAAACTCGTATTTCCATAAAACTTAACCCAGGTGAAGGCCCTATAGTGAACTCGTGTCTCGCAGACAGACGTCATGATGACGTCATCAGGGGTCACGTGACGTCATCTTAAAGGTGCAATTGATTTAATCTTTGAAAATCAATAACAAATCAACCGCAAGAGACCGAAACTTGATTTTTGTGGCAACAGATAGAATAATCCAGGATCTTCATTTTATCTCGTGTGCGTAAAATCACGTGACCCTTCCTTCCGGTCTAAACCGGAAGTGCCTTATAATTTAAAAGTGATAAATGATATGAACTTACTTTCAACGATGTTAGTGTCTGGCTAGATTGTATTTTTCAAAAAAAATACCGGCGACGTCATAACATGTTATAGCGCCCTCTAGCGGCAGGTTGAAAAATGGTTAAAATGAATATTCGGTTAATGTGTGTGGCGAAGTTTGCTGAAATAACTGTATAACCAGTGTATATAATCAGCTTCATGCTAAGACCATATTGGGAAGGGGAAATATTTATGACGTCACCAAACCGGAAGTTACAATACAAAATCCTTTAAACCTTAAAAAATCGCTTAAAAATCAACCGGGATAGATATAATCCAGATGTTTGCTTCAAATAGCAAAGTTAAGACAGCTCTCGAGCTTTCTGTTAATTACGTCACGATGACGTCATCAAGTGTCAAATTACAATCAACCACATATTTATAGATATAATCTTTGAAAATCAATATAAAATCAACTGCAAGAGATCTGATTTAGATTTCTAAGGGAATTGATAGACTAATCCATGGTCTTCATAATTTGTATTACATGCAAAAAGACCCGACCCTTCCTTCCGGTCCAAACCGGAAGTGCCTTATAATTTAAAAATGGAAAACGATGTGAACTTACTTTCAACGATGTTAGGCGCTGGCTAGGTTGTAAGTAACAAGAAAGTTAACGGTGACTTCATAAAATGTTATAGCGCCCTCTAGCGGCATGTTGACAAATGTTACATCATATTACGATTATATTTAAATTATTACGTTTTAAGACCTTTAAGCCATATCTCAGCAACGGAACGTGCTAACATAACACATCTGTTTGTATTGTTAGGTGATGGATAGTTGCACAAAAAGTTCACAAACGTGTGACGTCATCGTTTTAATCAGTTTGAATTCATTTTAATCTGTTTAAATTAACTTAAATTTGTTTTCAATGATTTTAAATTGTTTTGATGGTATAAAAGTTCAATTTTTGAAAAATTTAATCTAAAAAATTGCGAATACGAAAAAGCCCTATGTTCTGTTCCTCGAACAGACGTAGTTCTAGTTTTTCTTTTCTTTTAGTAACCTAAACCCCATAGACTTTGTACACGTTTTTTCTGCCCGTCACTTTTAATCGAAAACAAAGCCGTATTTACATAAAACTTAACCCAGGTGAAGACCCCATAGTGAACTCGTGTCTCGCAGAAATACGTCATGGTGACGTCATCAGGGGTCACGTGACGTCATCTTAAATGTGTAATTGATTTAATCTTTGAAATTCAATAACAAATCAACCGCAAAAGACCGAAACTAAATTGTTGTGGCAATAGATAGAATAATCCAGGATCTTAATTTTATCTCGTGTGCGTGAAATCACGTGACCCTTCCTTCCGGTCTAAACCGGAAGTGCCTCATAATTTAAAAGTGAAAAATGATATGAACTTACTTTCAACGATGTTAGTGTCTGGCTACAATGTATTTTTCAAAAAAAATATTGGTGACGTCATAACATGTTATAGCGCCCTCTAGCGGCAGTTTGAAAAATTGTTAAAATGAATAATCTGTTGATGTGTGTGGCGAAGTTTGCTGAAATCACTTTATAACCGGTGTATTTAATCAGCTTCCTGCTAGGAACAAGTTGACGGGAAGAAAAAATTATGACGTCACCAGACCGGAAGTTAGAATGAAAAGACTCCTTTTCCTTTGAAAATTCCTAAAAAATTAAACCTGACAGATACAATCTTGATTTTTGCTCTAAAGGTTAATGTAAAAGTAGTTCTCGAACTTCCCTGTGTTTTGGGGCAAAAAACAAACTTGAACATACCCTGCGGCATCCTTGAAATGTAATCGTTTTGGCCTAGGTGCAAAAAGCATTGACCCCTTACGTGCGCGTGGCACACGTATAATATACATGTACATGCTAGTACATGTACGTATACACTGATAGTGTATTATGTATTGAGCGAATGTATCACCACTGACATCGTTCGTGCAAGCACATGTACGCTCACCCAAGAGGACACTAGCCGCCAACCTGTGAAACAGGATGACGTCATCAAATTGCCCATGGGGAAGGGCGCCGCGTACGACAGGTAGGTAAACACGCTTTCGGCTACGCAGAATCCAACCCCGTAGACTTTGTAAACGTTGCTTGCACAATTCAAAGCACTTTTAACGGAAAAACAAAGTCGTATTCCCATAAACTTGACCCAGGTGAAGACCCAATAGTGAACTCCAGTCTCGCCGACAGACACCACGAGGAAAACGTCATCAGGGCCACGTGACCTTATCTTAAAGGTGCAATTGATTTAATCTTTGGAAATCAATAAAACATTAACCGCAAAAGACCGAAACTTGAATTTTGTGGCAATTAATAGAATAATCCAGGATCTTCATTTTATCTCCCGTGCGTGAAATCACGTGACCCTTCCTTCCGGTCAAAACCGGAAGTGCCTTATAATTTGAAAGTGAAAAATGATATGAACTTACTTTTAACGATGTTATTGTCTGGCTAGAATAAACTTTTCAAAAAAATTCCGGCGACGTCATAACATGTTATAGCGCCCTCTAGCGGCAGGTTGGAAATGGTTAAAATGATTAATCTGTTGATGTGTGTTGCGAAGTTTGCTGAAAAAACTTTATAACCGGTGTATATAATCAGCTTCATGCTTAGACCATATTGGGAAGGAGAAATATTTATGACGTCACCAAACCGGAAGTTACAATAAAAAATCCTTTAAACTTTAAAAAGTCGCTTAAAACTCAACCGCTATAGATATAATCCAGATTTTTGCTTCAGATAGCAAAGTTAAGACTGATCTCGAGTTTCTGTTAATTACGTCACAATGACGTCATCAAGTGTCAGATTACAAGCAACCAAATATTTCTAAATTTATTCTTTGAAAATCAATATAAAATCAACTATAAGAGATCTGATTTAGATTTTTAAGGAAATTGATAGATTAATCCATGGTCTTCATAATTTGTATTACATCAAAAAGACCTGACACTTCCTTCCGGTCCAAACCGGAAGTGCCTTATAATTTAAGAGTGGAAACGATGCTAACTTACTTTCAACGATGTAAGGCGCTGGCTAGGTTGTAAGTAACAAAAAAGTTAACAGTGACTTAAAATGTTAAAGCACCCTCTAGCGTCATGTTGACAAATGTTACGTCATATTACGATTATATTTGAATTATTACGTTTTTAGACGTTGAAGGCATATCTCAGCAACGGATCGTGTTAACATAACACCTCATTTTGTGTTGTTAGGTGATAGATAGTTGCACAAAAAGTTCACAAACGTGTGACGTCATCGTTTTAATCAGTTTTAATTCATTTTACTCTGTTTAAATTAACTTAAATTAGTTTTCAATGATTTTAAATTGTTTTGATGGTTTAAAAGTTCAATTTTTGAAATATTTAATAACAAAAATATTGCGAATGCGAAAAAGCCCTATGTTCTGTTCCTCGAACAGACGTAGTTCTAGTTTTTTTTTTCTTTTCTTTTAGTAACCTAAACCCCATAGACTTTGTACACGTTTTTTCTGCCCGTCACTTTTAATCGAAAACAAAGTCGTATTTACATAAAACTTAACCCAGGTGAAGACCCCATAGTGAACTCGTGTCTCGCAGAAATACGTCATGGTGACGTCATCAGGGGTCACGTGACGTCATCTTAAAGGTGTAATTGATTTAATCTTTGAAAATCAATAACAAATCAACCGCAAAAGACCGAAACTTAATTTTTGTGGCAATAGATAGAATAATCCAGGATCTTTATTTTATCTCCCGTGCGTAAAATCACGTGACCCTTCCTTCCGGTCTAAACCGGAAGTGCCTCATAATTTGAAAGTGAAAAATGATATGAACTTACTTTCAACGATGTAAGTGTCTGGCTACAATGTATTGTTCAAAAAAAAATTGGTGACGTCATAACATGTTATAGCGCCCTCTAGCGGCAGTTTGAATAATGGTTAAAATGAATAATCTGTTGATGTGTGTGACGAAGTTTGCTGAAATCACTTTATAACCGGTGTATTTAATCAGCTTCATGCTAGGAACAAGTTGACGGGAAGAAAAAATTATGACGTCACCAGACCGGAAGTTAGAATGAAAAGACTCTTTTTCCTTTGAAAATTCCTAAAAAATTTAATTTGACAGATACAATCTTGATTTTTGCTCTAAAGGTTAATGTAAAAGTAGTTCTCGAACTTCCCTGTGTTTTTGGGCAAAAAACGAAATTGAACATACCCTGCGGCACCCTTGAAATGTAATCGTTTTGGCCTAGGTGCAAAAAGCATTGACCCCTTACGTGTGCGTGCCACACGTATAATATACATGCTAGTACATGTACGTATACACCGATAGTGCATTATGTATTGAGCGAATGTATCACCACTGACATCGTTCGTGCAAGCACATTTACGCTCACCCAAGATGACACTAGCCGCCAACCTGTGAAACAGGATGACGTCATCAAGTTGCCCATGAGGAAGGGCGCCGCGTACGACAGGTAGGTAAACACGCTTTTGGCTACGCAGAATCCAACCCCGTAGACTTTGTAAACGTTGCTTGCACAATTCAAAGCACTTTTAACGGAAAAACAAAGTCGTATTTCCATAAACTCGACCCAGGTGAAGACCCAATAGTGAACTCCAGTCTCGCCGACAGACACCACGAGGAAGACGTCATCAGGCCCACGTGACCTTATCTTAAAGGTGCAATTGATTTAATCTTGGAAAATCAATATAACATCAACCGCAAAAGACCGAAACTTGAATTTTGTGGCAATTAATCGAATAATCCAGGATCTTCATTTTATCTCCTGTGCGTGAAATCACGTGACCTTTCCTTCCGGTCAAAACCGGAAGTGCCTTATAATTTGAATGTGAAAAATGATATGAACTTACTTTCAACGATGTTAGTGTCTGGCTAGAATAAACTATTCAAAAAAATTCCGGCGACGTCATAACATGTTATAGCGCCCTCTAGCGGCAGGTTGAAAATGGTTAAAATGATTAATCTGTTGATGTGTGTTGCACAGTTTGCTGAAATAACTTTATAACCGGTGTATATAATCAGCTTCATGCTTAGACCACATTGGGAAGGAGAAATATTTATGACGTCACCAAACCGGAAATTACAATACAAAATCCTTTAAACTTTAAAAAGTCGCTTAAAAATCAACCGCTATAGATATAATCCAGATTTTTGCTTCAGATAGCAAAGTTAAGACTGATCTCGAGTTTCTGTTAATTACGTCACAATGACGTCATCAAGTGCCAGATTACAAGCAACCAAATATTTCTAAATTTATTCTTTGAAAATCAATATAAAATCAACTATAAGAGATCTGATTTAGATTTTTAAGGAAATTGATATATTAATCATGGTCTTCATAATTTGTATTACATGCAAAAAGACCTGACACTTCCTTCCGGTCCAAACCGGAAGTGCCTTATAATTTGAAAGTTGAAAATGATATGAATTTACTTTCAACGATGATAGTCTCTAGGTAGCCTGCACTCTACAAACAAAGTTACCGGTGACGTCATAAATTGTTATAACGCCCTCTAGTGACAGGTTGAAAAATGTTTTAAATGAATAATCAGTTCATTTTCGTGGCGAAGTTTGCTCAAATCGCTTTATAATTGGTATTTATAATCAGCATCTTGTTAGGAACAAGTTGGCGGATAAAAACAAAATAATATGACGTCACTAGACCGGAAATTACAATTAAAAAACCTTTAAACATTTCTGAAAATTAACCGCGAGAGATATAATCCAATTATTAATTTAAAATTTGCAGTTTTGAAAAAATTAAAGTAAAGAAATTTATTAAATGAAATCATAAATGTAATGAACAATACAACAAAAAAATGCGAAAAAGCCATATGCTCTGTTCCTTGAACAGACATATCTCTAGTTGGCTTTTTCGCAAATGCGAAAAAGCCTTTGTTTTTGTTCTGATTTTTGGCTTTTTCGCAATTTGCGAAAAAGCCTTTGTTTTTGTTCTGATTTTTTTTTTTCTTCTTTTTTCTTTTTTTTTCTTTTAGTAACCTAAACCCCATAGACTTTGTACACGTTTTTTTGCACAAGTACTTTTACCAGAAAACAAAGTCGTATTTTCATAAAACTTAACCCAGGTGAAGACCCTATAGCGAACTCGTGTCTCGCAGAAATACGTCATGGTGACGTCATCATGGGTCACGTGACGTCATCTTAAAGGTGTAATTGATTTAATCTTTGAAATTCAATAACAAATCAACCGCAAAAGACCGAAACTTAATTTTTGTGGCAACAGATAGAATAATCCAGGATCTTCATTTTATCTCATGTGCGTAAAATCACGTGACCCTTCCTTCCGGTCTAAACCGGAAGTGCCTTATAATTTAAAAGTGAACAATTATATGAACTTAGTTTCAACGATGTTAGTGTCTGGCTAGATTGTATTTAACAACAAAAATACCGGCGACGCCATAACATGTTATAGCGCCCTCTAGCGGCAGGTTGAAAAATTGTTAAAATGAATAATCTGTTGATGTGTGTGGCGAAGTTTGCTGAAATCACTTTATAACCGGTGTATTTAATCGGCTTCATGCTAGGAACAAGTCGACGAGAATAAAAAAATTATGACGTCACCAGACCGGAAGTTACAATGAAAAAACTTCTTTTCCTTTGAAAATTCCTAACAAATTTAACCTGACAGATATAATCTTGATTTTCGCTCTAAAGGTTAGTGTAAAAGTAGTTCTCGAACTTCCCTGTGTTTTTTTGGCAAAAAACGAACTTGGACATACCGTGCGGCACCCTTGAAATTGAATTGTTTTGGCCTAGGTGCATAAAGCATTGCCCCCGTATGTGTGCATGGCACACGTATATTATACATGTACATATTTGTACATGTACATGTACGTATACATGTATAGTGTATTATGTATTGAGCGAATGTATCACTACTGACATTGTACGCACACGCACATGTACGCTCACTAGAGAGGACACTAGCCGACAACATGTGAAACAGGTCGACGTCATCAAATTGCCCACGGGGAAGGGCGCCGCGTACGACAGGTAGGTAAACACGCTTTGGGCGACGCAGAATCCAACCCCATAGACGTTGTAAACGTTGTTTGCTCGATTCGATGCACTTTTAACAGAAAAACAAAGTCGTATTCCCATAAAACTTAACCCAGGTGAATACCCTATAGTAAACTGGTGTCTCGCAGACATACGTCATGGTGACATTATCAGGGGTCACGTGACGTCATCTTAAAGTTGTAATTGGTTTAATCTTTGAAATTCTATAACAAATCAACCGCAAAAGACCGAAACTTGATTTTTGTGGCAACAGATAGAATAATCCAGGATCTTCATTTTATCTCGTGTGCGTAACATCGCGTGACCCTTCCTTCCGGTCCAAACCGGAAGTGCCTTATAATTTAAAACTGAAAAATGATATGAACTTACTTTCAACGATGTTAGTGTCTGGCTAGAATAAATTTTTCAAAACAATTACCGGCGACGTCATAACACGTTATAGCGCCCTCTAGCGGCAGGTTGAATAATGGTTAAAGTGAATAATCTGTTGATGTGTGTGGCGAAGTTTGCTGAAATCACTTTATAACCGGTGTATGTAATCAGCTTCGTGCCAAGAACATATCGAGAAAGAGAAATATTGATGACGTTACCAAACCGAAAGTTACAATGAAAAGACCTTTAAACCTTAAAAAAATTCTTAAAAATCAACCGCGATAGATATAATCTAGATTCTTGCTTCAAATAGCAAAGTTAAGACAGCTCTCGAGCTTTCTGTTAATTACGTCCAGATGACGTCATCAAGTGTCAGATTACAAGCAACCAAATATTTATAGATTTAATCTTTGAAAATTGATATAAAATCAACTGTAAGAGATCTGATTTAGATTTTTAAGAGAATTGATAGATTAATCCATGGTCTTCATAATTTGTATTACATGCAAGAAGACCTGACCCTTCCTTCCGGTTCAAACCGGAAGTGCCTTATAGTTTAAAAGTGGAAAACGATGTGAACTTATTTTCAAACGATGTTAGGCGATGGCTAGGTTGTAAGTAACAACAAAGTTAACGGTAAATTCATAAAATGTTATAGTGCCCTCTAGCGGCATGTTGGCAAATGTTACGTCATATTACGATTATATTTGAATTATTACGTGTTTAGACCTTTAAGCCATATCTCAGCAACGAAACGTGCTAACATAACAACTTTTTTTATTGTTAGGTGATAGATAGTTGCACAAAAAGTTCACAAACGTGTGACGTCATCGTTTTAATCAGTTTGAATTAATTTTAATCTGTTTAAATTAACTTAAATTCGTTTCCAATGATTTTAAATTGTTTTGATGGTATAAAAGTTTAATTTTTAAAAAATTTAATCAAACAAATTGCGAAAGCGAAAAAGCCCTATGTTCTGTTCCTCGAACAGACGTAGTTCTAGTTTTTTTTCTTTTTTTTTTCTTCTTCTTCTTTTTTTTCTTTTAGTAACCTAAACCCCATAGACTTTGTACACGTTTTTTTGCACAAGTACTTTTACCAGAGAACAAAGTCGTATTTCCATAAAACTTAACCCAAGTGAAGACCCTATAGTAAGCTCGTGCCTAGCCGACATACGACATGGTGACGTCATCAGGGGTCACGTGACGTCATCTTAAAGGTGTAATTGATTTAATCTTTGAAAATCAATAACAAATCAACCGCAAAAGACCGAAACTTGATTTTTGTGGCAACAGATAGAATAATCCAGGATCTTCATTTTATCCCAAGTGCGTAAAATCACGTGACCCTTCCTTCCGGTCTAAACCGGAAGTGCCTCATAATTTAAAAGTGAAAAATGATATGAACTTACTTTCAACGATGTTAGTGTCTGGCTACAATGTATTTTTCAAAAAAAATATTGGTGACGTCATAACATGTTATAGCGCCCTCTAGCGGCAGTTTGAAAAATTGTTAAAATGAATAATCTGTTGATGTGTGTGGCGAAGTTTGCTGAAATCACTTTATAACCGGTGTATTTAATCAGCTTCATGCTAGGAACAAGTTGACGGGAAGAAAAAATTATGACGTCACCAGACCGGAAGTTAGAATGAAAAGACTCCTTTTCCTTTGAAAATTCCTAAAAAATTAAACCTGACAGATACAATCTTGATTTTTGCTCTAAAGGTTAATGTAAAAGTAGTTCTCGAACTTCCCTGTGTTTTGGGGCAAAAAACGAACTTGAACATACCCTGCGGCACCCTTAAAATGTAATCGTTTTGGCCTAGGTGAAAAAAGCATTGACCCCTTACGTGTGCATGGCACACGTATAATAGGGGTGTACATGCCTGTATATGTACGTACGTATACACTGATAGTGTACTATTCATTGAGCGAATGTATCACTACTGACATCGTACGTGCATGCAAATGTACGCTCACCCAAGAGGACACTAGCCGCCAACCAGCGAAACAAAATGACGTCATCAAATTGCCTATGGGGAAGGGCGCTGTGTGCGACAGGTAGGTAAACACGCTCTCGGCTAGCTACGCAGAATTCGATCCCATAGACTTTGTAAACGTTGTTTGCACAATTCCAAGCACTTTTAACGAAAAACAAAGTCGTATTTCCATAAAACTTAACCCAGGTGAAGACCCTATAGTAAACTCGTGTCTGGCAGACATACGTCATGGTTACGTCATCAGGGGTCACGTGACGTCATCTTAAAAGTGCAATTGATTTAATCTTTAAATATCAATAACAAATCAACCACAAAAGACCGAAACTTGATTTTTGTGGCAATAGATAGAACAATCCAGAATCTTCATTTTATCTCGTGTGCGTAAAATCACGTGACCCTTCCTTCCGGTGCAAACCGGAAGTGCCTCATAATTTAAAAGTGAAAAATGATATGAACTTACTTTCAACGATGTTAGTGTCTGGCTAGAATAAACTTTTCAAAAAAAAAATTGGCGACGTCATAACATGTTATAGCGCCCTATAGCGGCAGGTTGGAAAATGGTTAAAATGCAGAATCTGTTGTGTGTGGCGAAGTTTGCTGAAACCACTTTATAACCGGTGTATATAATCAGCTGCATGCTTAGACCATATTGGGAAGGAGAAATATTTATGACGTCACCAAACCGGAAGTTACAATGAAAAATCCTTTAAACCTTAAACAATCGCTTTAAAATCAACCGCTATAGATATAATCCAGATTTTTGCATCAGATAGCAAATTAAAGACAGCTCTCGAGCTTTCTGTTAATTACGTCACGATGACGTCATCAAATGTCAGATTACAAGCAACCAAATATTTCTAGATTTAATCTTTGAAAATCAATATAAAATAAACTGTAAGAGATCTGATTCAGATTTTTAAGGGAATTGATAGATTAATCCATGGTCTTCATAATTTGTATTACATGCAAAAAAACCTGACCCTTCCTTCCGGTCCAAACCGGAAGTGCATTATAGTTTAAAAGTGGAAAACGATGTGAACTTACTTTCAACGATGTTAGGCGCTGGCTAGGTACTAAGTAACAAACAAGTTAACGGTGACTTCTTAAAATGTTATAGCGCACTCTAGCGGCATGTTGACAAATGTTACATCATATTACGATTATATTTAAATTATTACATTTTTCGAACTTTAAGCCATATCTCAGCAACGGAACGTGCTAACATAACACATACGTTTGTATTGTTAGGTGATAGATAGTTGCACAACAAGTTCACAAACGTGTGACGTCATCGTTTTAATCAGTTTGGATTCATTTTAATATATTTAAATTAACTTAAATTCGTTTTCGTTGATTTTAAATTATTTTGATGGTATAAAAGTTCAATTTTTGAAATATTTAATCTAAAAAATTGAGAATGCGAAAAAGCCCTATGTTCTGTTCCTCGAACAGACGTAGTTCTATTTGGCTTTTTCGCAATTTTGCGAAAAAGCCTTTGTTTTTGTTCTGATTTTTTTTTTTCTTCTTCTTTTTTTTTTTTTTCTTTTAGTAACCTAAACCCCATAGACTTTGTACACGTTTTTTCTGCCCGTCACTTTTAATAGAAAACAAAGTCGTATTTACATAAAACTTAACCCAGGTGAAGACCCTATAGTGAACTCGTGTCTCGCAGAAATACGTCACGGTGAGGTCATCAGGGGTCACGTGACGTCATATTAAAGGTGTAATTGATTTAATCTTTGAAATTCAATAACAAATCAACCGCAAAAGACCGAAACTTGATTTTTGTGGCAATAGATAGAATAATCCAGGATCTTGATTTTATCTCACGTGTGTGAAATCACGTGACCCTTCCTTCCGGTCTAAACCGGAAGTGCCTCATAATTTGAAAGTGAAATATGATATGAACTTACTTTCAACGATGTTAGTGTCTGGCTACAATGTATTTTTCAAAAAAAATATTGGTGACGTCATAACATGTTATAGCGCCCTCTAGCGGCAGTTTGAAAAATGGTTAAAATGAATAATCTGTTGATGTGTGTGGCGAAGTTTGCGGAAATCACTTTATAACCGGTGTATTTAATCCGCTTCATGCTAGGAACAAGTAGACGAGAAGAAAAAATTATGACGTCACCAGACCGGAAGTTACAATGAAAAGACTTCTTTTCCTTTGAAAATTCCTAAAAAATTAAACCTGACAGATATAATCTTGATTTTTGCTCTAAAGGTTAGTGTAAAAGTAGTTCTCGAACTTTCCTGTGTTTTTTGGCAAAAAACGAACTTGGACATACCCTGCGGCACCCTTGAAATTTAATCGTTTTGGCCTAGGCGCATAAAGCATTGACCCCTTATATGTGCATGGCACACGTATAATAGGGGTGTACATGCTTGTATATGTACGTACGTATACACTGATAGTGTACTATGCATTGAGCGAATGTACCACTACTGACATCGTACGTGCATGCAAATGTACGCTCACCCAAGAGGACACTAGCCTCCAACAAGCGAAACAGGATGACGTCATCAAATTGCCGATGGGGAAGGGCGCCGTGTGCGACAGGTAGGTAAACAGGCTCTCGGCTACGCAGAATCCAATCCCATAGACTTTGTAAACGTTGTTTGCACAATTCCAAGCACTTTTAACGAAAAACAAAGTCGTATTTCCATAAAACTTAACCCAGATGAAGACCCTATAGTAAACTCGTGTCTCGCAGACATACGTCATGGTTACGTCGTCAGGGGTCACGTGACGTCATCTTAAAGGTGTAATTGATTTAATCTTTGAAAATCAATAACAAATCAACCGCAAAAGACCGAAACTTGGATTTTGTGGCAATTGATAGAATAATCCAGGATCTTCAATTTATCTCGTGTGCATAAAATCACGTGACCCTTCCTTCCGGTCCAAACCGGAAGTGCCTTATAATTTAAAAGTGGAAAACGATGTAAACTTACTTTAAACGATGTTAGGCGCTGGCTAGGTTGTAAGTAACAAACAAGTTAACGATGACTTTATAAAAAGTTATAGCGCCCTCTAGCGGCATGTTGACAAATGTTACGTCATATTACAATTACATTTGAATTATTACGTTTTTAGACCTTTAAGCCACATCTTAGCAACGGAACGTGATAACACAACACATCTTGTTGTATTGTTAGGTGATAGATAGTTGCACACAAAGTTCACAAACGTGTGACGTCATCGTTTTAATTAGTTTGAAATAATTGTAATCTGTTTAAATTAACTTAAATTCGTTTTCAATGATTTTAAATTGTTTTGATGTTATAAAAGTTCAATTTAAAAAAAAAATTAATCTAAAAAATTGGGAATGCGAAAAAGCCCTATGTTCTGTTCCTCGAACAGACGTAGTTCTAGTTCTTCTTGTTCTTGTGCCATAAATTGCATAGACTTTGTACACGTTTCATTCTGGCGGTCACTTTTGTCATTAAACTGACTTCAATGTCATTGAAACTTTGCACATACTCGGAACTCATACTGAGCTAGTGCCTAAAACTCGGATGTCATCATGGCGTCACCACGTGACATGTGACGTCATCTTAAAGTTTTAATAATTTAATCTTTGAAAATCAATAAAAAATCAACCGCGAAAGACCGAAACTAGATGTTTATGGGAATCGATATAATAATTAAGGGTCTTCATTTTATCTCGTGTGCGTAAAATCACGTGACCCTTCCTTCCGGTCCTAACCGGAAGTGGCTTATAATTTAAAAGTGGAAAATGATTTGAACTTACTTTCAACGATGTTAGTCTCTAGCTAGGCTGCGCTCTACAAAAAAGTGATCGGTGACATCATAAATTGTTTTAGCGCCCTCTAGCGGCAGGTTGAAAAATGTTTGAAATGAACAATCTGTTGATGTGTGTGGCGAAGTTTGTTCAAATCACTTTATAACTGATGTATATAATCAGCTTCATGATAGGAACAGGTTGACGGAAAGAAAAAAATATGACGTCACCAGACCGGAAGTTATAATGAAATTACCTCTTTTCCTTTAAAAATTCCTAAAAAATTAACCCAGACAGATATAATCTTGTTTTTTGCTCTAAAGGTTAATGTAAAAGTACTTCTCAAACTTCCCTATGTTTTGTAGCAAAAGGCGAACTTGGACATACCCTGAGACACCCTTGAAATTTCATGTTTTATGTCCTTGATTGCACGGCGCCAGTAGGCCTATACGTGTACATTGTATTGAGCGTACTTGCACGTACGATGTCAGTACGCTCCATACATTGTACAATAGAGAAGGGAAGGCGGGACACTGGTATCCATTTGTACGGTGACATGTGAAACACGAGAGTCATCAATATAGGCCACGAGGAAGGGCGCCGCTTATGGCAGGTAGGTAAACGTGCCTTCGGCAACGCAGAACTACGCGTGAATTATACACGTACCACAGTCAGTCCGCAGCGCACGCGTTAATAAGGTCATATCCCGAACTTTATTTGCAGGGCCGGCGTCGCAAATCGGCCACGAGATTTACGCGAGTAATTGCAGGAGTTCGACCGCTTTGTTTTCACGAGCTACACGTTGCAAACGAAGCAGTGATTTTCCAAGATGGCGTGGTAAGTGGAAAGCGAACGATTTTCTGAATCGAATGATATAAAATATGACGAGATTCAGTGTGTTTTTGGCAGAATTTTGTTCACTCGAAGTTAGAGTATAATTTCAAGAAATGTTTTTGTCGTGTGTTTAGTTTCTGCGCCCTGACTGGACTAACAAATATTACCAAAAATGATCACTACACATTGATAAAAAAAGCAATGATCTTTCGTTTGCAGTCAGTCCGCAGCGCAGCGTTAATGAGGTCATATCCCGAACTTTATTTGCAGGGCCGGCGTCGCAAATCGGCCACGAGATTTACGCGAGTAATTGCAAGAGTTCGACCGCTTTGTTTTCACGAGCTACACGTTGCAAACGAAGCATTGATTTTCCAAGATGGCGTGGTAAGTGGAAAGCGAACGATTTTCTGAATCGAATGATATAAAATATGACGAGATTCAGTGTGTTTTTGGCAGAATTTTGTTCACTCGAAGTTAGAGTATAATTTCAAGAAATGTTTTTGTCGTGTGTTTAGTTTCTGCGCCCTGACTGGACTAACAAATATTACCAAAAATGATCACTACACATTGATAAAAGAAGCAATGATCTTTCGTTTGATATACAATTTAGCCTGTGGCGACATTTTTTTCATGTATTTTGCGACGATTTTCGTGCGCGCGATTTCAACTTTTTTCGGCCATGTCTTTCGGCTTTACATACGCAGAACGTGTATTTCATCATGCACACAAGCACATGTGTACATGTGCTGGATATGCACTAGATGCGATGGTGATTGCACAGTAGCCTTACATGTATTTATATGATAAAGTTAGGTTTCTTTCATGTATAAAAACGACTTAGGCCTATGTTTTTGTTCAAAATTATAACAAATTGTTTAATAATAATAAATTTAGTTACTACTATTATTGTGCTAAACTTCATAGTTCCTATTTCTGTCTTCCAATATGTTTCTTATACTAGGTAGCACTTGTCCACCACCATGGCCATGCCCACCGCAGCCATCGCCAGCATGTCGGGAGCCTCTACAGAAGGCCAAAGGCAACTCTTGTCCTTGGATATTCTCTCACAAAGTATCTCAAAGAGAACATCACTACTAAAGTTGGTTGATTTGCAGGTAGTGACTCGTCGCGGTACTACAATTTCTGACCTTAGAAAGTATCTGCTTCATCAGCATGACATCTGCTCTTATTCCTCCATGGCCTGACATTGTATAATTTGTAATGATTCATGTTGGGACAAATGATCTAGAGTTGGGTTTCCAAAGAAGTGTTGAAAATAGTTGAAGATTTAAATGTACTGGTGGATATGCAGCACGTGCTTTGTATGTAGATTTAAATGTTTTTGTATTTTAGTGTTTTAAATAATATACATGACTTTGTGTCAGTGTTGTGCAAACGCAATGCAGCTAAAACAGATCAAAACCGAGTCTGGCCGAGTCGGGTCAGTTTGTCAAAACATCTAGGAATAATGCCCCAAACTATGCCAACAAAGTTTTGAGCTACAATGTAAATTTGACACAAACAGCATATAACTTTATTAATGCAGATTGTATTATTTATATTATCAGTGATATAATTTATGTGCATTAACATTTATATTAGCAAAATTTATGTCTTATTTAAAATCTTTTGTTTTTGCAATGTTAGAAGCGGGTATACATTGTAATTTAATATTTACAATAATTTAATGCCAAAGAAACTACATGTACGCCAAAAACATCAAGCAAAGATAAAACAAGCTTTATTTACTTTTATAATAAATCTCAATAGTTTGCACATTGAACATTATGCCAAAGATGATGGTAATTATCATCTTCACTATGTTGGCCATATTTTTGTTGAGGTTTTGCCTAATTGCTAAACATTTATTATTTTATTACCAACCCTAATTGTTGTCATTTCTTCAATCTGTATTTATGTACATGTAATAGCTGATGTAATTAAAATAAGTTTTAACAATTTCAGGGTTTAATTTAACAATTTTATTCAAGCCATATAACATCAACAGGGTATGTTAATGTAAGCGATAAAATTCAAGTTAAAAAATACACAAAAAACAACTGCGTATTGAAATGTGCATGAACTACACGTTACCACGAAGCCTTTTTCAATGACGTCATTTTCGACCAATGAGGGCGCAGGAAGACTATGGACTGTCATGGCGGGATGTTCCATTTGTTAATTTATTGAGAACGTTATAATTTTCTGCACCCTGACTGGACTAAGTTAAAATCAACCCCAAAACTACAGTTTTGTGATAGAATATGAAATTATCTTTAACATCAGTGTGAAATTGGGTTGTGGCCGCTGCCAGAAGATGGACAAAATTCGTCTTTTTTTAAAGGTCAATTTGTTGGTTCGGGAGCTTTTTTTACGTTATAAATTTCACCCTCTAAATGTCATATAATTTCCAATCTGATTTGATAATATAACAAAATGTTTCCTTATCCAAAAGAAAATATACATAATATTGACAGCCAATGAATAAAACGGATGTTTCGGACCAAATTCCAGGCGTTGTCGCCAGCTCATTAAGTATTCAAAAACGAGGTCACGCACAAAGTGCCATGCATAAATCGCACATAAAAGAAACGGCTTTTCAGTGCGCTGCGGATATAATAGATGTACGCGAACTTTTGCACGAGTACTTTTAACAGAAAACAAATTGGTATTCTCATCAAACTTAACCTCCGTAAATACTCTATAGTGCACTCGTGCCTTGCGGACAGGCGTCGTGATGACGTCACCATGGGTCACGTGACGTCGTCTTAAACGTGCAATAGATTTAATGTTTGAAAATTAATAAAAAAATCAACCGCGTATGATCGGAACATGAAGTTTGTGGGAATTGATATAATATTAAATCCATGATCTTCATTTTATCTCGTGTGCGTGAAATCCCGTGACCCTTCTTTCCGGTCGAAACCGGAAGTGGCTTATAATTTAAAAGTGGACCATAATGTGAACTTAGTTTCAACGATGTTAGTCTCTGGCTAGTAGTGCTTATCACAAAAAATACCGGTAACGCCATAACATGTTACAGCGCCCTCTAGCGGCAGTTTGAAAACTGTTAACAATGAATAACCAGTTGATTTGTTTTGCGAAGTTTGCTCAAATCACTGTATAACTGGTTTATATAATCAACATCTTGTTAGGAACAAGTTGGCGAAGACAAAAAAATATGACGTCACTAGACCGAAAGTTACAATGAAAAGACCTTTAAACCTTAAATAATTGCTGAAAAATCAACCGCGATAGATATAATTCTTTTTTTGCTTTAAATAGACAAGTTCAGACAGCTCTCGAGCTGTATGTTAATGACGTCACGATGACGTCATCAAGTATCAGATTGCAAGCAACTAATGATTTGTAGATTTAATCTTTGAAAATCAATATCAAATCAAATGTAACAGATCTGATTTAGATTTTAACGGGAATTGATAGAATAATCCCGGGTCTTCATATTCGTATTACATGCAAAATGACTTGACCCTTCCTTCCGGTCCAAACCGGAAGTGCCTTATAATTTGAAAGTTGAAAATGATATGAATTTACTTTCAACGATGATAGTCTCTAGGTAGCCTGCACTCTACAAACAAAGTTACCGGTGACGTCATAAATTGTTATAACGCCCTCTAGTGGCAGGTTGAAAAAATTTTTAAATGAATAATCAGTTCATTTTCGTGGCGAAGTTTGCTCAAATCGCTTTATAATTGGTATTTATAATCAGCATCTTGTTAGAAACAAGTTGGCGGATAAAAACAAAATAATATGACGTCACTAGACCTGAATTACAATTAAAAGACCTTTAAACATTTCTGAAAATTAACCGCGAGAGATATAATCCAATTAATAATTTAAAATTTGCAGTTTTGAAAAAATTAAATAAAGAAATTTATTAAATGAAATAATAAATGTAATGAACAATACAAAAAAAAATAATGCGAAAAAGCCATATGCTCTGTTCCTTGAACAGACATATCTCTAGTTTGTGTTTTTTTTAGCTGTTTCGGCATTTCAGCCGAAACAGCTTTTGTTTTCGTTAAAGTTTTTTTTTTAGCTGTTTCGGTTTTTCACCGAAACAGCTTTTGTTTTCGTTAAAGTTTTTAGCTGTTTCGGCTTTTCAGCCGAAACAGCTTTTGTTTTCGTTAAAGTTTTTTTAGCTGTTTCGGTTTTCCACCGAAACAGCTTTTGTTTTCGTTAAAGTTTTTTTTTTTCTTTTTTTAGCTGTTTCGGTTTTTCACCGAAACAGCTTTTGTTTTCGTTAAAGTTTTTTGTTTTTTTTTTTTTCCTTTTTTTTTTTTTTTCCACTTTCAGTGTTTTTACCCATAGGATTTACACACGTTTGTTCTGCCAATACACTTTGGCACTTTGGTGATTCCAATCTACTTGAGACTTGGTATATACTTAGACCTTCACCCACAGATGGTCCTAGAAGAAATTTGGCTCGATTGCGTCATTCAAGGTCACGTGACGTCACGTTAAAGGTTTAATTTTCCCCATAGGTTTTGTACACGTTTTTCTTCAGACTATTGACTTTTGCACTTGGGTACATCCGACCGACTTGAAACTTCGCATATACTTAGAACACCACCCCCAGATGTTTCTGAAAGAAATTCGGCACGATTGCATCATTCAAGGTCACGTGACGTCACATTAAAGGTTCACATTTTTCTCCCATTGGTTTTGTACACGTTTTTCTTTAGACTATTGACTTTGACACTTTAGTAAATCCGATCGACTTGAGACTTGGCACACACTTAGACCACCATCCACAGACGGCCCTAGAAGAACTTCGGCACGATTACGTCATTCAAGGTCACGGGGCGTCACGTTAAAGTTTCTATTTTTTTCCCATAGGTTTTGTACACGTTTTTCTTTAGACTATTGCCTTTGACACTTTAGTAAATCTGATCGACTTGAGACTTGGCACACACAAAAGACCACCACACACATATTGAAAGTAATTTTAGACACTCGAAACAGCTCTGTGTTTGTCCACAAACACATGTCTAGTTTTTTTTTTTTTTTTTTTTTTTTTTTTTTTTTTTTTTCCACTTTCAGTGTTTTTACCCATAGGATTTACACACGTTTGTTCTGCCAATACACTTTGGCACTTTGCTAAATCCAATCGACTTGAGACTTGGTATACACTTAGACCTCCACCCACAGATGGTCCTAGAAGAAATTTGGCTCGATTGCGTCATTCAAGGTCACGTGACGTCACGTTAAAGGTTTAATTTTCCCCATAGGTTTTGTACACGTTTTTCTTCAGACTATTGACTTTGGCACTTCGGTAAATCCGACCGACTTGAAACTTGGCATACACTTAGAATACCACCCCCAGATGTTTCTGAAATAAATATGGCACGATTGCGTCATTCAAGGTCACGTGACGTGAAGTTAAAGGTGCAATTTTTTTTCCCATAGGGTTTGTACACGTTTTTCTTTAGACTATTGACTTTGACACTTTCGTGAATTTTATCGACTTCAGACTTAGCACATAACTCGACCACCATCACCAGGAGGGCCAAGGGAAAAATCGTAATAATGACGTCATCGTGGGTCATGTGACGTCACATTAAAGGTTTAGTTTTAAGGACCCTCTATCTCTAGAAGTACATGTCCGATTGGGGTCAAACTTGGTATGCAAGTATTCCAGGATGTGTTACAGACGAAAATTAAGATGACATCATGATGATATCATCGGGTATCATGTGACGTCACATTAAAGGTTCAATTTTTCTCCATAGGATTTGTACATGTTTTTTTCAACTAATTTATCTTTTGCACTTGTGTAAATCCAATCGACTTCAGACTTGGCACACACATAGACCTATAGCACACATATTGAAAGTAACGTTAGACAGTCGAAACAGCTCTGTGTTTGTCCACAAACACATGTCTAGTTTTTAGCTGTTTCGGTTTCTCACCGAAACAGCTTTTGTTTTCGTTAAAGTTTTTTTTTTTCTTTTTAGCTGTTTCGGTTTTCCACCGAAACAGCTTTTGTTTTCGTTAAAGTTTTTTTTTTTCTTTTTTTTTTTTTTTTTTTTTTTTTTTTTTTCCACTTTCAGTGTTTTTACCCATAGGATTTACACACGTTTGTTCTGCCAATACACTTTGGCACTTTGCTAAATCCAATCGACTTGAGACTTGGTATACACTTAGACCTCCACCCACAGATGGTCCTAGAAGAAATTTGGCTCGATTGCGTCATTCAAGGTCACGTGACGTCACGTTAAAGGTTTAATTTTCCCCATAGGTTTTGTACACGTTTTTCTTCAGACTATTGACTTTGGCACTTCGGTAAATCCGACCGACTTGAAACTTGGCATACACTTAGAATACCACCCCCAGATGTTTCTGAAATAAATATGGCACGATTGCGTCATTCAAGGTCACGTGACGTGAAGTTAAAGGTGCAATTTCTTTCCCCATAGGGTTTGTACACGTTTTTCTTTAGACTATTGACTTTGACACTTTCGTGAATTTTATCGACTTCAGACTTAGCACATAACTCGACCACCATCACCAGGAGGGCCAAGGGAAAAATCGTAATAATGACGTCATCGTGGGTCATGTGACGTCACATTAAAGGTTTAGTTTTAAGGACCCTCTATCTCTAGAAGTACATGTCCGATTGGGGTCAAACTTGGTATGCAAGTATTCCAGGATGTGTTACAGACGAAAATGAAGATGACATCATGATGACATCATCGGGTATCATGTGACGTCACATTAAAGGTTCAATTTTTCTCCATAGGATTTGTACATGTTTTTTTCAACTAATTTATCTTTTGCACTTGTGTAAATCCAATCGACTTCAGACTTGGCACACACATAGACCTATAGCACACATATTGAAAGTAACGTTAGACAGTCGAAACAGCTCTGTGTTTGTCCACAAACACATGTCTAGTTTTTTTTTTTTTTTTTCTTTTTTTTCTTCAGACTTTTTCCCATAGGATTTGTACACGTTTTTTCTGCCATGGCACTTTGACACTTTGCTAAATCCGATCGACTTGAAACTTGGCATACACTTAGAACACCACCCACAGATGGTCCTAGAAGAAATTCGTCGCGATTACCTCATTCAAGGTCACGTGACTTCGCGTTAAAGGTGATATTTTCCCCATAGGTTTTGTACACGTTTTTCTTCAGACTATTGACTTTGACACTTTAGTAAATCCGATAGACTTGAGACTTGAAATACACTTAGAACACCACCCACAGATGGTCTTGGAAGAAATTCGGCACAATTGCGCCATTCAAGGTCACGTGACGGCACGTTAAAGGTTTAATTTTTCCTCCATAGGTTTTGTACACGTTTTCCTTCAGACTATTGACTTTGATACTTTAGTAAATCCGACCGACTTGAAACTTGGCATACACTTAGAACACCACCCCCAGATGTTCCTGAAAGACATTCGGCACAATTGCGCCATTCAATGTCACGTGACGGCACGTTAAAGGTTTAATTTTTCCTCCATAGGTTTTGTACACGTTTTTCTTTAGACTATTGACTTTGACACTTTAGTAAATCCGATCGACTTGAGACTTGGCACACACTTAGACCACCTTCCACAGACGGTCCTAGAAGAAATTTGGCAAGATTACATCATTCAAGGTCACGGGGCGTCACATTAAATGTTCAATTTTCCCCTATAGGTTTTGTACACGTTTTTCTTTAGACTATTGACTTGAACACTTTAGTAAATCTGATCGACTTGAGATTTAGCACACACAAAACACCATCACACACATATTAAAAGACACTCGAAACAGCTCTGTGTTTGTCCACAAACACATGTCTAGTTTTTTTTTTTTTTTGCTTTTTCTTTTCCTCTTTCAGACTTTTTCCCATAGGATTTGTACACGTTTTTTCTGGCATAGCACTTCGACACTTTTGTAAATCCGATCGACTTGATACTTGGCATACATTTGGACAACCACCCAAGGACGGTCCTAGAAGAAATTCGTCGCGATTACGTCATTCAAGGTCACGTGACGTCATGTTAAAGGTAAAAATTTCCCCATAGGTTTTGTACACGTTTTTCTTCAGACTATTGATTTTGACACTTTGGTAAATCCGACCGACTTTAAACTTGGCATACACTTAGAACACCAGCCCCAGATGTTTCTGAAAGAAATTCGGCACGATTGCGTCATTCAAGGTCACGTGACGTGACGTTAAAGGTGCAATTGTATTCCCCATAGGGTTTGTACACGTTTTTCTTTAGACTATTGACTTTGACACTTTCGTAAATTTGATCGACTTCAGACTTAGCACATACCTCGACCACCATCCCCAGGAGGGCCAAGGGAAAAATCGTAATAATGACGTCATCGGGGGTCATGGGACGTCATATTAAAGGTTCAGTTTTCCCCATATGATTTGTACACGTTTTTTCAACTAATATATCTTTGGCAATTGTGTAAATCCAATCGACTTCAGACTTGGCACACACAAAGACCATCATCAGATACACATATAGAAAGTAATGTTAGACACCCGAAACAGCTCTGTGTTTGTCCACAAACACATGTCTAGTTTCTTTTTTTTTTTTTTTTTTTTATTTGTCATTTTTTCCCATAGGATTTGTACACGTTTTTTCTGCCAATACACTTTGACACTTTGGTAAATCCGATCGACTTGAAACTTGGCATACACTTAGACAACCACCCAAGGACGGTCCTAGAAGAAATTCGTCGCGATTCCGTAATTCAAGGTCACGTGACGTCATGTTAAAGGTACAATTTTCCCCATAGGTTTTGTACACGTTTTTCTTCAAACTGTTGACTTTGACACTTTAATGAATTCGATCGACTTGAGACCTAGCATACACTTAGAACACCACTCACAGATAGTCCTGGACGAAATTCGGCACGATTGCGTCATTCAAGGTCACGTGACGTGACGTTAAAGGTGTAATTAATTTCCCCATAGGGTTTGTACACGTTTGTCTTCAGACTATTGACTTTGACACTTTCAGACATTTGATCGACTCGAGACTTAGCACACATCTCGACCACCATCCCCAGGAGGGCCAAGGGAATATTCGTCATAATGACGTCATCGTGGGTCATGTGACGTCACATTAAAGGTGCAGTTTTAAGGACCGTCTATCTTTGGAAATACAGGCCCGATTGGGGTCAAGCTTGGTATGCAAGTATTCCAGGATGTGTTACAGACAAAAATTAAGATGACATCATGATGACATCATCGGGTGTCATGTGACGTCACATTAAAGGTTCAATTTTCCCCATAGGTTTTGTACACGTTTTTCTTCAGACTATTGACTTTGACACTTTGGTAAACCTGATCGACTTGAGATTTGGCATACACTTAGAACACCATCCACAGATGGTCTTGCAAGAAATTCGGCACGATTGCGTCATTCAAGGTCACGTGACGTCACGTTAAACGTGCAAATTGTTTCTCCATAGGTTTTGTACACGTTTTTCTTTAGACTAATGACTTTGACACTTTCGCAAATTTGATCGACTTGAGACTTAGCACACACCTCGACCACCATCCCCAGGAGGGCAAAGAGGAAAATCGTCCTGATGAGGTCATCGTGGGTCATGTGACGTCACATTAAAGGTGCAGTTTTTAGGACCCTCTATCTCTGGAAGTACAGGCCCGATTGGGGTTAAACTTGGTATGCAAGCATTCCAGGATGTGTTACAGACGAAAATTAAGATGAGATCATGATGACATCATCGGGTGTCATGTGACATCACATTAAAGGTGCAGTTTTTCCTATAGGATTTGTACATGTTTTTTTTCAACCAATAATATTTTTGGCACTTCGGTAAATCCGATCGACTTCAGACTTGGCACACACTTAGACCACCACACAAATATTGAAAGTCAATTTTAAAAACCCGAAACAGCTCTGTGTTTGTCCACAAACACATGTCTAGTTTTTTTTTTTTTGTTTTTTTTTTCCACTTTCAGTGTTTTTACCCATAGGATTTACACACGTTTGTTCTGCCAATACACTTTGGCACTTTGGTAAATCCAATCGACTTGAGACTTAGTATACACTTAGACCTCCACCCACAGATGGTCCTAGAAGAAATTTGGCTCGATTGCGTCATTCAAGGTCACGTGACGTCACGTTAAAGGTTTAATTTTCCCCATAGGTTTTGTACACGTTTTTCTTCAGACTATTGACTTTGGCACTTCGGTAATTCCGACCGACTTGAAACTTGGAATACACTTAGAACACCACCCCCAGATGTTTCTGAAAGAAATTCGGCACGATTGCGTCATTCAAGGTCACGTGACGTCACATTAAAGGTTCACAATTTTCTCCCATTGGTTTTGTACACGTTTTTTTTAGACTATTGACTTTGACACTTTAGTAAATCAGATCGACTTGAGACTTGGCACACACTTAGACCACCATCAACAGACGGCCCTAAAAGAAATTCGGCACGTTTACGTCATTCAAGGTCACGGGGCGTCACGTTAAAGTTTCTATTTTTTTCCCATAGGTTTTGTACACGTTTTTCTTTAGACTATTGCCTTTGACACTTTAGTAAATCTGATCGACTTGAGACTTGGCACACACAAAAGACCACCACACACATATTGAAAGTAATTTTAGACACTCGAAACAGCTCTGTGTTTGTCCACAAACACATGTCTAGTTTCTTTTTTTAGCTGTTTCGGTTTTTCACCGAAACAGCTTTTGTTTTCGTTAAAGTTTTTTTTTTTTTTTTTTTTTTTTTTTCCACTTTCAGTGTTTTTACCCATAGGATTTACACACGTTTGTTCTGCCAATACACTTTGGCACTTTAGAAAATCCAATCGACTTGAGACTTGGTATATACTTAGACCTCCACCCACAGATGGTCCTAGAAGAAATTTGGCTCGATTGCGTCATTCAAGGTCACGTGACGTCACGTTAAAGGTTTAATTTTCCCCATAGGTTTTGTACACGTTTTTCTTCAGACTATTGACTTTGGCACTTCGGTAAATCCGACCGACTTGAAACTTGGCATATACTTAGAACACCATCAACAGACGGCCCTAGAAGAAATTTGTCACGTTTACGTCATTCAAGGTCACGGGGCGTCACGTTAAAGTTTCTATTTTTTTCCCATATGTTTTGTGCACGTTTTTCTTTAGACTATTGCCTTTGACACTTTAGTAAATCTGATCGACTTGAGACTTGGCACACACAAAAGACCACCACACACATATTTAAAGTAATTTTAGACACTCGAAACAGCTCTGCGTTTGTTTTTGATTGAAATAGGGGACGTATGACAAAGGGAACAATGGGGTCCCCTATTCCGCAAAGGTCCCCGATTCAGACTCGTGTGCAAATCCTATGGCGATCATCCGAAAACGTTAGAGTACAAACAAAAGAGGGAAGACGGTCGGACAATGCCCCGTCCCCTATTGACGGCATTTACCCACTTGGATGTGTTTGTCCACAAACACATGTCTAGTTTTTTCTTTTTTTTCTTTTTTGTCACGTTTTTTCTGCCAATACACTTTGACACTTTAGTAAATCCGATCGACTTGAGACTTGGCATACATTTAGATAACCACCCAAGGACGGTCCTAGAAGAAATTTGTCGCGATTACGTCATTCAAGGTCACGTGACGTCATGTTAAAGGTAAAATTTTCCCCATAGGTTTTGTACACGTTTTTTTTCAGACTATTGACTTTGACACTTTGGTAAATCCGACCGACTTGAAACTTGACATACACTTAGAACACCACCCACAGATGGCCATTGAAGAAATTGGGCACGATTGCGTCATTCAAGGTCACGTGACGTGACGTTAAAGGTGTAATATTTTTCCCCATAGGGTTTGTACACGTTTGTCTTCAAACTGTTGACTTTGACACTTTAATGAATTCGATCGACTTGAGACTTAGCATACACTTAAAACACCACTCACAGATAGTCCTGGACGATATTCGGCACGATTGCGTCATTCAAGGTCACGTGACGTGACGTTAAAGGTGTAATTTATTTCCCCCTAGGGTTTGTACACGTTTGTCTTCAGACTATTGACTTTGACACTTTCGTACATTTGATCGACTTGAGACTTAGCACACACCTCAACCTCCATCCCCAGGAGGGCCAAGGGAACAATTGTCATGATGACATCATCGTGGGTCATGTGACGTCACATTAAAGGTGTAGTTTTTGGACCCTCTATCTCTGGAAGTACAAGTCCAATTAGGGGCAAACTTTGTATTCGGGTATTCCGGGATGTGTTATAGACGAAAATTAGGATGACATTGTGATGATATCATCGGGTGTCATGTGACGTCACATTAAAGGTTTAATTTTCCCCATAGGATTTGTACACGTTTTTTTCAACCAATTTATCTTTGGCACTAAATTCGATCGACTTTAGACTTGGCACACACTTAGACCACCACACAAATATTGAAAGGCATTTTAGACATGCGAAACAGCTCTGTGTTTGTCCACAAACACATGTCTAGTTTTTTTTTAGCTGTTTCGGCAATTCAGCCGAAACAGCTATTGTTTTCGTTAAAGTTTTTTTTTTTTTTTTTTTTTTTTTTTTTTTTTCCCCTCTGTTTCAGACTCTTCTCCATAGGGTTTGTACACGTGTTTCTTCTGCCAATACACTTTGACACTTTAATAAATCCGATCTATTTAAAACTTGGCATACACTTAGACTACCACCCACAGATGGTCCTAGAAGAAATTCGTAACGATTACGTCATTCATGGTCACGTGACGTCACTTTAAAGGTGGAATTTTTCCCCATAGGTTTTGTACACGTTTTCCTTCAGACTATTGACTTTGACACTTCGGTACATCCGATTGACTTTAGACTTAATACACAACTCAACCACTATCCTCAGGAGGGCCAAAAGAAAAATCGTCATGATGACGTCATCGGGGGTCATGTGACGTCACATTAAAGGTGCAGTCGTTAAGACCCTCTATCTCTGGAAGTACAAGTCCGATTGGGGTCAAACTTGGTATTCATGTATTCCAGGATGACTTATAGACGAAAATTAAAATGACATCATGATGACGTCATTGGGTGTCATGTGACGTCAAATTAAAGGTCAAATTCTTTCCATACTATTTGTACACGTTTTTTTTTCAACCAATATATCTTTGGCACTTTGGTTTATTCGATCGACTTTAGACTTGGAACACACTTAGACCACCCCAATATTGAAAGGAGGGTCAAGAGGAAAATCGTCATGATGACATCATCGGGAGTCATGTGACGTCACATTAAAGGTCCAGTTTTTAAGACCCTCTATCTCTGGAAGTACAGGTCCGATTGGGGTCAAACTTGGTATTCATGTATTCCAGGATGACTTATAGACAAAAATTAAAATGACATGATGACGTCATCGGGTGTCATGTGACGTCACATTAAAGGTTTAATTTTCCCCATAGGATTTGTACACGTTTTTTTCAACCAATTTATCTTTGGCACTAAATTCGATCGACTTTAGACTTGGAACACACTTAGACCACCCCAATATTGAAAGTCATTTTAGACATGCGAAACAGCTCTGTGTTTGTCCACAAACACATTTCTAGTTTTGTTTCTTATTTGTCATTTTTCCCCATAGGATTTGTACACGTTTGTTCTGGCATAGCACTTTGACACTTTGGTAAATCCGATCGACTTGAAACTTAGCATACATTTAGACAACCACCCAAAGACGGTCCTAGAAGAAATTCGGCCCGATTACGTCATTCAAGGTCACGTGACTTCGAGTTAAAGGTGAAATTTTCCCCATAGGTTTTGTACACGGTTTTGTTCAGACTATTGAATTTGACACTTTGGTAAATTCGATCGACTTGAGACTTGGCATACACTTAGAACACCACCCACAAATGATATTGGAAGGAATTCGGCACGATTGCGTCTTTCAAGGTCACGTGACGTCACGTTAAATGTGCAAATTATTCCCCCATAGGTTTTGTACACGTTTTTATTTAGACTATTAACTTTGACACTTTCGTAAATTTGATCGACTTGAGACTTAGCACACAACTCAACCACCATCCCCAGGAGGGCCAAGGGAAAAATCATCATGATGACGTCATCGTGGGTCATGTGACGTCACATTAAAGGTGTAGTTGTTAGGCCCCTCTATCTCTGGAAGTACAGGCCCGATTGGGGTCAAACTTGGTATACAAGTATTCCAGGATGTGTTATAGACGAAAATCAGGGTGACGTCATGATGACATCATCGTGGGTCATGTGACGTCACATTAAAGGTTCAGTTTTCCCCATATGATTTGTACACGTTTTTTCAACTAATATATTTTTGGCACTTGTGTAAATCCAATCGACTTCAGACTTGGCACACACATAGACCACCACACACACATAGTCGTGAACCACATAACGACCGAGGATCGATATTGTGTTTTCCTTTATTCCTTTACTATACCTTAACCCCATTACCTAGCGCTTGCCCCAACGATCGAGGACCGAATTCGGACAAGCAAACCGTCCTTCGAGGATCCTTTGTTTCCTTTGTTCTCTTTTGTGTTTCGATCCTCGATCGTAATACGATACAAGAACACATATTGAAAGTAACGTTTGACAATCGAAACAGCTCTGTGTTTGTCCACAAACACATGTCTAGTTTCTCCTTCAGACTCTTCTCCATAGGGTTTGTACACGTTTTTTGTTCTGCCAATACACTTTGACCTTTTGGTAAATCCGATCGACTTGAAACTTTGCATACACTTAGCACACCACCCACAGATGGTCCTAGAAGAAATTCGTCACGTTTACGACATTCATGGTCACGTGACGTCATGTTAAAGGTGCAATTTTGTCCCATAGGATTTGTACACGTTTTTCTTCAGAATATTGAATTTGACACTTCGGTAAATCCGATCGACTTGAGACTTAGGACACACCTCGACCACCATCCCCAGGGGGGCCAGAAGAAAAATTGTCATGATGACGTCATCGTGGGTCATTTGACGTCACATTAAAGGTGCAGTTTATAAGACCCTCTATCTCTGGAAGTACAGGCCCGATTGGGGACAAACTTGATATGCAAGTATCCCGGGATGTGTTATAGACGAAAATTAAGATGACATCACGATGACTTCATCGGGTGTCATGTGACGTCACATTAAAGGCGCAGTTTTTCCTATAGGTTTTGTACACGTTTTTCGTCAGACTATTGAATTTGACACTTTGGTAAATCCAATCGACTCGAGAATTAGTACACACCTCGACCACAATCTCTAGGAGGTCCACAAGGATAATCGTCATGATGACGTCATCGTGGGTCATGTGACGTCACTTTAAAGGTGTAGTTTTTAAGACCCTCTATCTCTGGAAGTAAAGGTCTGATTGGGGTCAAACTTGGTATGCAAGTATTCCAGGATGTGTTTTAGACGAAAATTAAGATGACGGCATGACGACGTCATCGTGGGCCATGTGACGTCACATTAAAGGTGCAGTTTTCCCCATAGGATTTGAACACGTTTTTTTCAACTAATATATCTTTGACACTTTGGTACATCCGATCGACTTCAGACTTAGCACACACCTCGACCACCATACCCATGGGGGCCAAGGGGAAAATCGTCATGATGACATCATTGTGGGTCATGTGACGTCACATTAAAGGGGCAGATTTTAGGACCCTCTAACTCTGGAAGTACAAGTCTGATTGGGGTCAAACTTGGTATGCAAGTATTCCAGAATGTGTTATAGACGAACATTAAGATGACATCATGATGAAATTCCCAGGTGTCATGTGACGTCACATTAAAGGTGTAGCTTTCCCAATAGGATTTGTACACGTATTTTTCAACCAATTAACTTGGGTAAATCCGATCGGTTTCATACTCGGCACACACATAATAAAGGTCAGCTTAGACACCCGAAACAGCTCTGTGTTTGTCCACAAACACATTTCTAGTTTCTTCTTCTTCTTCTTCTTCTTCTTCTTCTTGTTCTTGGCAATAAATCGCATAGACTTTGTACACGTTTCATTCTGGCGGTCACTTTTGTCATTAAACAGACTTCAATGTCACACACTTGGCACACACAAAAGACCACCACACACATATTGAAAATAATTTTAGACACTCGAAACAGCTCTGTGTTTGTCCACAAACACATGTCTATTTTTTTTTTTTTGTCACTTTTTCCCATAGGATTTGTACACGTTTTTTCTGTCAATACACTTTGACACTTTGGTAAATCCGATCGACCTGAGACTTGGCATACATTTAGACAACCACCCAAGGACGGTCCTAGAAGAAATTCGTCGCGATTCCGTCATTCAAGGTCACGTGACGTCATGTTAAAGGTAACATTTTCCCCATAGGTTTTGTACACGTTTTTCTTCAGACTATTGACTTTGACACTTTGGTAATTCCGACCGACTTGAAACTTGGCATACACTTAGAACCCCACTCCCAGATGTCCCTGAAAGAAATTCGGCACAATTGCGTCTTTCAAGGTCACGTGACGTGACGTTAAAGGTGCAATTTTTTTCCCCATAAGGTTTGTACACGTTTTTCTTTAGACTATTGATTTTAACACTTTCGTAAATTTGATCGACTTGAGACTTAGCACACACCTCGACCACCATCTCCAGGAGGCCCAAGGGGAAAATTGTCATGATGACGTCATCGGGGGTCATGGGACGTCATATTAAAGGTTCAATTTTTAGGACCCTCTATCTCTGGAAGTACAGGTCCGATTGGGGTCAAACTTGGTATGCAAGTATTCCAGGGTGTGTTATAGACGAAAAATAAAATGACAAATGATGATGTCATCGTGGGTCATGTGACGTCACATTAAAGGTTCAATTTTCTCCATAGGTTTTGTACACGTTTTTCTTCAGACTATTGAATTTGACAATTTGGTAAATCCGATCGACTTCAGACTTAGCACACACCTCGACCACCATACCCAGGAGGGCCAAGTGGAAAATCGTCAGGATAACGTCATCGTGGGTCATGTGACGTCACATTAAAGGGGCAGATTTTAGGACCCTCTATCTCTGGAAGTAGATGTCTGATTGGGGCCAAACTTGGTATGCAAGTATTCCAGAATGTGTTATAGACGAAAATTAAGATGACATCATGATGACATCATCGGGTGTCATGTGACGTCATATTAAAGGTGCAGTTTTTCTCATAGGACTTGTACACGTATTTTTCAACTTATATATCTTGGGAAAATTGGCAAATCCAATCGATTTCAGACTTGGCACACACATAATGAAAGTCATCTTAGACATCCGAAACAGCTCTGTGTTTGTCCACAAACACATGTCTAGTTTTCTTTTCTTTTTAGCTGTTTCGGCCTTTCAGCCGAAACAGCTTTTGTTTTCGTTAAAGTTTTTTTTTTTCTTTTTTTTTTTCTTTTTTTTTTTTTAGCTGTTTCGACCTTTCAGCCGAAACAGCTTTTGTTTTCGTTAAAGTTTTTTTTTTTCTTTTTTTTTTTTGGGTTTTTCGCTTAAAAGCGAAAAACCCTTTCTTTTCGTTCTGTTTGTTTTATTTCTTCTTCTTCTTCTTGTTCTTCCGTCAATAAATCGCATAGACTTTGTACACGTTTCATTCTGCCAGTCACTTTTGTCATTAAACAGACTTCAATGTCATTGAAACTTTGCACATACTCGGAACTCATACTGAGCTAGTGCCTAAAACTCGGATGTCACCATGACGTCACCACGTGACATGTGACGTCATCTTAAAGTTTTAATAATTTAATCTTTGAAAATCAATACAAAATCAACCGCGAAAGACCGAAACTAGATGTTTATGGGAATCGATAGAATAATTAAGGGTCTTCATTTTATCTCGTGTGCGTAAAATCACGTGACCCTTCCTTCCGGTCCAAACCGGAAGTGGCTTATAATTTAAAAGTGGAAAATGATTTGAACTTACTTTCAACGATGTTAGTCTCTAGGTAGGCTGCGCTCTACAAAAAAATGATCGGTGACATCATAAATTGTTTTAGCGCCCTCTAGCGGCAGGTTGAAAAATGTTTGAAATTAACAATCTGTTGATGTGTGTGGCGAAGTTTGTTCAAATCACTTTATAACTGATGTATATAATCAGCTTCATGATAGGAACAGGTTGACGGAAAGAAAAAAATATGACGTCACCAGACCGGAAGTTATAATGAAATTACCTCTTTTCCTTTAAAAATTCCTAAAAAATTAACCCAGACAGATATAATCTTGTTTTTTGCTCTAAAGGTTAATGTAAAAGTACTTCTCAAACTTCCCTGTGTTTTGTAGCAAAAGGCGAACTTGGACATACCCTGAGACACCCTTGAAATTTCATGTTTTATGTCCTTGATTGCACGGCGCCAGTATACGTGTACATAGTATTGAATTGAGCGTACTTGCACGTACGATGTCAGTACGCTCCCCACATTGTACAATAGAGAAGGGAAGGCGGGACACTGGTATCCATTTGTACGGTGACATGTGAAACACGAGAGTCATCAACATAGGCCACGAGGAAGGGCGCCGCTTATGGCAGGTAGGTAAACGTGCCTTCGGCAACGCAGAACTACGCGTGAATTATACACGTACCACAGTCAGTCCGCAGCGCACGCGTTAATAAGGTCATATCCCGAACTTTATTTGCAGGGCCGGCGTCGCAAATCGGCCACGAGATTTACGCGAGTAATTGCAGGAGTTCGACCGCTTTGTTTTCACGAGCTACACGTTGCAAACGAAGCAGTAATTTTCCAAGATGGCGTGGTAAGTGGAAAGCGAACGATTTTCTGAATCGAATGATATAAAATATGACGAGATTCAGTGTGTTTTTGGCAGAATTTTGTTCACTCGAAGTTAGAGTATAATTTCAAGAAATGTTTTTGTCGTGTGTTTAGTTTCTGCGCCCTGACTGGACTAACAAATATTACCAAAAATGATCACTACACATTGATAAAAGAAGCAATGATCTTTCGTTTGATATACAATTTAGCCTGTGGCGACATTTTTTTCATGTATTTTGCGACGATTTTCGTGCGCGCGATTTCAACTTTTTTGGCCATGTCTTTCGGCTTTACATACATGTACGCAGAACATGTATTTCATTATGCACACAAGCACATGTGTACATGTGCTGGATATGCACTAGATGCGATGGTGATTGCACAGTAGCCTTATTTATATGATAAAGTTAGGTTTCTTTCATGTATAAAAACGACTTAGGCCTTTGTTTTTGTTCAAAATTATAACAAATTGTTTAATAATAATACATTTAGTTACTACTATTATTGTGCTAAACTTCATAGTTCCTATTTCTGTCTTCCAATATGTTTCTTATACTAGGTAGCACTCGTCCACCACCATGGCCATGCCCACCACCATGCCCACCGCAGCCATCGCAGCCATTGCCAGCATGTCAGGAGCCTCTACAGAAGGCCAAAGGCAACTCTTGTCCTTGGATATTCTCTCACAAAGTATCTCAAAGAGAACATCACTACAGTTGGTTGATTTGCAGGTAGTGACTCATCGCGGTACTACAATTTCTGACCTTAGAAAGTATCTGCTTCATCAGCATGACATCTGCTCTTATTCCTCCATGGCCGGACATTGTATTTGTAATTATTCATGTTGGGACAAATGATCTAGAGTTGGGTTTCCAAAGAAGTGTTGAAAATAGTTGAAGATTTAAATGTACTGGTGGATATGCAGCACGTGCTTTGTACATGTAGATTTAAAGGTTTTGTATTTTAGTTTTAAATAATATACATGACTTTGTGTCAGTGTTGTGCAAACGCAATGCAGCTAAAACAGATCAAAACCGAGTCTGGCCGAGTCGGGTCAGTTTGTCAAAATAATAATGCCCCAAACTATGCCAACAAAGTTTTGAGCTACAATGTAAATTTGACACAAACGGCATATAACTTTATTAATGCAGATTGTATTATTTCTATTATCAGTGATATAATTTATGTGCATTAACATTTATATTAGCAAAATTTATGTCTTATTTAAAATATTTTGTTTTTGCAATGTTAGAAGCGGGCATACATTGTAATTTAATATTTACAATAATTTAATGCCAAAGAAACTATGCCAAAAACATCAAGCAAAGATAAAACAAGCTTTATTTACTTTTATAATAAATCTCAATGGTTTGCACATTGAACATTATGCCAAAGATGAATAAGTTTTAACAATTTCAGGGTTTAATTTAACAATTTTATTCAAGCCATATAACATCAACAGGGTATGTTAATGTAAGCGATAAAATTCAAGTTTCAGATAAAAAGTGCAGTTTCTTTTATAAACCAACCTCACAATACAGATATAAATTGTTGTAAACATTTGTATTTATCAATGTTATTGTTATCAATACATTTTAAACAACGACTTCATTTGTCGCTTGTTTTTTGTTTATTTGGCTGTATACATTGTATTATGCAGGCAATAATATTATTTTTTAATCAGTCCACTGTTAAAAAGAAAAAAACCCTGAATAGCAGATAAATCCTTTTCGCTCGAGCTTACAATTAAAAAAATACACAAAAAACAACTGCGTATTGAAATGTGCATGAACTACACGTTACCACGAAGCCTTTTTCAATGACATCATTTTCGACCAATGAGGGCGCAGGAAGACTATGGACTGTCATGGCGGGATGTTCCGTTTGTTAATTTATTGAGAAGGTTATAATTTTCTGCGCCCTGACTGGACTAAGTTAAATCAACCCCAAAACTACAGTTTTGTGATAGAATATGAAATTATCTTTAACATCAGTGTAAAATTGGGTTGTGGCCGCTGCCAGAAGATGGACAAAATTCGTCTTTTTTTAAAGGTCAATTTGTTGGTTCGGGATCTTTTTTTACGTTATAAATTTCACCCTCTAAATGTCATATAATTTCCAATCTGATTTGATAATATAACAAAATGTTTCCTTATCCAAAAGAAAATATACATAATATTGACAGCCAGTGAATAAAACGGATGTTTCGGACCAAATTCCAGGCGTTGTCGCCAGCTCATTAAGTATTCAAAAACGAGGTCACGCACAAAGTGCCATGCATAAATCGCACATAAAAGAAACTGCTTTTCAGTGCGCTGCGGACTGACTGTACCATATAATAGATGTACGCGAACTTTTGCACAAGTACTTTTAACAGAAAACAAATTGGTATTCCCATCAAACTTAACCTCCGTAAATACTCTATAGTGCACTCGTGCCTTGCGGACAGACGTTGTGATGACATTACCATGGGTCACGTGACGTCGTTTTAAACGTGCAATAGATTTAATGTTTAAAAATTAATAAAAAAATCAACCGCATATGATCGGAACTTGAAGTTTGTGGGAATTGATATAATATTAAATCCATGATCTTCATTTTATCTCGTGTGCGTGAAATCCCGTGACCCTTCTTTCCGGTCGAAACCGGAAGTGGCTTATAATTTAAAAGTGGACCATAATGTGAACTTAGTTTCAACGATGTTAGTCTCTGGCTAGTAGTGCTTTTCACAAAAAAATACCGGTAACACCATAACATGTTACAGCGCCCTCTAGCGGCAGTTTGAAAACTGTTAACAATGAATAACCTGGGCCCAATTTCATAGCGCTGCTAAGCACACGCTTTTCTGCTAACCGAGCCTCCGTCTATTTCATGGGGACCGTAAGCAGTAAGCACAGCAAAAGGCACGCTTAACCTAGCGGAAAAATTTGCTTAAATCAGTGACGTAACAATAGAATCTCCATGCGCGCGCAAACGTTAGCACAAAAACGCTGGAAATAGCGCTTAAGGTTAGCAAATTTTTCTGCTAAAGTTAGCACAACTTTTCCGCTAACTGATAAGCAGCGCTATGAAATTGGGCCCAGTTGATTTGTTTTGCGAAGTTTGCTCAAATCACTGTATAACTGGTTTATATAATCAACATCTTGTTAGGAACAAGTTGGCGAAGACAAACAAATATGACGTCACTAGACCGAAAGTTACAATGAAAAGACCTTTAAACCTTAAATAATTGCTGAAAAATCAACCGCGATAGATATAATTCTTTTTTTTGCTTTAAATAGACAAGTTCAGACAGCTCTCGAGCTGTATGTTAATGACGTCACGATGACGTCATCAAGTATCAGATTGCAAGCAACTAATGATTTGTAGATTTAATCTTTGAAAATCAATATCAAATCAAATGTAACAGATCTGATTTAGATTTTAACGGGAATTGATAGAATAATCCAGGGTCTTCATATTCGTATTACATGCAAAATGACTTGACCCTTCCTTCCGGTCCAAACCGGAAGTGCCTTATAATTTGAAAGTTGAAAATGATATGAATTTACTTTCAACGATGATAGTCTCTAGGTAGCCTGCACTCTACAAACAAAGTTACCGGTGACGTCATAAATTGTTATAACGCCCTCTAGTGGCAGGTTGAAAAATGTTTAAAATGAATAATCAGTTCATTTTCGTGGAGATCAGTTTGCTCAAATCGCTTTATAATTGGTATTTATAATCAGCATCTTGTTAGGAACAAGTTGGCGGATAAAAACAAAATAATATGACGTCACTAGACCGGAAATTACAATTAAAAGACCTTTAAACATTTCTAAAAATTAACCGCGAGAGATATAATCCAATTAATAATTTAAAATTTGCAGTTTTGAAAAAATTAAATACAGAAATTTATTAAATGAAATCATAAATGTAATGAACAATACAAAAAAAAAATGCGAAAAAGCCATATGCTCTGTTCCTTGAACAGACATATCTCTAGTTTTTTTTTTATTTGTCATTTTTCCCCATAGGATTTGTACACGTTTATTCTGCCAATACACTTTGACACTTTGGTAAATCCGATCGACTTGAAACTTGGCATACACTTAGACAACCACCCAAGGACGGTCCTAGAAGAAATTCGTCGCGATTCCACCATTCAAGGTCACGTGACGTCATGTTAAAGGTAACATTTTCCCCATAGGTTTTGTACACGTTTTTCTTCAAACTGTTGACTTTGACACTTTGGTAAATCCGATCGACTTGAGACTTGGCATATACTTAGAACACCACCCACAAATGATATTGGAAGAAATTCGGCACGATTGCGTCTTTCAAGGTCACGTGACGTCACGTTAAATGTGCAAATTATTCCCCCATAGGTTTTGTACACGTTTTTCTTTAGACTATTAACTTTGACACTTTCGTAAATTTGATCGACTTCAGACTTAGCACACACCTCAACCACCAACCACAGGAGGGCCAAGGGAAAAATCGTCATGATAACGTCATCGTGGGTCATGTGACGTCACATTAAAGGTGCAGTTGTTAGGCCCCTCTATCTCTGGAAGTACAGGCCCGATTGGGGTCAAACTTGGTATGCAAGTATTCCAGGATGTGTTATAGACGAAAATCAGGTTGACGTCATGATGACATCATCGTGGGTCATGTGACGTCACATTAAAGGTGTAGTTTTTAAGACCCTCTATCTCTGGAAGTACAAGTCCAATTATGGTCAAACTTGGTATTCAGGTATTCCGAGATGTGTTATAGACGAAAATTAAGATGACATTGTGATGATATCATCGGGTGTCATGTGACGTCACATTAAAGGTTTAATTTTGCCCATAGGATTTGTACACGTTTTTTTCAACCAATATATCTTTGGCACTAAATTCGATCGACTTTAGACTTGGCACACACTTAGACCACCACCCAAATATTGAAAGTCATTTTAGACGTGCGAAACAGCTCTGTGTTTGTCCACAAACACATTTCTATTTTTTTTTTTTTTTTTTTTTTTTTTTTTAGCTGTTTCGGTTTTTCACCGAAACAGCTTTTGTAATCGTAAAAGTTTTTTTAGCTGTTTCGGCAATTCAGCCGAAACAGCTATTGTATTCGTTCTTATTTTTTTTTTTTTTTTTTTTTTTTTTTTTTCTCCTTCAGACTCCTTTCTATAGGGTTTGTACACGTTTTTTGTTCGGACAATACACTTTGGCACTTTGGTAAATCCGATCGACTTGAAACTTGGCATACACTTAGACCACCACCCACAGATGATCCTAGAAGAAATTCGTCGCGATTACGTCATTTAAGGTCACGTGACGTCACATTAAAGGTGCAATTTTTCCCCATAGGTTTTGTACACGATTTTCTTCAGACCATTGACTTTGACACTTTGGTTAATCCGACCGACTTGAGACTTGGCACACACTTAGACCACCACCCACAGATGACCCTTGAAGAAATTCGGCACGATTGCGTCATTCAAGGTCACGTGACCTGACGTTAAAGGTGCAACTTTTTTCCCCGTAGGGTTTGTACACGTTTTTCTTCAGACTATTGACTTTGACACTTTCGTGAATTTTATCGACTTCAGACTTAGCACATAACTCGACCACCATCACCAGGAGGGCCAAGGGAAAAATCGTAATAATGACGTCATCGTGGGTCATGTGACGTCACATTAAAGGTTTAGTTTTAAGGACCCTCTATCTCTAGAAGTACATGTCCGATTGGGGTCAAACTTGGTATGCAAGTATTCCAGGATGTGTTACAGACGAAAATTAAGATGACATCATGATGACATCATCGGGTATCATGTGACGTCACATTAAAGGTTCAATTTTTCTCCATAGGATTTGTACATGTTTTTTTCAACTAATTTATCTTTTGCACTTGTGTAAATCCAATCGACTTCAGACTTGGCACACACATAGACCTATAGCACACATATTGAAAGTAACGTTAGACAGTCGAAACAGCTCTGTGTTTGTCCACAAACACATGTCTAGTTTTTCTTTTTTTTTTTTTTTTTCCACTTTCAGTGTTTTTACCCATAGGATTTACACACGTTTGTTCTGCCAATACACTTTGGCACTTCGGTAAATCCGACCGACTTGAAAATTGGCATACACTTAGAATACCACCCCCAGATGTTTCTGCACGATTCCGTCATTCAAGGTCACGTGACGTCACATTAAAGGTTCACATTTTTCTCCCATTGCTTCTGTACACGTTTTTGTTTAGACTATTGACTTGACACTTTAGTAAATCCGATCGACTTGAGACTTCGCACACACTTAGACCACCATCAACAGACGGCCCTAGAAGAAATTCAGCACGATTACGTCATTCAAGGTCACGGGGCGTCACGTTAAAGTTTCTATTTTTTCCCATAGGTTTTGTACACGTTTTTCTTTAGACTATTGCCTTTGACACTTTAGTAAATCTGATCGACTTGAGACTTGGCACACACAAAAGACCACCACACACATATTGAAAGTAATTTTAGACACTCGAAACAGCTCTGTGTTTGTCCACAAACACATGTCTAGTTTTTGGCTTTTTCGCAATTTTGCGAAAAAGCCTTTGTTTTTGTTCTGATTTTTTCTTTTCTTTTTTCTTTTTTTTCTTTTTGTAACCAAAACTCCATAGACTTTGTACACGTTTTTTTGCACAAGTACTTTTACCAGAAAACAAAGTCGTATTTCCATAAAACTTAACCCAGGTGAAGGCCCTATAGCGAACTCGTGCCTAGCAGACATACGTCATGGTGACGTCATCAGGGGCCACGTGACGTCATCTTAAAGGTGTAATTGATTTAATCTTTGAAATTCAATAACAAATCAACCGCAAAAGACCGAAACTTAATTTTTGTGGCAAGAGATAGAATAATCTAGGATCTTAATTTTATCTCGTGTGCGTGAAATCACGTGACCCTTCCTTCCGGTCTAAACCGGAAGTGCCTCATAATTTGAAAGTGAAAAATGATATGAACTTACTTTCAACGATGTTAGTGTCTGGCTACAATGTATTTTTCAAAAAAAATATTGGTGACGTCATAACATGTTATAGCGCCCTCTAGCGGCAGTTTGAAAAATTGTTAAAATGAATAATCTGTTGATGTGTGTGGCGAAGTTTGCTGAAATCACTTTATAACCGGTGTATTTAATCAGCTTCATGCTAGGAACAAGTTGACGGGAAGAAAAAATTATGACGTCACCAGACCGGAAGTTAGAATGAAAAGACTCCTTTTCCTTTGAAAATTCCTAAATAATTTAACTTGACAGATACAATCTTGATTTTTGCTCTAAAGGTTAATGTAAAAGTAGTTCTCGAACTTCCCTGTGTTTTGGGGCAAAACACGAACTTGAACATACCCTGCGGCACCCTTGAAATGTAATCGTTTTGGCCTAGGTGCAAAAAGCATTGACCCCTTACGTGTGCATGGCACACGTATACTATACATGCTAGTACATGTACGTATACACTGATAGTGCATTATGTATTGAGCGTATGTATCACCACTGACATCGTTCGTGCAAGCACATGTACGCCTACCCAAGAGGACACTAGCCGCCAACCTGTGAAACAGGATGACGTCATCAAATTGCCCATGGGGAAGGGCGCCGCGTACGACAGGTAGGTAAACACGCTTTCGGCTACGCAGAATCCAACCCCGTAGACTTTGTAAACGTTGCTTGCACAATTCAAAGCACTTTTAACGGAAAAACAAAGTCGTATTCCCATAAACTTGACCCAGGTGAAGACCCAATAGTGAACTCCAGTCTCGCCGACAGACACCACGAGGAAGACGTCTTCAGGGCCACGTGACCTTATCTTAAAGGTGAATTGATTTAATCTTTGAAAATCAATAAAACATCAACCGCAAAAGACCGAAACTTGAATTTTGTGGCAATTAATAGAATAATCCAGGATCTTCATTTTATCTCGTGTGCGTGAAATCATGTGACCCTTCCTTCCGGTCAAAACCGGAAGTGCCTTATAATTTGAAAGTGAAAAATGATATGAACTTACTTTTAACGATGTTATTGTCTGGCTAGAATAAACTATTCAAAAAAATTTCGGCGACGTCATAACATGTTATAGCGCCCTCTAGCGGCAGGTTGAAAATGGTTAAAATGATTAATCTGTTGATGTGTGTTGTGAAGTTTGCTGAAATAACTTTATAACTGGTGTATATAATCAGCTTCATGCTGAGACCATATTGGGAAGGAGAAATATTTATGACGTCAACAAACCGGAAGTTACAATAAAAAATCCTTTAAACTTTAAAAAGTCGCTTAAAAATCAACCGCTATAGATATAATCCAGACTTTTGCTTCAAATAGCAAAGTTAAGACTGATCTCGAGTTTCTGTTAATTACGTCACAATGACGTCATCAAGTGTCAGATTACAAGCAACCAAATATTTCTAAATTTAATCTTTGAAAATCAATATAAAATCAACTGTAATAGATCTGATTTAGATTTTTAAGGAAATTGATAGATTAATCCATGGTCTTCATAATTTGTATTACATGCAAAACGACCTGAAACTTCCTTCCGGTCCAAACCGGAAGTGCCTTATAATTTAAAAGTGGAAAACGATGCTAACTTGCTTTCAACGACGTTAGGCGCTGGCTAGGTTGTAAGTAACAACAAAGTTAACAGTGACTTCATAAAATGATAAAGCGCCCTCTAGCGTCATGTTGACAAATGTTACGTCATATTACGATTATATTTGAATTATTACGTTTTTAGACGTTGAAGGCATATCTCAGCAAAGGATCGTGTTAACATAACACCTCATTGTGTGTTGTTAGGTGATAGATAGTTGCACACAAAGTTCACAAACGTGTGACGTCATCGTTTTAATCAGTTTGAATTAATTTTAATCTGTTTAAATTAACTTAAATTCGTTTCCAATGATTTTAAATTGTTTTGATGGTATAAAAGTTCAATTTTTGAAATATTTAATCAAAAAAATTGAGAATGCGAAAAAGCCCTATGTTCTGTTCCTCGAACAGACGTAGTTCTAGTTAGCTGTTTCGGTTTTTCACCGAAACAGCTATTGTTTTCGTTCTGGTTTTTTTTTTTTTTTTTTTTTTTTTTTTTTTTTTTTAGCTGTTTCGGTTTTTCACCGAAACAGCTTTTGTAATCGTTAAAGTTTTTTTTTTTCTTTTTTTTTTTTTTTTTTTTTTTCTTTTTTTTTTTTTTCTTTTTCAGACTTTTCTCCATAGGATTTGCACACGTTTATTCAGACAATACACTTTGACACTTTGGTAAATCCGATGGATTTGAGACTTGGCATACACTTAGACAACCACCCAAGGACGGTCCTAGAAGAAATTCGTCGCGATTACGTCATTCAAGGTCACGTGACTTTGCGTTAAAGGTGAAATTTTCCCCATAGGTTTTGTACACGTTTTTCTTCAGACTATTGAATTTGACACTTCGGTAAATCCGACCGACTTGAAACTTGGCATGCCCTTAGAACACCACCCCCAGATGTTCCTGAAAGAAATTTGGCACGATTGCGTCATTGAACGTCACGTGACGTCACGTTAAATGTGCACATTTTTCTCCCATTGGTTTTGTACACGTTTTTCTTTAGACTATTGACTTTGACACTTTAGTACACCCGATCGACTTAAGACTTGGCACACACTTAGACCACCATCCACAGACGGTCCTAGAAAAAAATCGGCACGATTACGTCATTCAAGGTCACGGAGCGTCACGTTAAAGGTTCAATTTTCCCCCATAGGTTTTGTACACGTTTTTCTTTAGACTGTTGACTTTGACACTTTCGTAAATTTGATCGACTTGAGACTTGGCACACACATAGACCACCACACACACATATTGAAAGTAATGTAAGACACTCGAAACAGCTCTGTGTTTGTCCACAAACACATGTCTAGTTTTTTTTTGCCTTTTGTTCTCCATAGGATTTGTACACGTTTGTTCAGACAATACACTTTGACACTTTGGTAAATCCGATAGACTTGAGACTTGGCATACACTTAGACAACCACCCAAGGACGGTCCTAGAAGAAATTCGTCGCGATTACGTCATTCAAGGTCACGTGACTTAGCGTTAAAGGTGAAATTTTCCCCATAGGTTTTGTACACGTTTTCCTTCAGACCTTTGACTTTGACACTTTGGTAAATCCGACCGACTTGAAACTTGGCATACACTTAGAACACCACCCCTAGATGTTTCTGAAAAAAATTCGGCACGATTGCGTCATTCAAGGTCACGTGACGTCACATTAAAGGTGCACATTTTTCACCCATAGGTTTTGTACACGTTTATGTTTAGACTGTTGACTTTGACACTGTAGTAAATCCGATCGACTTGAGACTTGGCACACACTTAGACCACCATCTACAGACGGCCCTAAAAGAAATTTGGCACGATTACGTCATTCAAGGTTACGGGGCGTCACGTTAAAGTTTCATTTTTCCCCATAGATTTTGTACACGTTTTTCTTTAGACTATTGCCGTTGACACTTTAGTAAATCTGATCGACTTGAGACTTGGCACACACATAGACCACCACACACACATATTGAAAATAATGTAAGACACTCGAAACAGCTCTGTGTTTGTCCACAAACACATGTCTAGTTTCTTCTTCTTCTTCTTCTTCTTGTTCTTGGCAATAAATCGCATAGACTTTGTACACGTTTCATTCTGGCGGTCACTTTTGTCATTGAAGAGACTTCAATGTCATTGAAACTTTGCACATACTCAGAACTCATACTGAGCTAGTGCCTAAAACTCGGATGTCATCATGACGTCATCACGTGACACGTGACGTCATCTTAAACTTTTAATAATTTAATCTTTGAAAATCAATACAAAATCTACCGCGAATGACCGTAACTAGATGTTTGTGGGAATCGATAGAATAATTAAGGATCTTCATTTTATCTCGTGTGCGTAAAATCACGTGACCCTTCCTTCCGGTCCAAACCGGAAGTGACTTATAATTTGAAAGTGGAAAATGATTTGAACTTACTTTCAACGATGTTAGTCTCTAGCGGGGCTGCGCTCTCCAAAAAAGTGACCGGTGACATCATAAATCGTTTTAGCGCCCTCTAGCGGCAGGTTGAAAAATGTTTAAAATGAATAATCAGTTGATGTGTGTGGCGAAGTTTGTTCAAATCACTTTATAACTGATGTATATAATCAGCTTCATGATAGGAACAGGTTGACGGAAAGAAAAAAATATGACGTCACCAGACCGGAAGTTATAATGAAAATACCTCTTTTCCTTTAAAAATTCATAAAAAATTAACCCTGACAGATATAATCTTGTTTTTTGCTCTAAAGGTTAATGTAAAAGTACTTCTCAAACTTCCCTGTGTTTTGTAGCAAAAGGCGAACTTGGACATACCCTGAGACACCCTTGAAATTTCATGTTTTATGTCCTTGATTGCAAGGCGCAAGTATACGTGTACATTGTATTGAGCGTACGTGTACATACGATGTCAGTACGCTCCATACATTGTACAATAGAGAAGGGAAGGCGGGACACTGGTATCCATTTGTACGGTGACATGTGAAACACGAGAGTCATCAACATAGGCCATGAGGAAGGGCGCCGCTTACGGCAGGTAGGTAAACGTTCCTTCGGCAACGCAAAACTACACGTGAATTATACCATATAATAGATGTACGCGAACTTTTGCACAAGTACTTTTAACAGAACACAAATTGGTATTCTCATCAAACTTAACCTCCGTAAATACTCTATAGTGCACTCGTACCTTGTGGACAGGCGTCGTGATGACGTCATCATGGGTCACGTGACTCGTCTTAAACGTGCAATAGATTTAATGTTTGAAAATTAATACAAAATCAACCGCGTATGATCGGAGCTTAAAGTTTGTGGGAATTGATATAATATTAAATCCAGGATCTTCATTTTATCTCATGTGCGTAAATCCCGTGACCCTTCCTTTGGGTCGAAACCGGAAGTGGCTTATAATTTGAAAGTGGACCATAATGTGAACTTAGTTTCAACGATGTTAGTCTCTGGCTAGTAGTGCTTTTCACAAAAAATACCGGTGACGTCATAACATGTTACAGCGGCAGGTTGAAAACTGTTAAAATGAATAATCAGTTGATATGTGTGCTCAAATCACTTTATATCTGGTGTATATAATCGTCTTCATGTTAGGAACAAGTTGGCGGAGAGAATTAAATATGACGTCACTAGACCGGAAGTTACAATGAAAAGACCTTTCAACCTTAAATAATTGCTGAAAAATCAACCGCGATAGATATAATTCTTTTTTTGCTTTAAATAGACAAGTTCAGACAGCTCTCGAGCTTTATGTTAATGACGTCACGATGACGTCATCAAGTATCAGATCACAAGCAACTAATGATTTGTAGATTTAATCTTTGAAAATCAATATAAAATCAACTGTAACAGATCTGATTTAGATTTTAACGGAAATTGATAGAACAATCCAGGGTCTTTATATTTCGTATTACATGCAAAATGACTTGACCCTTTCTTCCGGTCCAAACCGGAAGTGCCTTATAATTTGAAAGTTCAAAATGATATGAACTTACTTTCAACGATGATAGTCTCTGGCTAGGCTGCACTCACACAAAAGTTACCGATGACGTCATAAATTGTTATAGCGCCCTCTAGTGGCAGGTTGCAAAATGTTTTAAAGGAATAATCAGTTGATGTATGTGGCAAAGTTTGCTCAAATCGCTTTATAACTGGTATTTATAAACCGCTTCTTGTTAGGAATAAGTTGGCGCGATAGATATAATCCCGATTTTTGCTTCAAATAACAAAGTTAAGACAGCTCTTGAGCGTTCTGTTAATGACGTCACGATGACGTCATCCAGTATCAAATTACAAGAAACCAATGATTACTGGATTTAATCTTCAAAAATCAATATAAAATCAACTGTAAGAGATCCGATTTTGATCTTTACAGTAATTGATAGAATAATCCATGGTCTTCATATTTCGTATACCATGCAAAATAATTTGACCCTTCCTTCCGGTCTAAACCGGAAGTGCCTGAATATCAACCGCGAGAGGTATGATCAATTACTTTTTTTTTCAATTTTTATTTTGTATACAATGGAAATTAAATGAACAGAATCATAAATGTAATGAACAATGAAAAAAAATGCGAAAAAGCCATATGCTCTGTTCATAGAACAGACATATTTCTAGTTAGCTGTTTCGGTTTTTCACCGAAACAGCTTTTGTAATCGTTAAAGTTTTTTTTTTTTTTTTTTTTTTTTTAGCTGTTTCGGTTTTTCACCGAAACAGCTTTTGTTTTCGTTAAAGTTTTTTTTTTTAGCTGTTTCGGTTTTTCACCGAAACAGCTATTGTTTTCGTTCTGGTTTTTTTTTTTTTTTTTTTTTTTTTTTTTTTTTTTTTTTTTTTAGCTGTTTCGGTTTTTCACCGAAACAGCTTTTGTTTTCGTTAAAGTTTTTTTTTTTCTTTTTTTTCTTTTTAGCTGTTTCGGTTTTTCACCGAAACAGCTTTTGTTTTCGTTAAAGTTTTTTTTTTTCTTTTTTTTTTACTCCTTTTTCAGACTTTTCTTCATAGGATTTGTACACGTTTGTTCAGACAGGCCACTTAGGTACTTTGGTAAATCCGATCGACTTGAGACTTGGCATACATTTAGACAACCACACAAGGACGGTCCTAGAAGAAATTCGCCGCGATTACGTCACTCAAGGTCACGTGACTTTGCGTTAAAGGTGAAATTTTGCCCATAGGTTTTGTACACGTTTTTCTTAAGACTATTGTCTTTGACACTTTGGTGAATTCGACCGACTGGAAACTTGGCATACTCATAGAACACCATCCCCCGATGTTCCTAAAAAAAAAATTGGCACGATTGCGTCATTCAAGGTCACGTGACGTCACGTTAAAGGTTGAATTTTTCCCCCATAGGTTTTGTACACGTTTTTCTTTAGACTATTGCCTTTGACACTTTAGTAAATCTGATCGACTTGAGACTTGGCACACACAAAAGACCACCACACACATTATTGAAAGTAATTTTAGACACTCGAAACAGCTCTGTGTTTGTCCACAAACACATGTCTAGTTTGTTTTTTTGTTTTTCAGATTTTTCTTCATAGGATTTGCACACGTTTGTTCAGACAGGGCACTTTGACACTTTGGGAAATCCGATCGACTTGAAACTTGGCATACATTTAGACAACCATCCAAGGACGGTCCTAAAAGAAATTTGTCACGATTACGTAGTTCAAGGTCACGTTACCTCACGTTAAAGGTGAAAATTTCCCCATAGGTTTTGTACACGTTTTTCTTCAGACTATTGACTTTGGCACTTCGGTAAATCCGACCGACTTGAAACTTGGCATACACTTAGAACACCACCCCCAGATGTTTCTGAAAGAAATTCGGCACGATTGCGTCATTCAAGGTCACGTGACGTCACATTAAAGGTTCACATTTTTCTCCCATTGGTTTTGTACACGTTTTTCTTTAGACTATTGACTTTGACACTTTAGTAAATCCGATCGACTTGAGACTTGGCACACACTTAGACCACCATCCACAGACGGCCCTAGAATAAATTCGGCACGATTACGTCATTCAAGGTCACGGGGCGTCACGTTAAAGTTTCTATTTTTTCCCCATAGGTTTTGTACACGTTTTTCTTTAGACTATTGCCTTTGACACTTTAGTAAATCTGATCGACTTGAGACTTGGCACACACACAAGCCCATCACACACATATTGAAAGACACTCGAAACAGCTCTGTGTTTGTCCACAAACACATGTCTAGTTTTTTTTAGCTGTTTCGGTTTTTCACCGAAACAGCTATTGTTTTCGTTCTGGTTTTTTTTTTTATTTTTTTTCTTTTTTTTTTTTTTTTTTAGCTGTTTCGGTTTTTCACCGAAACAGCTTTTGTTTTCGTTAAAGTTTTTTTTTTTCTTTTTTTTTTTTTTTTTTTTTTTTTTCCTTTTTTTTTTTTCCACTTTCAGTGTTTTTACCCATAGGATTTACACACGTTTGTTCTGCCAATACACTTTGGCACTTTGGTGATTCCAATCTACTTGAGACTTGGTGTACACTTAGACCTCCACCCACAGATGGTCCTAGAAGAAATTTGGCTCGATTGCGTCATTCAAGGTCACGTGACGTCACGTTAAAGGTTTAATTTTCCCCATAGGGTTTGTACACGTTTTTCTTTAGACTATTGACTTTGGCACTTCGGTAAATCCGACCGACTTGAAACTTGGCATACACTTAGAACACCACCCCCCAGATGTTTCTGAAAGAAATTCGGCACGATTGCGTCATTCAAGGTCACGTGACGTCACATTAAAGGTTCACATTTTACTCCCATTGGTTTTGTACACGTTTTTCTTTAGACTATTGACTTTGACACTTTAGTAAATCCGATCGACTTGAGACTTGGCACACACTTAGACCACCATCAACAGACGGCCCTAGAATAAATTCGGCACGATTACGTCATTCAAGGTCACGGGGCGTCACGTTAAAGTTTCAATTTTTGTCCCATAGGTTTTGTACACGTTTTTCTTTAGACTATTGCCTTTGACACTTTAGTAAATCTGATCGACTTGAGACTTGGCACACACAAAAGACCACCACACACATATTGAAAGTAATTTTAGACACTCGAAACAGCTCTGTGTTTGTCCACAAACACATGTCTAGTTTTTCTTTTTTTTTCTTTGCCTTTTGTTCTCCATAGGATTTGTACACGTTTGTTCAGACAATACACTTTGACACTTTGGAAAATCCGATCGACTTGAAACTTGGCATACACTTAGAACACCACCCCTAGATGTTTCTGAAAGAAATTCGGCACGATTGCGTCATTCAAGGGCACGTGACGTCACATTAAAGGTGCACATTTTTCTCCCATTAGTTTTGTACACGTTTTTGTTAAGACTGTTGACTTTGACACTTTAGTAAATCCGATCGACCTGAGACTTGGCACACACTTAGACCACCATCCACAGACGGCTCTAAAAGAAATTTGGCACGATTACGTCATTCAAGGTCACGGGGCGTCACGTTAAAGGTACAATTTTTTCCCCATAGATTTTGTACACGTTTTTCTTTAGACTATTGCCGTTGACACTTTAGTAAATCTGATCGACTTGAGACTTGGCACACACAAAAGACCACCACACACATATTCAAAGTAATTTTAGACACTCGAAACAGCTCTGTGTTTGTCCACAAACACATGTCTAGTTTTTTTTTTTTTTTTTTCCTCCTTCAGACTTTTCTCCATAGGATTTGCACACGTTTATTCAGACAATACACTTTGACACTTTGGTAATTCCGATCGACTTGATACTTGGCATACATTTAGACAACCACCCAAAGACGGTCCTCGAAGAAATTCGTCGCGATTACGTCATTCAAGGTCACGTGACTTCGCGTTAAAGGTGAAATTTTCCCCATAGGTTTTGTACACGTTTTTCTTCAGACTATTGACTTTTGACACTTTAGTAAATCCGACCGACTTGAAACTTGGCATACACTTAGAACACCACCCCTAGATGTTTCTGAAAGAAATTCGGCACGATTGCGTCATTCAAGGGCACGTGACGTCACATTAAAGGTGCACATTTTTCTCCCATTAGTTTTGTACACGTTTTTGTTAAGACTGTTGACTTTGACACTTTAGTAAATCCGATCGACCTGAGACTTGGCACACACTTAGACCACCATCCACAGACGGCTCTAAAAGAAATTTGGCACGATTACGTCATTCAAGGTCACGGGGCGTCACGTTAAAGTTTCATTTTTCCCCATAGATTTTGTACACGTTTTTCTTTAGACTATTGCCGTTGACACTTTAGTAAATCTGATCGACTTGAGACTTGGCACACACAAAAGACCACCACATACACAATGAAAGTAACTTTGGACACTCGAAACAGCTCTGTGTTTGTCCACAAACACATGTCTAGTTAGCTGTTTCGGTTTTTCACCGAAACAGCTTTTGTAATCGTTAAAGTTTTTTTTTTTTTTTTTTTTTTTTAGCTGTTTCGGTTTTTCACCGAAACAGCTCTTGTAATCGTTAAAGTTTTTTTTTTTTTTTAGCTGTTTCGGTTTTTCACCGAAACAGCTATTTGTTTTCGTTCTGGTTTTTTTTTTTTTTTTTTTTTTTAGCTGTTTCGGTTTTTCACCGAAACAGCTTTTGTTTTCGTTAAAGTTTTTTTTTTTCTTTTTTTTCTTTTTTGTCACTTTTCCCCATAGGATTTGTACACGTTTTTTCAGCCAATACACTTTGACACTTTAGTAAATCCGATCGACTTGAAACTTGGCACACAGTTGAACCATCACCCAAGGATGGTCCTAGAACAAATTCGTCGCGATTACGTAATTCCTGGTCACGTGACGTCACGTTAAAGGTGCAATTTTGCCCCATAGGTTTTGTACACGTTTTTCTTCAGACTATTGAATTTGACAGTTTGGTAAATCCGATTGACTTGAAACTTAGCACACACCTCGACCACCATCCTCAGGAGGGTCAAGTGAAAACTCGTGATGATGACGTCATCGTGGGTCATGTGACGTCACATTAAAGGTGCAGTTTTTAAGACCCTATATCTCTGGAAGTACACGTCCGATTGGGGTCAAAGTTGGTTTGCAAGTATTCCAGGGTGTGCTATAGACGAAAATAAAATGACATCATGATGACGTCATCGTGGGTCATGTGACGTCACATTAAAGGTTCAGTTTTAAGACCCTCTATCTCTAGAAGTACATGTCCGATTGGGGTCAAACTTGGTATGCAAGTATTCCAGGATGTGTTACAGATAAAAATTAAGATGACATGATGACATCATCGAGTATCATGTGACGTCACATTAAAGGTTCAATTTTCCCCATAGGATTTGTACACGTTTTTTCAACTAATATATATTTGGTACTTGTGTAAATCCAATCCAAGGATTTGTACACGTTTTTTCTGGCATAGCACTTTGACACTTTGGTAAATCCGATCGACTTGAAACTTGGCATACATTTAGATAACCACCCAAAGACGGTCCTAGAAGAAATTCGGCCCGATTACGTCATTCAAGGTCACATGGCGTCGCGTTAAAGGTGAAATTTTTCCCATAGGTTTTGTACACGATTTTTTTCAGACTAATGAATTTGACACTTTGGTAAATCCGATCGACTTGAGACTCGGCATACACTTAGAACACCACCCACAAATGATATTGGAAGAAATTCGGCAAGATTGCGTCTTTCAAGGTCACGTGATGTCATGGTTAAATGTGCAAATTATTCCCCCATAGGTTTTGTACACGTTTTTCTTTAGACTATTAACTTTGACACTTTCGTAAATTTGATCGACTTGAGACTTAGCACACACCTCAACCACCATCCCCAGGAGGGCCAAGAAGAAAAAAATCGTCATGATGACGTCATCATGGGTCATGTGACGTCACATTAAAGGTGCAGTTGTTAGGCCCCTCTATCTCTGGAAGTACAGGCCCGATTGGGGTCAAACTTGGTATGCAAGTATTCCAGAATGTGTTATAGACGAAAATCAGGGTGACGTCATGAGGACATCATCGTGGGTCATGTGACGTCACATTAAAGGTGTAGTTTTTAAGACCCTCTATCTCTGGAAGTACAATTCCAATTAGGGTCAAACTTGATATTCAGGTATTCCGGGATGTGTTATAGACGAAAATTAAGATGACATTGTAATGATATCATCGGGTGTCATGTGACGTCACATTAAAGGTTTAATTTTCCCCATAGGATTTGTACACGTTTTTTTCAACCAATATATCTTTGGCACTAAATTCGATCGACTTTAGACTTGCCACACACTTAGACCACCACCCAAATATTAAAAGTCATTTTCGACATGCGAAACAGCTCTGTGTTTGTCCACAAACACATTTCTAGTTTTTTAGCTGTTTCGGTTTTTCACCGAAACAGCTTTTGTTTTCGTTCTGGTTTTTTTTTTTTTTTTTTTTTTTTTTTTTTTTTTTTTTTTTTTTTTAGCTGTTTCGGTTTTTCACCGAAACAGCTTTTGTAATCGTTAAAGTTTTTTTTTTTCTTTTTTTTTTTTTTCTCCTTTTTCAGACTTTTCTCCATAGGATTTGTACACGTTTGTTCAGACAGGTCACTTAGGTACTTTAGTAAATCCGATCGACTTGAGACTTGGCATACATTTAGACAACCACCCAAGGACGGTCCTAGAAGAAATTCGTTGCGATTACGTCACTCAAGGTCACGTGACTTTGCGTTAAAGGTGAAATTTTCCCCATAGGTTTTATACACGTTTATCTTTAGACTATTGACTTTGACACTTTGGTAAATCCGACCGACTTAAAACTTGGCATACACATAGAACACCACCCCCAGATGTTTCTGAAAAAGAAATTCGGCACGATTTCGTCATTTAAGGTCACGTGACGTCACATTAAAGGTTCACATTTTTCTCCCATTGGTTTTGTACACGTTTTTCTTTAGACTATTGACTTTGACACTTTAGTAAATCCGATCGACTTGAGACTTGACACACACTGAGACCACCATCCACAGACGGCCCTAGAAGAAATTCGGCACGATTAGGTCATTCAAGGTCACGGGGCGTCACGTTAAAAGTTCAATTTTCCCCCATAGGTTTTGTACACGTTTTTCTTAAGACTATTGACTTTGACACTTTAGTAAATCTGATCGACTTGAGACTTGGCACACACAAAAGACCATCACACACAAATTGAAAGACACTCGAAACAGCTCTGTGTTTGTCCACAAACACATGTCTAGTTTTTTTTTTTTTTTCTTTGCCTTTTTTTCCCCATAGGATTTGTACACGTTTGTTCAGACAATACACTTTGACACTTTGGGAAATCCGATCGACTTGAAACTTGGCATACACTTAGACAACCACCCAAGGACGGTCCTAGAAGAAATTCGTCGCGATTACGTCATTCAAGGTCACGTGACTTCGCGTTAAAGGTTAAATTTTCCCCATAGGTTTTGTACACGTTTTCCTTCAGACCTTTGACTTTGACACTTTGGTAAATCCGACCGACTTGAAACTTGGCATACACTTAGAACACCACCCCTAGATGTTTCTGAAAAAAATTCGGCACGATTGCGTCATTCAAGGTCACGTGACGTCACATTAAAGGTGCACATTTTTCACCCATAGGTTTTGTACACGTTTATGTTTAGACTGTTGACTTTGACACTGTAGTAAATCCGATCGACTTGAGACTTGGCACACACTTAGACCACCATCTACAGACGGCCCTAAAAGAAATTTGGCACGATTACGTCATTCAAGGTCACGGGGCGTCACGTTAAAGTTTCATTTTTCCCCATAGATTTTGTACACGTTTTTCTTTAGACTATTGCCGTTGACACTTTAGTAAATCTGATCGACTTGAGACTTGGCACACACATAGACCACCACACACACATATTGAAAATAATGTAAGACACTCGAAACAGCTCTGTGTTTGTCCACAAACACATGTCTAGTTTTTTTTTTTTTTTTTTTTTTTTTTTGCCTTTTGTTCTCCATAGGATTTGTACACGTTTGTTCAGACAATACACTTTGATACTTTGGTAAATCCGATGGACTTGAGACTTGGCATACACTTAGACAACCACCCAAGGACGGTCCTAGAAGAAATTCGTCGCGATTACGTCATTCAAGGTCACGTGACTTAGCGTTAAAGGTGAAATTTTCCCCATAGGTTTTGTACACGTTTTTCTTCAGACTATTGAATTTGACACTTTGGTCAATCCGACCGACTTGAAACTTGCCATACACTCAGAAGACCACCACCAGATGTTTCTGAAAGAAATTCAGCACGATTGCGTCATTCAAGGTCACGTGACGTCAAGTTAAAGGTTTAATTTGTCCCCCATAGGTTTTGTACACGTTTTTCTTTAGACTCTTGACTTTGACACTTAGTTAATCCGATCGACTTGAGACTTGGCACACACATAGACCACCATCCACAGACGGTCGTAGGAGAAATTTGGCACGATTACGTCATTCAAGGTTACGGGGTGTCACGTTAAAGGTTCAATTTTCCCCCATAGGTTTTGTACACGTTTTTCTTTAGACTATTGACTTTGACACTTTAGTAAATCTGATCGACTTGAGACTTGGCACACACAAAAGATTACCACATACATATTGAAAGTAATTTTAGACACTCGAAACAGCTCTGTGTTTGTCCACAAACACATGTCTAGTTTTTTTTTTTTTTTTTTTTTTTTTTTTTCCTCTTTCAGACTTTTCTCCATAGGATTTGCACACGTTTTTTCAGACAATACACTTTGACAGTTTAGTAATTCCGATCGACTTGAGACTTGGCATACATTTAGACAACCACCCAAAGACGGTCCTAGAAGAAATTCGTCGCGATTACGTCATTCAAGGTCACGTGACTTCGCGTTAAAGGTGAAATTTTTCCCATAGGTTTTGTACACGTTTTTCTTCAGACTATTGACTTTGACACTTTAGTAAATCCGACCGACTTGAAACTTGGCATACCCTTAGAACACCACCCCCAGATGTTCCTGAAAGAAATTCGGCACAATTGCGGCATTCAAGGTCACGTGACGGCACCTTAAAGTTTCAATTTTCCCCCCATAGGTTTTGTACACGTTTTTCCTCAGACTATTGACTTTGGCACTTTGGTAAATCCGATCAACTTGAGACTTGGCATACCTTTAGAACATCACTCATAGATGGTTCTGAAAGAAATTCGGCACGATTGCGTCATTCAAGGTCATGTGACGTCACGTTAAAGGTTCAATTTGTCTCCCATAGGTTTTGTACACGTTTTTCTTTAGACTATTGACTTTGACACTTTCGTAAATTTGATCGACTTGAGACTTGGCACACACATAGACAACCACACACACATATTGAAAATAATGTAAGACACTCGAAACAGCTCTGTGTTTGTCCACAAACACATGTCTAGTTTCTTTTTTTTTTTTTCCTCTTTCAGACTTTTCTCCATAGGATTTGCACACGTTTTTTCAGACAATACACTTTGACAGTTTAGTAATTCCGATCGACTTGAGACTTGGCATACACTTAGACAACCACCCAAGGACAGTCCTAGAAGAAATTCGTCGCGATTACGTCATTCAAGGTCACGTGACTTCGCGTTAAAGGTGAAATTTTCCCCATAGGTTTTGTACACGTTTTTCTTCAGACTATTGAATTTGACACTTTGGTAAATGCGACCGACTTGAAACTTGACATACACTCAGAACACCACCACCAGATGTTTCTGAAAAAAATTCAGCACGATTGCGTCATTCAAGGTCACGTGACGTCAAGTTAAAGGTTTAATTTGTCCCCCATAGGTTTTGTACACGTTTTTCTTTAGACTATTGACTTCGACACTTAGTAAATCCGATCGACTTGAGACTTGGCACACACATAGACCACCATCCACAGACGGTCGTAGGAGAAATTTGGCACGATTACGTCATTCAAGGTCATGGGGCGTCACGGTAAAGGTTCAATTTTTTCCCATAGGTTTTGTACACGTTTTTCTTTAGACTATTGACTTTGACACTTTAGTAAATCTGATCGACTTGAGACTTGGCACACACAAAAGACCATCAACACATATTGAAAGACACTCGAAACAGCTCTGTGTTTGTCCACAAACACATGTCTAGTTTTTTTAGTTTTTTTTGTTTTTCAGATTTTTCTTCATAGGATTTGCACACGTTTGTTCAGACAGGGCACTTTGACACTTTGGGAAATCCGATCGACTTGAAACTTGGCATACATTTAGACAACCACCCAAGGACGGTCCTAAACGAAATTTGTCACGATTACGTAGTTCAAGGTCACGTTACCTCACGTTAAAGGTGAACATTTCCCCATAGGTTTTGTACACGTTTTTCTTCAGACTATTTACTTTGGCACTTCGGTAAATCCGACCGACTTGAAACTTGGCATACACTTAGAAGACCACCCCTAGATGTTTCTGAGAGAAATTCGGCACGATTGCGTCATTCAAGATCACGTGACGTCACATTAAAGGTGCCCATTTTTCTCCCATTGGTTTTGTACACGTTTTTGTTTAGACTGTTGACTTTGACACTTTGGTGAATCCGACCGACTTGAGACTTGGCACACACTTAGACCACCGTCCACAGACGGTCCTAGAAGAAATTCGGCACGATTAGGTCATTCAAGGTCACGGGGCGTCACGTTAAAGGTTCAATCTTTCCCCCATAGGTTTTGTACACGTTTTTCTTTAGACTATTACCTTTGACACTTTAGTAAATCTGATCGACTTGATACTTGGCACACACAAAAGAACACCACACACATAATGAAAGTAATTTTAGACACTCGAAACAGCTCTGTGTTTGTCCACAAACACATGTCTAGTTTTTTTTTTTTAGCTGTTTCGGTTTTTCACCGAAACAGCTTTTGTAATCGTTAAAGTTTTTTTTAGCTGTTTCGGTTTTCCACCGAAACAGCTTTTGTTTTCGTTAAAGTTTTTTTTAGCTGTTTCGGTTTTTCACCGAAACAGCTTTTGTTTTCGTTAAAGTTTTTTTTTTTCTTTTTTTTTTTTTTTTTTTTTTTTTTTTTTTTTTCCACTTTCAGTGTTTTTACCCATAGGATTTACACACGTTTGTTCTGCCAATACACTTTGGCACTTTGGTAAATCCAATCGACTTGAGACTTGGTATACACTTAGACCTCCACCCACAGATGGTCCTAGAAGAAATTTGGCTTGATTGCGTCATTCAAGGTCACGTGACGTCACGTTAAAGGTTTAATTTTCCCCATAGGGTTTGTACACGTTTTTCTTTAGACTATTGACTTTGGCACTTCGGTAAATCCGACCGACTTGAAACTTGGCATACACTTAGAACACCACCCCCCAGATGTTTCTGAAAAAAATTCGGCACGATTGCGTCATTCAAGGTCACGTGACGTCACATTAAAGGTTCACATTTTACTCCCATTGGTTTTGTACACGTTTTTCTTTAGACTATTGACTTTGACACTTTAGTAAATCCGATCGACTTGAGACTTGGCACACACTTAGACCACCATCAACAGACGGCCCTAGAATAAATTCGGCACGATTACGTCATTCAAGGTCACGGGGCGTCACGTTAAAGTTTCAATTTTTGTCCCATAGGTTTTGTACACGTTTTTCTTTAGACTATTGCCTTTGACACTTTAGTAAATCTGATCGACTTGAGACTTGGCACACACAAAAGACCACCACACACATATTGAAAGTAATTTTAGACACTCGAAACAGCTCTGTGTTTGTCCACAAACACATGTCTAGTTTTTCTTTTTTTTTTTTTTCCTTTTTTTTTTCTTCCACTTTCAGTGTTTTTACCCATAGGATTTACACACGTTTGTTCTGCCAATACACTTTGGCACTTTGGTGATTCCAATCGACTTGAGACTTGGTGTACACTTAGACCTCCACCCACAGATGGTCCTAGAAGAAATTTGGCTTGATTGCGTCATTCAAGGTCACGTGACGTCACTTTAAAGGTTTAATTTTCCCCATAGGTTTTGTACACGTTTTTGTTCAGACTATTGACTTTGGCACTTCGGTAAATTCGACCGACTTGAAACTTGGCATACCCTTAGAACACCACCCCCAGATGTTTCTGAAAGAACTTCGGCACGATTGCGTCATTCAAGGTCACGTGACGTCACATTAAAGGTTCACATTTTTCTCCCATTGGTTTTGTACACGTTTTTGTTTAGACTATTGACTTTAACACTTTAGTACATCCGATCGACTTGAGACTTGGCACACACTTAGACCACCATCCACAGACGGCCCTAGAAGAAATTCGGCACGATTACGTCATTCAAGGTCACGGGGCGTCACGTTAAAGTTTCAATTGTTTCCCATAGGTTTTGTACACGTTTTTCTTTAGACTATTGCCTTTGACACTTTAGTAAATCTGATCGACTTGAGACTTGGCATACACTTAGACCACCATCCCTAGGAGGTCCAAGAGAAAAATTATCACAATGACGTCATCGTGGGTCATGTGACGTCACATTTAAGGTGTATTTTTTAAGACCCTCTATCTCTGGTAGTACAAGTCCGATTGGGGTCAAACTTGGTATGCAAGTATTCAAGGGTGTGTTATAGACACAAATTAAGATAACATCATGATTACGTCATCGTTGGTCATGTGACGTCTCATTAAAGGTTCAATTTTCCCCATTGGTTTTGTACACGTTTTTATTCAGACTATTGAATTTGACACTTTGGTAAATCCGAGAGACTCGAGACTTAGTACACACCTCGACCACCATCCCCAGGAGGGCCAAGGAAAACATCGTCAGGATGACGTCATCGTTGGACATGTGACGTCATATTAAAGGTGTAGTTCTTAAAACCCTCTATCTCTGGAAGTACAGGTCCGATTTGGGTCATACTTGGTATGCAAGTAATCAGGGATTGTTATAGACGAAAATTAAGATGAAGTAATTATGACGTCATCGTGGGTAACGGAACGTCATATTAAAGGTGTAGTTTTCCCCAAAGGATTTGTACACGTTTTTTTGTCAACCAATATATCTTTGGCACTTGGGTAAGTCAGATTGACTTCAGCTTTGCGACACACTTAGACCACCACCCACTTATTACAAAACAAATTAGACATCCGAAACAGCTCTGTGTTTGTCCACAAACACATTTCTAGTTTTTCTTTTTTAGCTGTTTCGGTTTTTCACCGAAACAGCTCTTGTAATCGTTAAAGTTTTTTTTTTTTTTTTTTTTTTTTTAGCTGTTTCGGTTTTTCACCGAAACAGCTTTTGTAATCGTTAAAGTTTTTTTTTTTCTTTTTTTTTTTTTTTTTTTTTTTCTTTTTTTTTTTTTTCTTTTTCAGACTTTTCTCCATAGGATTTGCACACGTTTATTCAGACAATACACTTTGACACTTTGGTAAATCCGATGGATTTGAGACTTGGCATACACTTAGACAACCACCCAAGGACGGTCCTAGAAGAAATTCGTCGCGATTACGTCATTCAAGGTCACGTGACTTTGCGTTAAAGGTGACATTTTCCCCATAGGTTTTGTACACGTTTTTCTTCAGACTATTGAATTTGACACTTTGGTAAATCCGACCGACTTGAAACTTGGCATGCCCTTAGAACACCACCCCCAGATGTTCCTGAAAGAAATTTGGCACGATTACGTCATTGAACGTCACGTGACGTCACGTTAAAGGTGCACATTTTTCTCCCATTGGTTTTGTACACGTTTTTCTTTAGACTATTGACTTTGACACTTTAGTAAATCCGATCGACTTAAGACTTGGCACACACTTAGACCACCATCCACAGACGGACCTAGAAAAAAATCGGCACGATTACGTCATTCAAGGTCACGGAGCGTCACGTTAAAGGTTCAATTTTCCCCCATAGGTTTTGTACACGTTTTTCTTTAGACTGTTGACTTTGACACTTTCGTAAATTTGATCGACTTGAGACTTGGCACACACATAGACCACCACACACACATATTGAAAGTAATGTAAGACACTCGAAACAGCTCTGTGTTTGTCCACAAACACATGTCTAGTTTTTTTTTTTTTTTTTTTTTTTTTTTTTCCTCTTTCAGACTTTTCTCCATAGGATTTGCACACGTTTTTTCAGACAATACACTTTGACAGTTTAGTAATTCCGATCGACTTGAGACTTGGCATACATTTAGACAACCACCCAAAGACGGTCCTAGAAGAAATTCGTCGCGATTACGTCATTCAAGGTCACGTGACTTCGCGTTAAAGGTGAAATTTTTCCCATAGGTTTTGTACACGTTTTTCTTCAGACTATTGACTTTGACATTTTAGTAAATCCGACCGACTTGAAACTTGGCATACCCTTAGAACACCACCCCCAGATGTTCCTGAAAGAAATTCGGCACAATTGCGGCATTCAAGGTCACGTGACGGCACCTTAAAGGTTCAATTTTCCCCCCATAGGTTTTGTACACGTTTTTCCTCAGACTATTGACTTTGGCACTTTGGTAAATCCGATCGACTTGAGACTTGGCATACCTTTAGAACATCACTCATAGATGGTTCTGAAAGAAATTCGGCACGATTGCGTCATTCAAGGTCATGTGACGTCACGTTAAAGGTTAAATTTGTCTCCCATAGGTTTTGTACACGTTTTTCTTTAGACTATTGACTTTGACACTTTCGTAAATTTGATCGACTTGAGACTTGGCACACACATAGACACTCAAGTGTGTAATGGCCTTCGATCGTGGACGGGGTATTGTCCGACCGTCTTCCCTCTTTTGTTTATACTCTAACGTTTTTTGATGATCGCCATAGGATTTGTACACGGGAAAAGATCGTGGACGTTTTGTCAATCGTGGACCCATTGTTTGACTCCCAATTCTTTTGTCCGACGACCACGATTGCCGGTCATTACACACGCAACCACACACACATATTGAAAATAATGGAAGACACTCGAAACAGCTCTGTGTTTGTCCACAAACACATGTCTAGTTTTCTTTTTTTTTTTTTTTTTTTTCAGATTTTTCTTCATAGGATTTGCACACGTTTGTTCAGACAGGGCACTTTGACACTTTGAGAAATCCGATCGACTTGAAACTTGGCATACATTTAGACAACCACCCAAGGACGGTCCTAAAAGAAAATTGTCACGATTACGTAGTTCAAGGTCACGTGACCTCACGTTAAAGGTTAAAATTTCCCCATAGGTTTAGTACACGTTTTTCTTCAGACTATTGACTTTTGCACTTTGGTAAATCCGACCGACTTGAAACTTGGCATACACTTAGAAGACTACCCCTAGATGTTTCTGAGAAAAATTCGGCACGATTGCGTCATTCAAGGTCACGTGACGTCACATTAAAGGTGCACATTTTTCTTCCATTGGTTTTGTACACGTTTTTGTTTAGACTGTTGACTTTGACACTTTAGTAAATCCGATCGACTTGAGACTTGGCACACACTTAGACCACCATCCACAGACGGCCCTAAAAGAAATTTGGCACGATTACGTCATACAAGGTCACGGGGCGTCACGTTAAAGTTTCATTTTTCCCCCATAGGTTTTGTACACGTTTTTCTTTAGACTATTGACTTTGACACTAGTAAATCTGATCGACTTGAGACTTGGCACACACAAAAGACCATCACACAAATATTAAAAGACACTCGAAACAGCTCTGTGTTTGTCCACAAACACATGTCTAGTTTTTCTTTGCCTTTTGTTCTCCATAGGATTTGTACACGTTTGTTCAGACAATACACTTTGACACTTTGGAAAATCCGATCGACTTGAAACTTGGCATACACTTAGACAACCACCCAAGGACGGTCCTAGAAGAAATTCGTTGTGATTACGTCACTCAAGGTCACGTGACTTCGCGTTAAAGGTGAAATTTTCCCCATAGGTTTTGTACACGTTTTTCTTAAGACTATTGTCTTTGACACTTTGGTTAATCCGACCGACTTGAAACTTGGCATACACTTAGAACACCACCCCCAGATGTTCCTGAAAGAAATTCGGCACGATTGCGTCATTCAAGGTCACGTGACGTCACCTTAAAGATTCAATTTTCCTCCCATAGATTTTGTACACGTTTTTTTTCAGACTATTGACTTTGACACTTTCGTAAATTTGATCGACTTGAGACTTGGCACACACATAGACCACCACACACACATATTGAAAATAATGTAAGACACTCGAAACAGCTCTGTGTTTGTCCACAAACACATGTCTAGTTTTTATTTGTCATTTTTCCCCATAGGATTTGTACACGTTTTTTCTGCCAATACACTTTGACACTTTGGTAAATCCGATCGACTTGAAACTTGGCATACACTTAGACAACCACCCAAGGACGGTCCTAGAAGAAATTCGTCGCGATTCCGTAATTCAAGGTCACGTGACGTCATGTTAAAGGTATAATTTTCCCCATAGGTTTTGTACACGTTTTTCTTCAAACTATTGACTTTGACACTTTAATGAATCCGTTCAACTTAAGACTTAGCATACACCTAGAACACCACCCACAGATGGTCCTGGACGAAATTCGGCACGATTTGCGTTATTCAAGGTCACGTGACGTGACGTTAAAGGTGTACATTTTTTTCCCATAGGGTTTGTACACGTTTGTCTTCAGACTATTGACTTTGACACTTTCGTACATTTGATCGACTCGAGACTTAGCACACATCTCGACCACCATCCCCAGGAGGGCCAAGGGGAAAATCGTCATAATGACATCATCGTGGGTCATGTGACGTCACATTAAAGGTGCAGTTTTAAGGACCCGCTATCTTTGGAAATACAGGCCCGATTGGGGTCAAGCTTGGTATGCAAGTATTTCAGGATGTGTTACAGACGAAAATTAGATGACATTATGATGACGTCATCGGGTGTCATGTGACGTCACATTAAAGGTGCAGTTTATAGGACCCTCTATCTCTGGAAGTACAGGTCTGATTGGGGTCAAACTTGGTATTCATGTATTCCGGGATGAGTTATAGACAAAAATTAGATGACATTATGATGACGTCATCGGGTGTCATGTGACGTCACATTAAAGGTGCAGTTTATAGGACCCTCTATCTCTGAAAGTACATGTCCGATTGGGGTCAAACTTCTTATACAGGTATTCCGGGATGTGTTATAGACGAAAATTAGGATGACGTCATGATGACATAATCGTGGGTCATGTGACGTCACATTAAAGGTGTAGTTTTTAAGACTCTATATCTCTGGAAGTACAAGTCCAATTAGGGTTAAACTTGGTATTCAGGTATTCCGGGATGTGTTATAGACGACAATTAAGTTGACGTCATGATGACGTCATCAGGTGTCATGTGATGTCACATTAAAGGTGTAGTTTTCCCTATAGGATTTGTACACGTTTTTTGCAACCAAGATATATTTGGCACTTTGGTAAATCCGATCGACTTCAGATTTGGTACACACATAGACCACCACTCACATATTCAAAGTCATTTTAGACATGCGAAACAGCTCTGTGTTTGTCCACAAACACATTTCTAGTTAAGTTTGAATTTGGTTTTTCAAAATACCCGTTGTGGCGATGTAAAATAGGGTCCTCCAGTGACCCAAGAAAACAAAGTAAATTGTTTATAAAATCAATTTGCACAATTTCACAAAATTAACAATTTTAAAGGTTTCAGATTTCATTGTATTTTTCGTGATTTATTACACGTTAATTTTGTTGGGGGATTGCACTTTTTAACAACCGAATGTTGCTTCATCATCATAATCGAGCGCTATAAATGCAATCCGTAAGGGAAGGAAACTGTGGTCAATTGACCAAAAGCTGAAACTGACAAATTAGTTCAAGAATGGTTCGATTCACCATTTTCCGTCATTTAAGCCATGCCCAAATCTGGCTTTGAGCATGAAGAGAGGATGGACGCCCTATGTGTACGAACTTTGAACTGTTTGGCCCTATTTTGGTAGTATCATACCATAAGTCCATGGCTAAACGGAGGGGGTGGGGGGGGGGGGGGGGGGGGGGGGGGGCAACCCTCCTAGACCTGCCATGCACTGCTAGCCTTTGCATTCATAATAGTAGTTTATTTTGGTCTGTTACGTATTCCTAACTTTCTAAATTGGATTTCCTCTATGGTAACCTTAACAAATAATGCAATAGCACTTGTTATTTTTTCTCTAATTAATCTGTTTTTATTCAGTTTCTTACTTGTGCCATAAATGTATCGTATAACTACATTTTTTTATTTTGTAGGAGATTAAACTGAACAGAAGCCCAATGGATCAGGCAGCTATCCTTTTGGCAGTTGGTACCAACAACCTGCCGAACCTACGAAGCAGCTTTGAATCAACGAAGAGAGAGTTTTCCCAACTGGTTGATTACACCCGCGAGCGATACAGGGATAGTCAAGTATAAACACTACTATTCCATTTTGGCACATAAAATTTAAGTAATTCCTTGTTAAAAAAATATAGATCTAATTTACCATACAGCTATTAATTACACTACTATACAATGTTCACTCGCTGTACAAAATGAAGCAGGCCGAACGCACCAATGCGGTACACCTAGAACCGAAACGCACATACAAGTACCCTGTAATGATTTTGATTGGATAGGAGACATAATACCGTCTATACCATGTCGTAGGAAACCGTCTAAAACGAAAGAACACTAATGTCTCCTTCGCGTTAATTTCACGTAGCGCCGTCATTGATCATTATTCGCTCGTGCCCACCACCCACATTGGACGCTGGGGAAAAGACGCTGGGTGTTATTTGACCCGTAGACACGATAAGAAGAAATTTGACCAGTGACGTGCGGAGGTCACCAGTTCCGCATCATCACAACGTTCAATCGTGGCAGCTCAGCTGATTGTCTCGTCTGGAATTATACTTAGAACTATAGGGCTCTTGTATCCCTGGCGGGAGGAGCCCCGTAGATCTTAATACACAGACCACCGCGCTGCCAACAAGAAACTCGGTCGAATCTCCCATTTCAAAAACAAGTTGAAAACAATCCCCTTCCGCATTCACTCGGTTACATAGCAACGCAATTCACTAGAACAGCTGATCGTATACTATATAAGTGTGCGGTCAGTGACTACTCTTTAAAAGTTGGAATTCGAATCGAATTTATGTATCGAATTATTCGATACATAAAACTTATAAATTCAACACGTCGAATGAATTCATCAGTTTAATGGTTAAAATTCCAACTTTTAAAGAGTAGTCACTGACCGCACACTTATAATGTTGATTCAACACTTTAGTTTTAAGCGTGTAGACGCGGACCAATCACAGGGCCTTTGTCAATGTTCAACATTGGGGCCGTTTTCGCAAAAGTGATTATAATATACGCGATTCAATTCGAACGGTCAGGTCATGACTTCCTTCTCTTAAATATGCGAAGCTCGATTAGCGTTTCTCCGTGATAATGTGGGCGGTGGGCACGAGTGAATGATTATATTGATTTTGTTCTATATTATAGATCGCCGTATTATCTATCCTACCAAGACTTGACAAGTTTGGGCAGTCAGTAAGTCATACAATAAAATGCTGCACATATTGTGCAAGCAGAAAGGTGTACAATTTGTTGACGTCAACGAAGGATTTGAGGAGCGGCACGACTGGCTATGGTGCGGAGATGGTGTTCATCTCAGCGATGATTATGGGGCACCATTGCTTGTGGAGCTTGTGCATCAAGCAATAAACCAGATAATGACTCCTGCGCCGCTCCCACCAACAAAGACAAAGGCACCCAAAGTAGTTACTACGCCACCAAGAAAGTAGTTGTTGTTGTTAGTAGTAGTTGTTACATTTTATTTCCATCCAAACGTTGAGTCCAAATGAGCAGAACAAGATTGTTTTATACGTCTAGTCTCATTCAGTGCTATAAAAGACGTTTGTGGGGCTTTTATTTTGCGTGTTGTAATTAATTATTAGCAATAATCTATAGCAAATACTTTATTTATTTTGATACCAAATTCTATTTTGTTTTTAATTTTGATTTTTAACTGATGCCTGTTAGTGGCGTCTCACCGCTGTTGGTTTTCAGAAATAAATAAATAAATAAATGATTCACGATTTTAGTCAAAAACACTTGATTTTTTTACAAACAATTAAACCAACATTCTATCTCATTGGCACACAACCCAAATGAAAGACTTCGTACCGTGTAATTTGTCACCTGTTGTTAAAATGATTGCAGTGTGGAATTTGTCATAATAATATTGTTATATGTCTACTTTTGCGTGGAATTCCATGACTGGCTATAAATTACGAACACCAAAATAATATCCACTGCCTATCCGTTGTCCTATAGCATGCCTATGACGGCTAGCAACTAGCAAGGGGGCGCGTGACCTTGCGACCACAAATCGAATACCTCACTTGTCGATACATGTACTAGAAACTTCATCATAACTTGTGATCTGATCTGGTAAACCCTTCACTAATACCCCAGTCACAATTGGCTTGCGATGGGTTTGCGATTAGTTTGCGGCGGATTTCTAGGCATTTTCGGCCAGGGCCCCACGGGACTCCTTGCGGCTGCCGGGTCATTTTTTGGCATCGGGCGGGCATCGAGTTACTTTTAACTCGGACTTAAAACCTGGTGCGGCGTTTCGCATCGCAAACTGATCGCCAATAAATCGGTCGATGCCTAGCCGATGTCCGGCAGGGCATCGCACACGTCAGGCGGGCGCCGAGCCAAATTTTGGACAACCCAGACAATCAATATATCGGCCAGGCGCCGTCCACACGCCGGCCGGGTCCCGCCAGGCGTCCGGCCGACTTGGCGGTGCCTGGCCGGAAATCGGCCGGGGGCCAGACGGCGCCCTGCCGGCGCCTAGCCTGAAATCGGTCATGCATCGGCCGGGGCTTGCAGGGTAAAAAAAGCGGCTCATCTACATCTACACACAGTTTATCACACAAGTTTCATAGTGCAAGTACTACATCTCTTCTTTAGCCACCAATGCAACAAGAACCAGGTTGTAGCGGTATAGCGTGCAAACGCCAACCTCTCCCTCAACCGGGCGACCTACACGCGCTGTGCAGGTGCCCGCAAGCGTTGTGGAGGTATCAACGGCATTTTCTTATTTAATGGCCCTGTCACACCAGAACATGTTAGGCCAACGCGTGAGTAGCGTGTTGTAATTTTGGCAACACGCTGGCAAACGCTAACCAACGCTAGGCCAGCGTTAGCAACATGATGAGCGCGTTACTCACACGCTGGGACACGCTGTCATACGCTGAGGAAATTTTTTTTCTTAAAAATAGCTACAATTTCCAGCGTTTGCCAGCGTGTGACTGCACACGCTGGCGGCGCGTTTTAGATTCGTTACTCACGCGTCGAACACGTTAGGCGATCGTTATCAACCCGCTACTCACACGCTGGCGTACGCCGGCGTACGCTTGCGACACGCTGGTTATGGCCCTGCCACACCAGGACGTTTTAGGCCAATGCATGAGTAGCGCGTTAAAAATAGTTGATACGCTGGCAATTGCTGAACTTTTACAGAAAAAGTCAAGTGGAACCGTGATTTCAGCGTGTTCATACAGGTTGATAACGGGTTCATAGGGTATGCCGGCGCGTAAGTAGCGTGTGAGGAACGCGCTCAGCGTGTAATGAACGCATCACTGATTTATATAAAAAATACGACAGCGGGTCGCCAGCGTGAGAGTAGTGGGTTGGTAACGATCGTCTAGCGCGTTCGACGCGTAAGTAACGGCCTTCTTGCGCGCTGCTAGCGTGTGGAGTCACACGCTGGCAAACGCTCAATTTTTTTAGGTATGTTGAAAAACGTATTTTTGTCTCAGCGTGTGACAGCGTGTTCCAGCGTGTGGGTAACGAGCTTAGCGTGTTGCGAACGCTGGCCTAGCGTTGGTCAGCGTTTACCCGCGTGTTGCCGAAATTTCATCACGTTGGCCTAAAACGTTCTGGTGTGACAGGGCCATTACTGTAGTAGCGCGTCATCTTTTTGTACAACTAATCATGTGTTCGTTTCCGTACGCTGGCGCGCGTTGGACTGCGCTACTCACGCGCTGGGCAGTCGTTCATCAGTCGTCGAGCGCGTTATTAACGCGTTATTCACGCGCTGGCGAACGCTATGAACCCGTTATTAACGCGTTATGGACACGCTGAAATCACGGTTCAACTTGACTTTTTCTGTGGAAGTTCAGCGTTTGCCAGCATATCAACTATTTTTAACGCGCTACTCACGCGTTGGCCTAAAACGTTCTAGTGTGACAGGGCCATTAAGAAGGTCAAGGGAGAGCTTCTGCCGCCGGCCGTTGATCGCTGGCCACTCGACAGGCACACTACAGATGCCCGTCCGGCCGCCGTACGACCTGTACGAATTGGTTGGCACCCTGCCGGATACCGCAGGGGTATCGCAAGGACATAAGCAGGGCACCGGACGAGTGCCTGTCGGACACCAGCCGATAAACGGGCCAATAATTCGACCCCATTTCCAAGAAAGTCGGCCGATCGCCGGTCGGCGACCCCCCGGACCCCGTCATGGCAGCGTACGGGGCACTTTTAATTGTGACTGTGACCGCCATATCGCACGATCTTTCGCCGACCTCTACACGCCGGCCGATGCCTAGAAATCGCACACGCCGCCCGGGCTCCGCTTTAATTGTGACTGAGATATTAGTGAAATTGTTCGTTGTCATCAATTCCGCGGCTCAATGCGCTGCATACAATTTAAATTGTCATGGTACTTATCCCCGGAATGCTGTGCATTTCTTTCACAGAAATTTGTGGAGCTACAGCCGCATCAGGGTTTCAGATGCGATGCATACAATAATTGAAAGGTACACAATTTGCTGGACACCTTGAGGGAAGCAAAATGTTATCTATGTGCATTTTGTTAACTTACAGAATTATATCAGCTGTTGAAATATTGTTGAATACGTGCACTTGGGATTTCAAATAGATCGTTTTTTACATAAATCGTTTTTGTTTACTTTTTTTTACACAACCAGTAATTGCCTAGTTATTAGTGTTTCATAAGATAGATATATAATGTGGGGATGCTGCGTTGCACTTAAGAGCATAGAAATTGTTAACATTAAATTTTAAACGGATAACAAACAGAGCTTTAGTGCGGATGCAACTTCTTATGGCTTGTTGTAATATCCCGTCGGTAGAACAAACGCGGTAAGTCATGTTAGAGCGTGACTAGTTGGAACAACCCTGTTTCAAATATCGGCGCTGTGTATCTGACGAAGCCGTGGAAACAACGCATACATTATGTCCTTGGTAATGGCCCTGTCACACCAGACCATTTTAGGCCAACGCGTGAGTAACGTGTTGTAATTTTGACAACACGCTGGCAAACGCTGACCAACGCTAGGCCAGCGTTAGCAACACGCTGAGCGCGTTACTCACGCGCTGGGACATGCTGTCACACGCTGAGGAAAACATATTTTTTTAAACATACATACAATTTCCAGCGTTTGCCAGCGTGTGACTGCACACGCTGGCGGAGCGTTGGAGGTTTGAAATTCTCGGGGCGAACACGCTAGACGATCGTTATCAACCCGCTACTTACATGCTGGCGCACGCTGGTGTACTCTGGCGACACGCTGGTTATGGCCCTGTCACCCTAGAACGTTTTAGGCCAATGCATGAGTAGCGCGTTAAAAATAGTTGATACGCTGGCAATCGCTGAACTTTCACAGAAAAAGTCAAGTGGAACCGTGATTTCAGCGTGTCTATACATGTTGATAACGGGTTCATAGCGTATGCCAGCGCGTGAGTATCGTGTAAGGAACGCGCTCAGCGTGTGAGGAACGTATCACTGATTTATAGTAAAAATACGACAGCGGGTCGCCAGCGTGTGAGTAGTGGGTTGGTAACGATCGTCTAGCGCGTTCGACGCATGATGTTTGGAACAGTGTGTGATGTTTCAGTGTGTTGTTCTTTCTGCGGGACATCACAACAAGCCTTAATTCCCCCTAAAAAGGTTGCATCCGCACCAAAAGCTCAGTTTCTTATCCATTGAGCACTGAGTGTAATTTTGTTTTCACTTTATGTATATACTCCCCTATAGATTGACCATTAGGGGGAAATCCCATAGAGTTGTGCACACATTTCCTTTATTTTGATACCCTATAAACTAACCCTATCTCAACCAAACTTGGGAAATATGCTATTAAAGTAAACATTTTACTATTTACGGTTTTACGAAATCAAATTATAGTAAGTTATGAATTATTGTTTTCAATGCGGTTCCTTTGCAAGATGCTGCAGCAACAAGGCAGTCATGACTGGCCCAGATGCTAGCTGCAAGTGGAGTGTTACCCATGCCCTTCCAAATGCCAAGGCAGCAATGTACAAGCATGAGGTATGTTAATATAATCGTGTAAGTTGACTTCCGGGACTATCAAAAAGGAGCTTTAACGTGTAAAGCAAGTAGTTTTCTTGAAATGTTTAGTTTTGAAACTGTTTTGTTTACTAAAAGGTATATACCAACTTTTCGAATAATATTATTTTTCTTTTCAATTTACAAAATGTGAACGTTCTGTCAAATTAGGAAAAACAATTAGGCCTACGAAAAAATATAGTTTCGTCATACGTACCACTACTAGTTTTACTCAGCAAGATATGGAACCGAGGGACTCCCCCCTTAGTCCCCCTATACCTATACACTCTATCAAATAATAATAATTGTCACCCTTAACTTTCACCCACTTTGTCCCTCTAAAAGCATGAGAAGTTGCAGTCTTTTCGTCGTCGCCATTTTAGAGGTTTCGCCTGCGAACGGATACGGTTAGCTAACCGTGTACAAGGCACGGATATCTCGCTCGCTACACGTAAATATAAAACGCGTACGGATAGCTAAACATACGCGTACGCGATCCGTTCGTGTGTGAAACCTCTGCGCTAGGTGCGCCAGCTTCACCGAGCTAATGGCGTCGCCTTGTCGTTGCTAAGGTGGGCGGTGTTTACAGTCAAATCTAGAAGATCAAAAACCAGACTGTGGCGAGTCTAGTTGGCGCAGCGGTTCTTTCTTTGCCTTCCACCAAGTATGACCCTGTTTTCCATCCCGCCTGGGCTAACAAATGAATATAGTTTCTGTTTTTAGTCCCTGCACGATTTGGTGTGTTAGTTAATGTTTTTCGGTTTTTTTTCCTCCCACTGAAACTTTACAATTATTTGTTCACGTTGTCTGCAGAGTTTTACTGTAATCAGTAAATTACACTGAATGGGCTACACAGTCAAACATTATAAACATGTTCAAATAACTGCATGAATCGTTCAGCAACACAATACTTTAAAATTGATTGGTGAAATATTTCGTTAACAGGAATTTTGTATATAATTAAATTACTATAGACGACAACGAAAGACAAACCGAAGACAACTTTGACATCACCTAAGTATACCCTCGTAGATGCTTGGGACACGGAAGTTGAGTGTTTCCTGTGTGGTCAAGTGATGATAGAGGATGAATTTCTAGATCACTTTGTTGCTAACCATAGTGTGAAGACGGTATGTATAATGTGTCTTTCATTTGGAGTTATGTTTAAAAGGAGTTACGATTTTCAAAACTTTTTGCGGAATTTATAAATCACTAACGTTGACGTTCAACGTTAAAGTAATAATGCGGCAAACGTTAACATAACGTTGTTTCTAGGTATGGGTACATGGGGCCAATTGTTGTAAAACATATACCAAACAAATGTTCTAAGCACTCAAGGTCTTGCTCAGTAAAAAAAGATTACCAGCCAAAACTTCAGGTGCTTTTTATGCTAAGCACAAATCGGTTACTTGAGTCACAAACAATAATCATAACATAAACATTTGGTTAGAAACTTTTTTTACTTGCCGAAAATCATTTTCATGCTAAGCAAATTGTTGTGCTTACATGTTTTATAAAATAGGCCCCTGGTCAGTTTCAAAAGTTATTACATGTACTTTGATTTCTACTCCGATTATCTGCATAGGAGTTGCTTGGTGACAAGGTGGGCGGCGGACGAAAGCAGGTAACTGGTATCCAAAAAGTGGACCGCATCGTCCAAGTTCTGGCCGATGTACTGGAAGAATTCCCTGGGCAAGACAGAAATCTCCATATTTCAGTCAATACTGTGGTGAGTTTGCGGAAACAAATTCAGTATTTCTGAAAACGAAATTGTGCAAAATTGGTTAAAAGGATGTGGAGATCTAATTATTTAGGCATAAGGGAAAAAGTACGGGACATAATCAGATCTGCTACAGTTGGTTCCGCAAACCCTCTTATGACCGACGCAGACCCCGACATCAGTGACGTAGACCCCGACATCACCGACACAGACCCCGACATCGCCGACGCAGAATCCGACATCAGTGACGCAGACCCCGACATCAGCGACGCAGACCCCGACATCAGTGACGCAGACCCCGACATCACCAACGCAGACCCCGACATTACCGACGCAGATTCCGAAATCAGTGACGCAGACCCAAACATCAGTGATGCAGACCACGACGACATCACCGACGCAGACCCCGACATAAGTGACGTAGACCCCGACATCAATGACGTAGACCCCGACATCAGTGATGCAGACCCCGAAATCAGTGACGCAGACCCCGACATCACCGACGCAGACCCCGACATCACCGACGTAGACCCCGACATCACCGACGCAGACCCCGACATCAGCGACGCAGACCCCGACATCAGTGACGCAGACCCCGACATCACCAACGCAGACCCCGACATCACCGACGCAGACCCCGAAATCAGTGACGCGGACCCCGAAATCACCGACGCAGACCCCGACATCAGTGACGCAGACCCCGACATCAGTGGCGCAGACCCAGACAACACGAGAGTCAAAACAGCTTCGCCACCCACATCCAATTCGGAACTGATAGATGTTCAATCTGCTACCAATCCACGCTCAAATTCAAGTAACACTTCCTACCATCCACCGGGCTCTGAAAGTCATTCCATTTCGTTAATCACCTTCAATCAAAACGGTGTTAAGTTTTCTGATATTAAAGCAAAGACCCATCCACAAACTAGTCCAAATTGTTCACCCGTCTCTCCCAATATCACTTATTCTGATGGTCATTCCATTAGTAATTGTCTATCTTCCAAAAATGAACCATCTTCCCTCACATTTTATTGCATTTGCAGGCAACCCTATCATGGTTGCCACTATAATGTGGAGCCGGATAGGAATTTCCCCTTCTTATTTTTCACCTAAAAGGTTTTTCATTTGGCGGGTTTTCGCCTATCTCGTAAATCAGAATTAGTATTAATGTTTAGAATTCCTGTAATATCCTTGTATTTATAATATGTACTGTTATTTTATTTGATGATGTATGCAGGGCCCCAATGAAAACCAGTTTTAAACTGTTTGGGCACACCCTGGGTAAAGAAATGGAATAAAATAAATAAATAAATAAATGATTCTAGGAGTATGATTGCCTGCGATAACTGCAACGAGTGGTATCATTACCCATGTATTGATCTCGAACCTCAATCAAGACGCAAGTCATATCTAGACAAAGTTCAATTTCTATGTGGTCGGAACGGTTGTAATGACGGAGAAAGTTTTTTTCGATCAGTTTGTTTAATCAAAATTCATCAAACAAGGAGCATACATCGACATTTTCCAGTCCACCAAAACATCAATTAGATCCCAAATCTAAGGTAACTGGTTGGATGCAATCAAACCAAAGTACCCCTGATCAACATTACAATAACAATAAATCATCAACCGTCGATCCAACTTTTAATCTTTCTCCCATACTCCCAACCAGATCACCCGAAAACACATCCTCAATTAAACCGTCAGATAATGATAGGTTGAAAGTAGAAAATACACCCTGCTCTTCCGAAGCAGTTGATTTGTCGATAGGAGCACGCAAAGTTGATTTTGAAAATTCAATCAGTACACATGAAAATGAATCAATGCCTGATACTGCGAATTTTACAGACGAAATTGACAAATTAATTCCTGAGGATGTGAGAAAAAATATGTGTGTGGAAAATGAAGAATAAACCAATAAGTGTTGTAAATTTTGGACTGTCGATTTACCACCGCAAAAAAGATTGTCGTTCCACGTTGATAGGTCAGAGTGGAAAAAGTTGAAATCACAGCAATCAAAGAACACATTTCCAAAATCTTGGATACATACATTCATTAAAGGACTGAAGAAATTACACCCTTACTGTTCATTTTAATTTAGATCTCTATCATTACGTTTCTAATTCGTTCAGACAACGCACCAAATGTGCTTTTCGTGCAAATGGCTATTGTAGTTTTTGTGATTGTAGCGTACAATTTCAATTAATCATGCAAAGTGAGATCAATTTAAAAGTAAATGTAACATTTACAGGGAAAGTAAAGCATCAAAAAAATGAAAGACGAGCCAGATTTGTCAGAAATACCAAACGAGAGGCACTGAAAAAGGTTTTAAAACACAAAAAATCAAGACGCGAGCATCTGGACAATCTGAAATCTCTGGACGACGAAGTATTTCTTTCAGGTTGTCGTGACGATGCACCGAATAAGGGGGTACTTTATCAAATCAGCAGTGATGAAAATCTACTTTCAAATTCTAGGGAAAGTGAGATACAGGCTCTTATTAGGATGATGACAAAACAACACGATTCAAATAAACGTATTCCAGGAATTCTAAGACACGTATCTTTAGGTCCCCCGTATGTGATTCTATATTCCCAAGACAGTGTAAAAATATATCATCATATTTCGTCAAGGGACATCATTTATTTAGATGCAACTGGGTCAATCATACGTAATAATTCAACTTTTTCTGGATCCAAAAAGTACCAATTATATGATCTTGTAATCAGGCATCCAATAATAGGTTCTCCCCCTTTTGTGCTTGCCTCCCTGCTAACAACTGAACATAATTAAGTTCTAATCGGATCCTTTATCCAATGTTTCTTGCACTCCGAGCAGATGATTTATGGGCATAACGGGGTTAAACCACCTTTAATGTTGATGATAGATGACAGCCCGGTGCTTTTACTTGCCTCTTTAAAGGCTTTTACAAACGAGTCGGTGTCAGATTATTTTCATAGATGCTATAGGATCGTAACCGGGGAAGCTGAAGAGGGTGATTTCCAAAAAACTATAGCTCACTGTTGTGCCAGCCACTTAAAAAATGCAGCAAAAATGTGCAGAAAATATTACCAATTAAACTTTCGTGATTCCATGTACTGGTTAGGATTACTCCTAAAGTCTAGTAATTTAAAAGAAATTGACGACATTGTGGAATCGATTACATTTGTAACTAACTCTGAATTGTCCACAGATTATGTAAAAAAACACTACTACAAACTTAAAGGTAAAGTTGAAATGATCGAAGATGATGAAATCGAACTGAATTTGTTTGAAGACGATGATGAAGATGAAACCGAAGTAGATTATAAGCAAAGCACGCCACACAATAACATTAAAGAAAATGATTTGAATACGTAAGAAGAGCACCCAAGTCGCCATTTAAGCAGCACTTTCAACGGGTGGCCAATGATACAATATTAAAAATAAAACAAATAGAAATGAAAATAAAAGATCCATCCCAATTAAACAAAAATGCATATGTGGGTAAAACAATTTATGTCACATTTACTCGAGTATTCCCTTCCCAGTATCGCAAATCGGTCGGCGTTACTACTACATGGAGACATGGCAATGCAATTTCTTTTAAGAAACAATCCCACATATACAACAAGCTGAATACGTCAAAATTCCAAAATATTACTACAAATAATAGAACTCAAGGGATCATCGGAAAATCAATGCAAGAGGTAAAAAGATCGAAACTAATTTATAACAGATGTAGGAAGCTAGTTGATTTTGTAGAAATCTATGAAAAAGATATGCTTCCTCTGCAACGAGAATTTGCGAGGCTTTCTGCTCCGGAAAAAAACCAAAACCTTCATCGAACTGTGAAATTGTCGACAGAAAAATGGAAAAAACGTATACGAACCAGCACCCCTGCCAAAAAGGGCGTTTATCTTACACCCCCAGCAAATACATTAAAATTTAAAGACAAACAAAAACAAAAACGCTCTAGAAAAACACAAGACTTCACAGACACTTACAAAGACACATCTCTTTCGCCACCAAAAGAAAAGAAGTGTAAAAACACCGAAGTTGATCGAAAAACTAAATCACCCTTTGAAAAAGCAAAACAACACCTCCAGCGAGGCATTCAAAACAACGCGGTCTCTTGCTGGTGGATTTCCACTATACAAGCAATGAAGCCTTTCATTACATCTTCCAAATTAACCGAAACCAAATTCCAAGGAAGTGGCGTTTCTCTTTGGCGGCAGCTTCTACAACTGTTTCAAATCAACAACATGCAATCCCCTTTACTACCGTTAAGACAATAATAGAAGAGTGAGCATTAACTGCAAACGTCAACAAGATGCAGCAGAATTTTATTTACAGATTATGGTGCCGTTTTTGGAAGATTCGTGTTTGACGAATCAAATAGAAATTGCTAAAAGCGTTATGTGCCTTGATTGTGACGAAAGTGTGGTTGTTGAAAATTCAACAATGGGTACCTTGTCTATTGCCGTTCAGGGAAGCAGTAGGCCTATAGAACATTGCTTGCAGGTTTACTTTACAGATGAAATGGTAAATGGGGGTGCGGAATGTCTTTATTGTGGGGAAAGTCGGCCAAAGAAACTGATCACTTCTCGTATTCTCAACTCCCCATTATTATTAGTAGTACACTTATTACGATTTAAAGCTCACGAAGGACAAGGGAAAAAAGTAACAACAGAGGTCACTCCCAACATCGTGATAAACTTGACACGGTATTGTACTAACAACACTCCCTCATTGTACCGACTACGATCTGTTATTTCACACGAGGGTAGTTCGTTAAACAGCGGGCATTACAGAACATTTGTTTACAACACAGACGACAAAACATTTACAATATTCAATGACCAAAACGTGCAAGAATCAAATATACATAATTTTGTCCAACAAACCTCACAATCTGGTTACTTATTTTTCTACGAGAAAGTTGATCACACTAGCAATATAGAAGACACGTGTCGTTCAGAAGCATCTTTTCAGCAGTCCGTCCGTGTAACTGATGTAGATGAAGAATTTGTCCGTCTTCTTTGGGCATCTTTCGATGAGAATAAATTAGACTATGTTGCTGTGCGAGATGACGCAAGCAAAAACTATCTTTCATTTCACCATTTAGCCACAATATGCAGCAACCTAAAATCATCACTTTTGAAGCGACTGAAAACTATATATCCAATGTATTAGCCTGGGTGGCTAAGTGAAGTAATAGTGAATTTTTACATTGGTCAATTATGTGAAATTGCGAATCAAAAGTGCAACCAGAGAAAATATGAAGTAGCTCATTGCAGCGATACATTCAAAATTATAAACGATCAGCAAACAACAGAAACCTTTCAGGTAATTTCAAAGAAATGCTTTGTCAACAACAAGGTGTGTGATTGTATATTTTTCCCCTTAATTTAGAAAACAGGCATTTCACTCTGTACGTGATGGACAATGTCAGCAACTCCTTAAGTTGCAGCAGGGACAACCGACAAAAACTGATCAGACATGGAACTGCCTTTTTCCGGTTCCTTCGCAATGGTAAAATGAATAGATACTGGAGTGAAATGCCTGGAGTCTTCCGTGACAACCAATCAGTTCCAATTAAACAAGCAAAGTGCCCTCAGCAGAAAGACGCATCCAGCTGTGGAGTATTCTGCTGCCTTTATGCAGAAATGATATGTTTTAAAGATCACAAAGTCAATGACAATTCGGATGCCTATAGAAAATACATCACGCTGCAAATACTAAAAAGATCTCGCATATTTGATCCAAACCTGATACAATTATTTGAAGCTTACAATACTGAATAAAATTAAAACAGTATTGTGTACATTGTCGTCAAATTTCGTTCACATCCTCAAGCAAGAGAACTAGGAATTTTAAAATTGTGTTTAAAAACACACTATGTATTAATCTTGTCTTTAATTTGTATTCATGTACATTCAAAATGTCCATTTGAGATCCTCAATTTCTCATGTCGAGCAGCCATAAGTGAAGTTCGTAGCTATCGGCTGTGATGGCCTGCTATTAAAGTTCGTTGAGGCAAAAACCCTGCTCAGTAGTGTATCTGCCGCGTGTTGATGGTCTGCTTGGGAAGCTGACAATGTGGTCATATAATAATGTCGGCGATTCTCTTCGTCAAACAATTGGCCATTATTTTCAGGATAGTTGTCAGAAAAAACCAATTGGCCTTAAGTTTTCTGGAGGTCCTTTTAGCTTGCTTGGATTACGAAGAGCAAAGATAATGCCGTCGTTGATGTTGTTAGGTCAGATGCCAGTGCATGCTAGCAGTTTCATTCAGAGTTCGAGACATTAATTGAGCAATTATCTCGGGTCCATACTTCCGCAATTCGGCATTTAGATCATCTTTTTCAGCACTTCGTATTTTGTTAGTGATCGCATCATCGTTTTTTTGTTTACTTCTATCCTAGTGAAATGCTTGCTCATCAACATCCAAGTCAAATTTGCTTTAAAATCAGTTTCGGATGTTCTGTTCTTGGCCAGCTGTATCAGTTACCGTCTTACCGGCCTCTCGGCAACCAAGATCCTGTTCGGTTTCATCTGCTGTATATTTCTGATAGCCTTGAAATATTTTGTAGAGTCATCTTTTAGTTTTTTCACTTCTTCAGCTTTTCTTCTCAGTTCTTGTTCATATATCTTTTTGTGTTTGGTCAGGAGAACGCCGTTTCTTTCCTTCCTCCGTTTCTTTTTATTTAGCCTTGTTTTGCGTCGCCTGGTGAATGGTTTTAAAGAGACTATTTTGCTTGGACGACAGTTCAATGGTAACAGGGTGTGTGACTTCAGTGGTATTATTACTCATCCCCAGCTCAGCTGACAGACATGCTTATACCGGCCTCAGAGTACGCAAGCACGCCCCTTTACCAGTATAGCTAACCACACGACAGGAAGTAAACGTGGAGACAGTACAGTTTAAAGTTGTCTTTATCCAAGAATTACTTCGCTCTTATGCCTTGGCGGTACTAACTGCAAATGAGAGATTACACAATTATGTCAGTCCTTCATATTTACGGGGCAGAATAATGAAGCACTAAGTATTTTAACTTCTTGTGAATAAATTCAAAGATCCTGATAATTAAACAGTCTCATCCTTATAGATTATAAACACACACATGAAAAAAATTGCTCATTCATGAAAAACATGAAATACCAAAACACGGTATTCCCGAAGGCCGTTTCAGAAAATAAAGTGATGGCATTAACGTTTACCATGTCTATGAGTCATCTAAATCGAGTACACTTACAGACTTGTAGGCTTCCAGGCATTATCAAAACATCATCTAAAGATCTCTGTCACATGTTCTTAAACTGTTAAAACAATCCACACATACATGCAGGCCTATAAAGGATCTGGAGGTAATTACTATAATGAGTAATACATTAATTTTACCTAAAGGTCGTAAATAAGAGCCAAAGTTATAGACCCCGTTCCCACTTGATCCTCCAATTGGGCGATCAGATCCGGCAATTGCCAAATTGCCAGATCAGATCCCCCAATTGAGGGATCCGATCCGGCAATTTGGTGAGTGGGAACGCTAACCGCAAAAAGGGCGATCAAGATCCAAAAGGGGGATCTTGATCCTACTTTCGAGCAGGATAGAGATCCCCCAATTGGGCGATCAGATCCGGCAATTGCAGGAATTGGTGGATCAGGATCAAGTGGGAACGGAAAGGTGGATCATGATCCACCAATTTGACCTGGTAACTTCCGACCAGCTGGGCATTTAGCGCGAAAAAATATAAACCGCGCCAAATGTTGTTTCATACCATGAACTCCATACAGCATACGTACAGGGCGCTAGTTCCTTTTGTGACTGGTACACAGGCCGTGTACTTCGTGTTACAAAAGGAACAGTGTTGCGCCATGCATTGTGAGGGAACCTGAACTGTGTGTTCTATACGTATACGTTATAGCTTGCATTGCACATGCGCAGACATGGATTTCGATCGCGTCCTTTTTCAATGTTGTAGCTTCGGTTCCGTCCTCGTGTAGTTTCCTCTGCTGACAATTTCATTTAAATATCTGCATTTTTCTTTCACTTAAGTTCAAAATATTTCTATTAGATTGCTCATTTTTAACACAGGCAAAATTACGGTGCAAAAGAAACGTATTCGATCGTCCATGTTGCCTGTTGACGTGTTGGCCAATAACCACGTACGCGTATTCAACGGGAACGGTAGTTATGGTAACATGCGCACGCGCACTAGACTGGTAGGTGACCTCGAGGTCCTGCACAGAGTGCGTTATTTCCGCCCCAAAAGGCGGATCAGGATCAAGTGGAAACGCGACTTGCGGTTTTGTTGCGGCTTGATCCACCTCACACCTTTTTGGTGGATCTTGATCCGGGAATTCCGAGATCAAGTGGGAACACGATCATAGTTCCGGCATTATCAAACTTCAACATTAACACTTAGGCCTACAAGGTTTAACAAATAAAGCGCTCATCCCGCAATATACATGTACATGTATATTGACACATCAAAATTTATAATGTGCAACATTCTACTTACACTCATAAACAATCAACGGAACGACTTTCAATTTACAAAAATAAAATGTCAGACTCTACATTTTATACACGAAAACTAACTTGTAGTCTGACAATGACATAATTTATGCACAACAGAGCTGAAACGTATCCAGAAAAGAAGCCTAAAATCAAAAGCTAACGACAGAGTAATTGATCTCAACTTACGTAAAAACCAAAGTTAAATCAAAAGGTTAGAGCCTTTAAAAAATAATGTGAGGCACATGCATGCGCAACGCGCGCATAATGTCACGCCTTGGTATACCACGTAAGAACGCTAAAATTAACAACATTGCGTACAGCACAATGCTTTTTTGATGTTGTTTCATCGTTTGTTGCTGTCTGTTATTGTCTCTGCCCTCTAGAATGTTCTTACAGCGGTATAGAGTGAGTTGATCTCGTGATCTTGTAGTTTGTCCAGGTTCAGTTTGTTTACTTTGGTATGCCGGTATGTTTCCTTCATTGGAGACTGTTGGGAGAAGGGAACTGACGGACCAATCGTACACGGTATGTTGTTTGCTCCCTGTATGACTGAGAGCACTGTCGGTTATTTCCAATTATAAATAACACTTAACAGTTAGGATTAGGAATACTAATAGTTGGATATAAAGACTGGTGGACGACACGGATCCGTTTAAATTGGTTGCATGTTATAGTCAGGCGTTGTGTCGGTTCAGGGATCGGCAGATCATGGGTCGTTCGGGAAATACGAGAACATTTAAAGATAATCATGAACATCATTAGCATAGATAACAAACACCCAAATCATTACTAGAATAAAAAGGTTAAAGTACAGATTGGAACAACTGGATTTAAAAGCTTGGTATTGATCTAAATATTAACAGAGAACAGCGGTGAAAGTGCTTCCTACCGTCCGCAAACGATCCCATGCTCCATGTATGTTTGCTGTGCCGCTACCCTGGAAACGCGAACACGCGAGGGCGTCTTCTTTGTCTTAACGAGGCAATAGGTTTCATTGTCTTTGTGAAACCTCCAGGGGCGCATGCCAAACATTTCGAACAAAATGTCTTGCCGTTGGAATAGCAAACACTTGCGATGTTCATTTGCAAAAGGCACGGCAAAATGTGCTTAATTTAGGTCAATATATTGATAACATAGAACATGCAGCCGTATAAGTTGCAGTGCAAACTAAATGGTTTCCATTTTGAAATGGTAGTAGGCCACTGATTTGTTCAATTCCCTAAGATTCATAATTAGCCGAAAAGACCCGTCCTTCCGTAGACGAATACAAGTGGTATAGAAACTCCCTAGCTGTGTAGGTATAGCATGCTTGTGGGTAGCATCATTTTTGAAGAAGCTTACTTATTTCCAAATAAATAATTTCAATCTAATTTTGAGAGATTACAACTTGTTTGGCTTGATACAACTAGACAGGTTCTATAGTACGATAATGTTGTATTGCATCCAAAACCCACTTGTCCGAGGTTACTGTTCGCCATTTGGCTACATATGGGATAATCAACCTGTAATTTTGCTATTTGTAACGCACCGACTCGCAAGTTTGTTGCTTGATGAACCTAATTCTTAGGTTCTGCCGATGTCTGCGGCTTGTGATTCCACAGAGATTCCCTGGTGCTTGCCATAACGCTGGTATAGTCTAAATAGCTACCACGTCTTCTGCTGGCACTGTGAGAGCAACCTTTGTTGGCCCCCTTGAAGTTAGAAAGTCCAACTTTGTGTCAAATTTTGTTGGTTTGTTGGGTATCTTTCAATTGCTTGGGTCCCCCAAAAGTATAGTCCGGTTACTAGGGAACACAGACAAGAGAATTGCTTGTTTAGGTTAGGCCTTCTCTCATATCGAGTTCGTGGTTGGCATGTCCAATAACAAGGTATAGTACAGCATCAAGCAGTTTGGGGATTTCACCCTTAACGTCTATATTTGCAGACCCACGTGGAAACATATTTTCGCATTTTTGTATACTGTGAGCGAATTCATAACGTCCACAATCGGCACTACACTTTTCCCGAGTGCCTGCTGTACATTTTGCAGTTTTATGTCCCGCGACCGAGTTTTTGGTTTCAGTGAGGTCCAAACCTCGAGATTGACTCGTGCACATTCTAGATTTTTAATGTTAGTGGGTCGTTGTAGAGCGTTTAGCGTTTGTCTTCAGGTATCTTGCTAAGCACCCTTTTAGCAATGACTTCATTCAGTTTTTCATTAACTACAACAGCAGTAGTTAGGGCATTCTCTGTATAGCTGTTCAAAATGTATTGATCAACAACTGGTCATCCTGGCCTGTAGGGTTTGACCTGTAACTGATTTCGAGAGCAGTTCGTTTATAGCCTTTGAGGAGCTTGCATCCGAGTCAGATTATGAGGCCACACGAGGCCGCTTTGCGGCAGGTTGGCTGAGGATGGCCGTTTGGATGGTCTCAATGGCTTCTGTCATTGCGTCCAGCTTCTCGGCCACGTCGGCAAATTCTTGCCGAGTAACAGCCTTGTTTTTACGAGACTTTTCGTTTTGTTTTGCCGAATCATCTTGATACTCAATCGTTTCCTGCTAGATGTTTGGCTCGTCGACAGTGTCCGACGGTCTAGCCGTTAATTTAAAAAAATCTGTCTATGGTGTGCTATATTTTAGGATGTACAGTATAACTCTACAAACACATGTATACGATATGACTCGCTCCAGCACATACAAATGTATTGTGGCAATAAAGGCACAATTACCAATAGTTGAGTAACACATTTCTCAAATACGCGGTAAATATCTTTGGGTAATGGCACAACAACTTATTGTTGAGTACAAAATATTTTCCCTAAAAAGTAGTAAATATCTATGCATAATACCGTTGGGCAATAAAATCCAAACGGATATAGGCCGTTGATAATTCGACCTTCTTTTGGTAAAGCTTTGTAAAATATTGCCACCTTTTTACAGTGTACAGTGTACAAAATAAAAGTCTTCGTTACTGTATAATTAAAAGTTGCGTTCCACTTGCACCCTGTTTTTTTACGAACATAAACAACAATACGGATTTTTCTAGTTTTTGATGCAGTACGCTTTTCAGACTACTAGTGAATTCTATATATTTACTTTCTTTATGTGACGGTTGTGAACATTTACGCTGTGTTATAATGAATTCTCTGTGGAGTGAGACTAGTGATGAGAAATTTGACATCGCCTTCCTCCCTATGGAAGCAACATCTCCTTCACAATCACCACCAGTGCTCACTCCACAGAGAATTCATGACACACCCGAAGATAACCCACCAACTCTGCCACTATCGCCCCCACAGCTTACTCGAGAAGGTAGTGGCACAGAAAACTTGTCTCCTTCTGTTCAACTCACCAATACCAGTGAAGGCATCGATGAAACGGATATCACCGAAATCACATCGTATATCTCACTGCCCACCCCTACTCCAAGACCAACCAGAACTCGAAAGCCAGTCGATCGATGATTTCCTTGGTCAGACAAAACAACATAGAGTTAAACGGATGATGTCGTATCAGGAAAAGCTCAACGCTGGCCGACAGCTTTTCGAGAAATGGAAGGAAACTTCAATGGCAGAGACAAGAAGAAAGGCTTGCCTTAGACTTCTAAAAGAACACAGTCCCATCTAATTTCCCCACTTCAACTTCCACTGTAAATATTGTGAATATTATTAGCTGTATGTTAATGGTATTCTGTCATTTCAAGTGTTGGGAAATATTGTTTATTATTTCATACGGTCAGAAACGTTCACCATAATTCGTAATGTGTCCAGATATTGAGATATAGTTTGGAATGTTTTGAGACAAATGGAAGACATTCTGGTTTGTTTTTATGATATAGACAAATAGGAAGATGATTGTGTAAATCGTTCTATTTTGATGACGTTATTTCCTCTAATAGTGAATAAGATTTGTTGAGATTTCTCTGTTGGATTGTATTCTATTTCGATTCATAGAATACTCCTTTCTTTAAATTTACTAAAGGCCAGGCGCCGGTCGTATATGTTAATTTAGAGAAGTAGTGTATGTATTTAACACGTAACAAAAATAGAAGTCCCAATGTTTGTTCACTTTTCCCTAACTATTTTGTATACAATTTGAGTAATGTCGAGGACGACATTTTTTTAAAGGGGATGATAATGTGACGGTTGTGAACATTTACGCTGTGTTATAAGGCCCCCATATATTTTGTATTTACACACCACCTGGTTATGTAATCTTTCTTTACTTACCATTGTAATTATTCAAATTAGCGAAGCGCCCTCTACGTTAGTTTGAATATTTCGCGCGCTTTCACCCTCTTGTCATAACGTTCATTCTCGAAGACTGACCAACATCACGTCTTCACTCTTATACAGGTAATAGGCCTACTCTCTTTTTGTAAATTTACGTTATAACATCCATCATTCTTATATACATTTATATTACATCACATATTCCTGGCTATTCACTCTTATATTGTACCTGGATATTATTTTGTTGATTGTATATTTTAAGTCGATAAAGCTTAGTTAAGTTAGTAAGATTTAGGGACTCTCTAGATTCGGAGCTCTGGTTATTTCTAAGACATTTCTAAGACGAACCATTAATCTTAAAGAACATCGTGGAGAAAATCCCAGATGTGTTAATTTCTTAAGAATATTTATATGTTTTCATGATGGCGTATGCCGCCCAGATTTTGGCGCGAACCAAAATCATTGTAGATTTAATTTATTATTTGTGTTTAATCCACTTTAATTATTTGTAAGATATAACGTTCATTCTCGAAGACTGACCAACATCACGTCTTCACTCTTATACAGAATAAACCTGCAAAACAAGATCTGAGTTGCCAAATGCCTCTTTCCTAACTCGGCCCAATTTATGAAGGGTCACATATATAAAACTTTAAAGTATAACAATATAATCATCAATTGCTGCAAAACACTATCTAAAATGCTTTTTCTTTGTATTTAGATCAGGGTGTATGTTTGAAAAATATTATTTTAACCACGAATTCAATTTGTGCGCATATGCAAGCCATACACGTGCCAATATGAAAGGACATAGGATAATATAGGACAATATGTGACAGCACACAACAATATTTGTTATGAGTGATCGAGTAGAATCCAATAACTAAACCTCTTTTCCACTTTGACGAATTTGAAGGCGAATATTATGCGACGTCCCTGATAGTGGTCCCTGTCGATTGCAGAGGTGGTGAAAGTTTGTTGTCTTACTTTGGCTGCTGCGGGATTTTCAAAATGTTTAAAACATTTCTCTTTACACCCCCCCCCCCCCCCCCCACGTCCCAAGATCTAGAAAGCCCTTTCAATGTTATGCAAACATTCCCGTTATTCTCTTATTCGGGATACCACACCTAGAAATCGATCGCAAACTATAAGCGGTTTTACACGAGCGAATGTGGATCGTGACCATAGACCTATATTAAATTATTAGAGCGGTAACTTCTAGTACGCGCGGAGACGCTTTTAAGCTGTCCTGCGCGCAGACATTTTGAATTCATGTGCGTATTTTGAAGAACATTAGAAACTTGATGGAATAATATACAAATAATGAATGTTTCGCATTCGTGCGATGGTCAAAATAATTTCATGAGGTGACAGATGGCATGTTCTATTCCACGAGGCGAACATGCCATCTGTCACCGAATAAAATTCTTCTTACCATCGCACGAATGTGAAACATTCATTATTTGATTTGTACAACTCCTAAATAAATTATCGTCATCTGATTAGTAACTTGTAAACTGGTGCTTACGTCAATGTAAGAAGCATGTATTAACACTAATAACTGGTGGAACACTTTCAATGCATTTTATTCAAGTTGTAGCGCCACCAAAGACCGTGAACTTCGATAAGTTTTGTTGGTTCTATCAATGCGCGCGCACTGTTTGATAGAACAACGTGATATAACGTTTTGGGCTGTGTGGGTTCCCGTCGTGTGATGGGTCGACAAATTCCATGCACGTGAGTGACAATCCACCAATGGGATGACGGAGATTTATTCAGGTATTGTATAAGTAGATAATAACAGTGTGAGGATCCGGTCATTACTGCGTTATAATTGACCGGGTTGGGTGATGACCGGTGGTAATGGACAGAGCCGAAGGCGAGGTTCATTACTAGCGGTCAACCCCAACCCTGTGTTTAGATGGCTCTCACTTATACCATCTGAATGATTATTATTATTGATGTTATTTTTTTTGGTGGGGGGGGGGGGGGGGGGGGGTCGAAATAAAACTTTAAACAAAATCCGCGTTATGCATAATTATGATGCCGGTTTTATGAAGGGGTTTTATAGTAAGTTATAACAAGGAATATAGGGCGGTGTTTAAATCACCGACGATTGATCTTCTAATCAGTTTTTTTGGATTTCAAACTGTAGTGGGCGTTTTCACTTCTGATTTTACCTTTTAAATAGATAAAGAGAGGCAGGACCATTTCTCACAAGGTTCAATGTTCAAAGTTCAGTTTATTTCCATAATATCAAAAGTACATGTACATGTATATATTACAAAATCTATCACTATAACAGAGAAAGGAGTCTTAATTAACAAAATGTAATTATTCATCGGACATAAATTAGGTAAAAATCAGTGCGAGGACCCGGTTATTACTGCGTGATAATGACCGGGTTGGGGGAAGACCGCTGGTAATGGATCGAGCCGGAGGCGTGGTCCATAACCAGCGGTCATCCCCCAACCCGGTCATTATCACGCAGTAATAACCGGGTCCTCGCACTGATAAATATTATTACCTTTAATAAATACCTTTTTAACGAGAACAATTGCGAAAATGCTCCAAATTTCGTGACTTTTGTTTCGGCGATATTTCCAGCGTTTTGTGTTCATGTTTAGGGGCCATGTTTTAGCTTATGCATGGTACCCTGTCTCTTCAATATGTGTTGTTATTATAACCCATAGTTTGAGACCAGACTAGCTTACCACTGATGCCCACCGTGCATAGCAACGCGCTAGCGTTAACAGACGACACGCGCATTTTGAAAAATGCCGCGCGTATAGATACAAACGTTCTACGCGTACAAATATAGCGCGCAGTATCAAGATTTGGCTCGTCCTTGTTACAAGTTACCGTAGAACTGTTTCATTCGGCCAATCATAGGCTTACTTGATGCTTGATCAATGCTGGTTCAGGGAATATGTATTCGCTTCTTCTTGAAAGCCCATGATATTACTACCTGGTAATCCACTCCACGTGATGGAGTCTCTACCAATCATAAGCCATCAACTGTCCTAGGTAATTATTAGGTATAGGTACAATATTGTGGCGGAGCTCATTGTGGTGCAAAGCTTATAATGGCCCGGTCACACCAGAACGGTTTAGGCCAACGCGTGAGTAAGTAGCGCGTTGAACGCGTTAAAGGGTCATTACACATACGCTGACCAACGTTGACCAACGCTAACAGTGCGCAACCAACCCTTTATCAATGCGTTGGGTGCACACCAGGGGTACGCTAACCCTCCAAACAGTGTGTCGCCAGCGTACGCCAGCGTGTGATTAGTGGGTTGGTAACGGTCGTCTACCAACCATCGTATGAACAATAAGGAAAGTTACATAATACACGTACACTCTAACGGGACAGACTAACGGGTCAGCAAGAAGTTATAACAATGTACATGTATATCTACTATTATTATAAGGATTGGACGTTAAATTACAAGGACCCGACCAAGGACTGAACAATATGATTTCAGCAAGACAAATTTAAACTCACGTTTGAAAATTGAGAGTTTTTTTGATGTTTTAAGTTGTTCATCAAATGAGTTCCAAAGCCTGGGTCCCTCATATTTAATAGTTTTGAGAGCAAAAAAAGGGCGAGTTAAATGATCTCGAATTTGGAAGCTTGACGAGTAAAACGAGTATGAATTTAAATATTCAGAGTAAATATACTCTGAATTGTTGATGCTGAAATATTACAGGTGGATTGATACATAAGGGACCCAAGCGGATGGTTATATTTTAAAGTCCTCTGTTTAGCAAAAAGGGGGTCTGAATGCGCATAAAAATCTACAGAAATAATTGAATGTATTAAAAGCCCGTTTCTGTAAATAGAGTAGCCTGTTTAGATTTGTGACAGAACTGCTCTCCCATGCAAGAATTCCATAGTTAAGATAATATTAGATTAAAGTACTATACAGAGATTCGGGAACTGGTTCATGAAAAAAAAGTTTGATCCTATTAATTACACCAGTATTTTTGACAACAATTTTACAACCATTGTTAATAAGAAATGTTCATGTTAACCCAGAATCAATCAACAATCACAGGAATTTACAACAGCCAGTCTTATTAATAATAACATCATTCTAATTACCACGTCAATATGAAGGTCACTGATAGAATTACTGGAATACATAATCAGGAATAAGTCGCTGAGGCCGTTTTACGCAATCGGCCGTTTAAGTGAAAGCATGGGTGAAAATCTTGACCAAGTCGATTTTCTGAACATTGTATTTTTAGGAAGTGTAGTTATCACAGATTATTGTCATTAATGTCTTGTATGTAAAAAAATATGAAAATGAAGATGATTTGTGTGCGCTGTCCGTATGATTTTGGTCAATTTTGTTTATTTCAAAGCTGTTTTTCTCCGAATGTTGATTTGGCAAATAAAATAATATACACCTGTCATGTTCATCAGACCATAACTCGTTAACCTAAACAGATAAACACTTGTGATGGGTATCATTAGAAAGCTTATGAAATTCTCTTTCCCACCATGTGCATATTTTGAGACTTATTCCTAATTTCGATGGAGCGGGTCTTTTAGTTGGTTGTACTGATAGTGAGGGACAATTTATTAACGTTGAACTAATTTGCAACAGATTTAAGTTCATTTAACTATCAATATGATGTCTGGGGTTACTATGTGAAATAAATACATTTCAATCATCTGCAAACAATATAAAAGAAAGTACGTTAGAAGATTTTGTAAAATCAATAATATATAACAAGTAACGGTCCCAAAATAATCTTTGAGGTAAACCATAATGTTAATTTAACCAAAATTAAGTGTGCCCTGGCCTGTAGCATGATCTTTGAGATTAAGCAATACAAATATCCGCTTTTAGAATTTTGGGAGGGATAATTTTTGTTAAAGACGTCCTTAAACTCTGTGCACAAAGTATACGGAGAAAATTGTAATTTTTGAGTTGTCGATGCTGAACATTAGTGAACCGATGTATATCAAAAATTTATTGTGCCCTGTAGCATGATCTTTTAGAATCTGCAATAAAGTGTCAACTTTTAAAAATTGTGTATGAGGGAGATTTTGTTTTAAAGACGTATTTAAAAACAGTGCACAAAATATATGGAGAAAATGTAATTTTTCAGTTGTCGAGGCTGGACATTATTAATTGACCGATTTTGCCTTATCCAAAATTAAGTGTGCCCTGTAGCTTGTTCTTTCAGATTCTGCAATAAAAATATCAACTTTTATGATTTTGGGATGGATAATGTTTTTTAAAGACGTCTTTAAACTCTGTGCACAAAGTATATGGAGAAAATGTAATTTTTGAGTTGTCGAGGCTGGATGACATTATTAATATTATTGACCGATTTAGCCTTATCCAAAATTAAGTGTGCCCTGTAGCCTGTTCTTTCAGATTCTGCACTAAAAATATCAACTTTTAAGATTTTGGGAGGGATAATGTTTTTTAAAGACGTATTTAAACTCTGTGCACAAAGTATATTCCATTTTATCGCAAATTGGCGATAAAATATATTATACTCGGCACACGGGCAGCAATCGCTCTGGGAATACCCAAGTACTGGTATTCAGGTCATAAGGGGGCAGGACTTAACGTGGGATGCCAGGGTGACAACTTGCTGAGGTTTTCACGCGCTTGGCAACGATTGGCCAGAATATTGCAGGCGTACTTGCCTAGGTGTACGCAGAATGGCCAATCAGTAGCCAGCATTGGAAGCAGGAGCGCAAGCGAAAATCTCAGAATGTAAACTGAATCACTTTTGCTGCAGCTTGCATTGAAGAAGGAAATTAAATATCCTTTAGCAAATAAACACATCGGGATAAAAATATTATCTTGGAGTACTTTTGTACTTTTGTTTTAATATTATCTTGTTTCAATATTATCTTGGAGTACTTTTGTACTTTTGTTTCGATATTATCTTGGAGTACTTTTGTTTCAATATTATCTTGGAGTATTTTTGTTTCTATATTATCTCGGATAATTTTTGTTTCGCGGAAATAGAACATTTTATTTCGCGTGGAAAGGATTACATATTGAGGTCTGCGTCGTGGAGCGGAGCTATTCCGGGACATTGTTATCGGTACGGGACTACCGAGATTCAAGCCGGAGAAACTGCAAAGGAGGACTAGACATCCGTCGGACATTCCAGTTAAGAATGCCTCGCTCTAAGCGCCGCGCCCAGCCCCCGGCACGACTGCAGGACGGTGCTGTGGACATCCCGCCTCCACCAAGACAGCCGGCGGCGCGAGGACGACCACGCGGGCGGCCAGCAAAGCCAACCACCCCAACTGCCGTTCCGCGTGGAAGGACCACAAGCAGGATGAGGACACCAGCAGCCGTCACGGTAGTGCCCATTGACCAGGCCAGCTCCGCGAAGTCAGCGGCGGTGAGCCGGCAGGCGCCTGCAACGGTAACAGCTCCACCCGACGTGACGTCCGTCAGCAGTCCGGCTGAGGGTGAGCCACAAGACGTAGCAAATAAGCCATGTAGTAGTTGTATTGGTAGAAATTGTAACTACACTAGTAGTAGTACTGTTGGTACGGGTTCTGGGGTAGCTTCGTTAGCTATAAACGCGCCAGCCCTTTCCTTTGACCCAACGCCGTTGCCGTCCGTCAATAAAGTAGATTTAGGGTCCCATATCGCTCTCTCTGTGAAGGAGAAGATATGGAACAGCGAATACGTAGACTTTGCTACCCTCTATAATGACAACGCAGTTGCCGCATTGGCAACTGCTGACAGCAAGCAATTGACACTAGCCGTTGAGGGAAACACTGTGGTATTCCGCCCGGTGTCAACCCATAGAAAAAAGATCGACGCAATTGAGAAATGGATGACGGCCTTCCATACTTTTATGACGGTATACATAGGCCGTCATCCAGCTCGCTGCGGCGAGCTGCTCAAATACGCTGAAACAATCAGGACGGCCGCTGCGCAATTCCCGGGTTGGGGCTGGCGTTCGTATGACGAACAGTTTAGATTGAGGCAGCAGCAAAATCCAATGCGGTCATGGGCACAGATAGACATCGATCTATGGGTGACAGTTGCTGCTGCATCTGCCCTGTCCCCTGGTATGAACACGGCCTTTTCCGCCGGTAGCAATACGCGCGGCGGCCCACCGAGGGCCACTAATTACCAAGGGGCTGCCGCCCAAGTGTGTTATGTATTTAACAATGATAAGGGTTGTCGCTGGCAGAGCTGCAAATTTGCACACAAATGTCGGCGCTGTGCCGCACCTGGGCACGGGGCTACAAATTGTAGGGTAGCGTTGCCCGGCCACGGGCCAATACCTGGACCCCGCGTAGTGGTGCCGCTGGCACAAGTCTAAAACGGGGTAATACTGGCCAGTATCACCCCAACGAACCGTCCACCAAGTCTAACAGTAGTGGTAACAAAGCTCCCAACAATTTTCGTGCCCCCAACACCAATTAAAGTGGGCATTCTGCAGAATTGGCTGTCGGAATACCCCAACAGGGCGGCGGCTACCCTTTTGTTAGATGGGTTTACTCATGGGTTTAAACTTAGTTACGAGGGGCCTAGGGTGGGTAGGGATGCAGATTGTCTGTCTTTGGCTTTGCAACGCCCATTAGTGGCTACTGAGAAAATACGTAAGGAAATCACTTTAGGCAGGGTCGCCGGCCCCTTTGATTCTCCCCCACTCCCAAATTTCCAATGTTCACCGATTGGTCTAGTGCCTAAACATGAGCCTAATTCGTTCAGATTAATTCAACATCTATCCTTTCCTGCGGGAGATTCAATCAACGATTTCATCGACAGAGAAAAATGTGCAGTTCGCTATTCGTCGTTTGACACGGCGGTCGATTTGGTTATGGGGGCAGGGCAGGGGGCTTGGATGGCAAAGTCGGACATAACATCTGCATTCCGATTAGGCCTACTTCCCGTGGCCCCGTCGGATTATGAACTGCTAGGTTTTAAGTTGAATGGACAGTATTTTTATGATCGATGTCTGCCAATGGGGTGTTCGATTTCTTGTTCTCATTCGAGACATTTAGCACGTTCTTAGATTTTCATGTTCGTTGCGTGTCACAGTCACGCTTTATAACCCACTACTTGGATGATTTTCTAATTGTGGGGTCGACAGAGCAGAAATGTTATCACCTGCTGAATACATTTAAGGAGGAGTGTTCCACGTTGGGGGTGCCACTTGCAGTGGAAAAAACTACTAACCGAAGTCAGTCCATTGTTTTTCTGGGGTTGGAAATTGACTCAGTGCACCAGCAGGTTAGGGTGCCGGATGAAAAGGTGCAGGCGTTATGTGAACAAATCACACACACTCTACGAAAACCTAAGATTTCGCTACGGGCGCTTCAATCCCTACTGGGTTCCCTAAATTTTGTTTGTCGGGCGATTGCCCCGGGTAGGGCGTTTACTAGGAGACTCATTGCATTAACCGTTGGAGTACGGAGGCCGTCCTATAAAATCCGCCTTTCGGCCGGGGCAAAACGGGATTTATCGACATGGTTAGAATTCCTTACCCATTTCAATGGGGTGTCCCCGTTTCGTCATGGGCATTGGGATGACCACGATACGCTCGAGCTATTCACAGATGCGGCAGCAAGCATCGGTTATGGGGGGTTCTTTGCGGGTATGTGGTTTCAGGGGAAATGGCCTAAGACAATATTAGATAACCCACCCTCAATCGCCTTTTTGGAATTTTACCCGATAGTTGTAGCCGTTCATTGCTGGGGCACAGTTTTGGCAAACAGAAACGTTCGATTCCGTACCGATAATACCGCCGTAGTGCACATTATCAATAACCAGACCTCCCGTTGCGACAAAATCATGCAGTTAGTGCGGAACTTTGTCTGTCAGTGCCTCGTGCACAATGTGGTTTTTAAGGCGGTTCACGTGCCTGGCGCTTGTAACGACATTGCGGATTCACTGTCTCGGTTTCAGGTCGAACGTTTCAGGGCGGTGGCTCCACGGGCGGATCCCACAATGACCCCCATTCCGGAACAGCTTCTCATGCTCTAGCAGGTGAGATAGACCGGCTCTTGTCAGTATTATTGGCCAAGAATAGTCACAAAACGTATCAAACTGGGTGGAAAGATTTTTGCCAGTTCCGGCACCTCCAATTAGATTGTACTTTCAGAGCGTCAGTCCACGACTTACGGGAATTTGTAGCTTGGTTGTCGTTGCGGCAGTTATCCCCCGCAACAATAGCCACTTATGTTTCTGGAGTCGGGTTTCATTTTAAGGTTCAAGGTTTACCGAACCCGACCAAGGATTTCATTATTACTAAGTTGTTAGAAGGATGTAGAAAGGATCGCCCTTCAGCAGATGCCCGTTTGCCCATTTCCCAAAATTTTTTGTCACGGATGTTAGGTACATTAACGCACATTTGCTCTAGCCAGTATGAGGTAACATTATTCAGAGCAGCAATGCTGGGTGCATTTTTTGGGTTTATGCGTATTGCTGAATTTACAGCCGACTCACGACATCGATTGCAAGATTCGCTGTTGAGAATTACAGATGTTGAATTTCAGGATGCCGGCACTGCAGCGGCCACGATAGCGATTTATTTTCGCTATACGAAAACTGACAAAACAGGCGCCCCGCAGGTAATCAGGTTGGTTAATTCAGTTAGCAGCGAACTTTGCCCTGGGCCGGGCGCTGTCCCTATTCGCTGCGGCACGACCCAATTCAGGGTCCGCCGCGTTCTTTAATCATTTTGATGGCAGTCCCCTGACACGTTACCAGTTCAATTCAGTCCTCCATAAAACTACCAACTTAATGGGTTTGGGCGACAGTAATTACAGTGCGCATTCCTTTCGCATTGGGGCGGCCACAACGGCATTTCACTTAGGAGTCTCTCCAGAGAATATTAAACCCATGGGTCGCTGGCGTTCCGAGGCAGTCCTGTCTTACATCCGCCCAGAGGTTCACTGTTATTTACCAGGGTTGTAAATCGCTATCACAATGCTTTGTTTTCGCGTTATTGAACAGGTGACATCTGGATTGTCGGAGATTCCATCATCCGACAGTCTCAACAAGACTTCAATTTTACAAACCCAGTTCGGTGGAATTCTGAGGGTGGGGGCACAGCTGTTTGACCTTAACAATTTGTTGTCAGAATTGGCCACAACTGGGCCTTCGCCCGCATTCATTTTGGTCCATCTTGGTACAAACGATCTTGTGCCTTTGGATGCCTTTTGTATTCGCCAAAGCATCCGCATATTCATGGCGGAGTGTCGTGCCCGATTTCCCGAAGCACAGTTAGTGTGGTCAGATATTTTACCTCGGGCCTGTTTTTATGGGGCTTTTTCTCAGTCAAAAATTGAAATGAAGCGGCGGGCAATAAATAGATGGGCGCGATCGGTCGCGCGCAGGTTGGGCGTAACAGTATTGCACCACCCACAGTTTAAATGGTCGTTTTTTCATCTTTATCGATTCGATGGGGTACACCTCTCTGCTGAAGGGCTCACTCTATTTCGGCAAAATATTTCCCATTGCATCATTTCATATTTTCTGTAAACTTGTTGCCGATGAGGAAGCAACATGAGTCATCGTGTCAGTTCCTTCTTCCCAGGGGTCGCTTTTGGTGGCGCGAGTGGCATTTTTGCTGGGGGAAGGACTGACACAGACTCATTTTGCTTTAGTTAACCTGTAAATTAAGAAGTAGATAGAAACAATTGTAAGCATAGTCTGCACCCACGTCCAAGTTCAGCGGGGGCAATTCATTTCCAACTGCCAGTTCAGGCGGTGGAAAGCACTATGCAGTAAAATTATAGGTTAACTTGTAATAAATCACCATTAGGGTTTTTAGAAACTCCTAATCATTAAGAAGACGATTGGGGTTCTTAATAGGAGGAAAACGTATAACCATTAAGCATTAATAATAGTGGCATTTTATATTACCCTAAAACTTGTAATCGTTTTAAAGGCTCATATTTGCATTTTACTGGGCTGTGATAGGGCAGTCTTTATTGATATTCTACATAGTAATGCATTGTGGTTACTGGACTTGTTGGAAATGTAATTTTTGAGTTGTCGTGGCTGGACATTATTAATTGACCGATTTAGCCTTATCCAAAATTAAGTGTGCCCTGTAGCTTGTTCTCTCAGATTCTGCAATAAAAATATCCACTTTTCGGATTTTGGGATAATGGTTTTTAAAGACGCCTTTAAACTCTGTGCACAAAGTATATGGAGAAAATGTAATTTTTAAGTTGTCGAGGCTGGACATTATTAATTGACCGATTTAGCCTTATCCAAAATTAACTGTGCCCTGTAGCTTGTTCTCTAAGATTCTGCAATAAAAATATCCACTTTAATGATTTTGGGAGGGATGTTTTTTTAAAGAAGCCTTTAAACTCTGTGCACAAAGTATATGGAGTAAATGTAATTTTTGAGTTGTCGAGGCTGGACATTATTAATTGACCGATTTAGCCTTATCCAAGGTTTTTTAAAGACGTCTACACAACAGAGGGCGCCTTGTACAGTTTTATGGACTTAAAGTTTAGCATGGAATGAAAGGTGGGTTTTGATATGACATGGCCTACTCTATGCTTTGTTTTATATGGGGAGACAACACTTAAAATTCGAGTACTTCAAAAAGAGAAGGGAACAATTTATTTAGGTAAATAATAAATTTGATTTTGATTAAAATTAAACAAATAAGTTTGATTAAAAAAATTGCTAATTATCCTCCCGTACCAGAGTACTCGAATGTTAAATGTCAAACAAAGCATAGTAGGCCATGTCATATCAAAACCCACCTTACATTTAAAACTAATTACTTTAAGTCAGCATAAAACCGTACAGGGCGCCCTCTGTTGTGTATGACATATAATTTAATTTCTTGCACACCCATACATAAAATGGTATAGGCCAACTCCGCGCAAAGGCAAGATGGCGGCCAACGACCGTGCTGGTTAACCAGTTCGAGCCGGATGACGTATATAAACGCAAACATTTCCCCAAATTCAAAACGGTTGACGCATAAACACGCCAAGTTCAAGTTCGAAAATGTATATCAGCAGCGCGCAAGGCCGGAAATGCGCGGGTGTGCTTCCCGGAACTATCAGCCTCAACCCGCTTCGGATCGAGTTTCGTTAAAAATAATCCCGCCCGTCGGCTCGGCGATGTTAAAATAATCCCGGCGCGACATTTTTTTCGCGTGAAAAAAACCAACATTTTTACGAAAAAAAATGTAACCTCAAGCACAATGACAATCTTTTGTATCGTGTATATTACAGTGCTAAACCTTTTTTTGTCAATATAGAGTACGTTTTGGATGTGTTGTCGGTGTGTTGTCGGTGTGTTGTCGGTGTGTTGTCGGTGTGTTGTCGGTGTGTTGTCGGTGTGTTGTCGGTGTGTTGTCGGTGTGTTGTCGGTGTGTTGTCGGTGTGTTGTCGGTGTGTTGTCGGTGTGTTGTCGGTGTGTTGTCGGTGCTGTTAATATTGTCGGTGTGTTGTCGGTGAATAGTAGGACCCGTACAAAACAACGTTGCCGTTGGCGAAACATATCGGCGATTTTTATATGCATGCTTGAATACTTTATTATAGGGTACAAAATCTACCTTTTTAGAATGTTTATCACATGTTTATTTCAAAAAAACAAAAAAAATATTAAACAAAATATATTAATTGTAAAAATAGGCTACTTTAGTTGAAAATAAAAATAGACTTTGTACACAATCAACATGATCACAGAAGTTAAGTGGCCCAAGATACTACATTCTTACCTACTGTACTTGCCAAACTAGGCCTATTTTGTAGGCCCTATGCCAGAGGAGAGGCCTAGTAGTACTTTGTGTTATTTATAGAGACATTTTTGGGTAAAGTGTTGATGGAAAATTAAAAAATGCAACACAAAGAAAACAAAATGACACACATGACACAGAGAACATGCCAAACTGTACTGCTTTGTAGGAAACGGGTCAACTCGTACGCGAACCAACTCGTACGCGGGACAACTCGTACGCAGATTGGTCAACTCGTACGCGGGACAACTCGTACGCCAACCAATTCGAACGCCAGCCAATTCGTAGGCGGTTTGAAAATGTGGTTCACGGGTACGGGTGGCGTTGATCAATTAAAAAGGCAGATACTTTGGGCATACAAGGCGAATCTATTCTCTATTCTCTATTTTATTTCTCGGGAAACATCAACAAATGCACAGACCAAAATTACAAATAATACACGATGTTATACCCCCGTCACACCGGACTGGCGTCCTTACTGCGTTCCTACGGCGACCCAGGACGCGGTAGGGACGCCATGGACGCCGCGGGGTCGTGGTGAGAACGCAGAAGGACGCCGTGGGGACCCCAAGGACGCCGAAGGTCGCAGAGCGACGGCGTTTACTTCGGACATGTTCAAAGTAAACGCCGAGGTTTGGCGTCCTGGCTCAGGACGCGGTGGGATCGCCCTGGGGTCGCCATGGTCGCCGTAGCAACGCAGTAGGAACTCGAAGGACGCCCTAGGGACGCAGTATGGACGTGGTAGGGTCGCCGTGGAGACGCGAATAAATGGATCGTGGACCCCGCGGCGACTTTACTGCGTCCTTACCACGTCTATGGGGTTCTTACCACGACCCCACCACGTCTAAGGACGCGGTAAGGTCGTGGTAGAAACGCCAAAAACGCCGTGAGGTCGCCGATGATCGCCGTGGGGACGCCGTGCAAACTCAATAGAAACGCCAAGGACGCGGTAAGGTCGTGGTGAGAACGCCGTGGGGACGCCGAGTAGACGTACAGATCGCGGAGCACAGGACCCCGGTGTGACGGGTGACCGAAATCTTGATATTTTAAAGAAAAAGGATTGGGGTTCTCACGGCGACCATCGACGTCCTCCATTTTAGGACGCAGTAAGGACGCCAGTCCGGTGTGACGGGGGTATTAGGCATTATTAACCTTTTGGCATTATTAACCTTTAGCCTTGTATACATTTTCGTCAACAATTTTATTTCCATTAAATGTAACAATGTTGCATGAGATTCAGTCTGTTCAGTCTCATCTCTTTCGGTTTTTAAGAATATTAATGCTTAAGACTTTTCTTTTTACAAAGGCATTCGTGTAAAATTGTACTCTTGTTTATTATACATCTTGGTTTTAATTTCGTAATCATCGTTTGACATAACTTCTTTTAATTTGATTTTCGTTTGATTAGTATTTTTAAGATAAACAAATATTTGGCATTCGTACGAGTTGGACCGCGTACGAGTTGGTTCGCATGCACGAGTTGTCACGTCTGATTTGTATGGCACCAGAAAATACAAATGTTCTGGTTTAAAATACATGTACCGGTATGCCCAACTGGATTGCATGTACACTGCTTTTACATTTTTTTTATTTTGTATTAAGCATGCCTTATGGTTGTGTTCAAATGATAGTATGACACCGTTCAAATTTAGTTCAAATTTAGTATTAACAACACCCTTTTTTTTCCCTTTGTGTAGGAGAACTTTCCTTGACGGCAAGGAAAGCCTCAATAGACCGACAAAAATTTGAAGTTACTGCAAGTTCCTGCAAGTCTCTACAACTAGCTTATCACAAGGAATTTTAACAAAAAGTGGCTATTTTTACGTGACCGTAACTATTTTTACGTGATATAACTGGTTCCCGACACAGACAAGGGAAACTCAATAGAACATATGAAGACCAACGACGGTTGACAGCCATAATTCACCAAAATAAATGGATACAATCACTAGTTAATTGCATACAGTCTCTAGTTTTTTCGTATACACGACATACCTGTTTCTATTAACCAAGATTATTGGTTAATAATCTCATCTAGATAGGGTCTTATAGAAAAAGGTATAAAAGTCGTGTATACTTAATACTAGGAACTGTATACATGTACAATTAACTAGGGACTGCGCATGCGCAACCCGAACTCGCATAAAAATAGCAAAAGTACGTAGGTTTACGGTCACGTAAAAATAGCCACGGCCTTTCCACAAAGGGCACTTGACTTTGGAAAGTTGGAGAACACTGTTTAGGAATGAGAAATCTTTTTCCTCATCATATTGCAGTTTGTGCCATGACATTTGTAAAAAGGAAAGTAAATTATTATAATTGATACATGCAATAGAAGCATTGTTTTACATGTACCTTTACTTTTGTTGTTAGTTTTATTAACTTTTTGGCTACTCGTGCAAAGCAGTTTTGGCTAACACTCAGCAGTGGTGTAACTATTCCACCCCCCCCCATCCTTTCAAATTTAGAATTTCAAGGTGTGCCCCCCGCCCCCCGCCCCCCGCCCCATTCCAAACAAGCAGTATTAGAAATGAATGTGTCACCCAAGGAACATGTACATGCTTCAGCTCCTTGGGTAAATAGTTCTTCCTATCGAAAATGACTTTTCAAATTACTTTTGTAGCCTGAAACAGTTTTATTTGTTAATTAGCTCTATATGTTTGTGTCACTTTGAGCAGTTTTTCAATGACAACGATTGATTAGCCAAGTCGTGCGTAAAACGCACGCAGCGAGTGCGTGTAGTACAAAAACATGCATAGCGCGCGGCGTTACGTGGAAACAAAATGGCTTCTAACCCGTAGTTGTCGCAACTCTCTCTCTCTACGGATCATGGTGAGCCGAAGGTTGTGTCCACGATGCTTATCGCCGTGGGAACAGCCTTGGCGACATCGACAAAAGCCTTTAAGTGCAGCACGGCCAAGCAGGGATTACATGGGGTTTCACCGTAAAATATCTGAAGAACAAGGTCAAAATGAAAGAAACTGATTTCAGCTGAGTGTAAATGATTTTGGCTCACTATGCATGCAAACTTTAGTTTTCCGTAATTTTATTGTTGTTTATTTAACCCTTCAACTCTCACAACTATCACAACCCATCTAAAAACCACACCCACTTCCGCTCCCATATTTTTTCTACATGCTTAATTTACCAAATAAAAGAACCCCTATATTGAATAAACAGCTTAACTACTAAACAGCAACAACTTAGCACTATCTAAAACGATATTGTCTTTGTTTTGCAGGATATACATGAGTGAAACTGTTGTGCATTCATTGTTACTAAACTAAAATTCGTCAATGCCAAACAATCACCAGCACCGCCAGTGTCAGTGTCAGTGTCAGTGTCAGTAAAGGCGTGGTACCCTATCGCAGCCTATCAACTCTACTAATATATGAGCCAAGTTTACTGAATAGATTTTGGTTGATAGGTTTTGACAGATAGGGTATTTGATTCCCCAAACATTTGAAAACATTTGAAAAGTACATGGAATATGAAATATTGTTTACAACTTTAAAAGAATAGTAGTATTTATTTATAATTGTAGCAGCTGAAACTTGTAATTTATAAAATTCTACAAGCAAGAAATGATTTTATATGCATGTTTTGTGACAAATACATGTCTGAAAACGGAGCTATTTTTTCTTCAGTAATATGATTTTGTATATTGCACAAACGGAAATGAGAACACTCAAATAAAAATTACTTATTTAACTCGGCACGTGTTAATTTATATTTCTTTACAAATATGATTAAATCCTTGAAATAAAAGGGAAACAAACGAAATATGGGAAACATGGTTAATAATCACCTCAGTGTTGGGTTTGATGGCTTTTTTGTACTCCTCAATATCGCATACTTTGATGAATATCACCTCAACGCCGTAGTTTGGAAGCATACCTTTCATCATGGCATATGTACCTGAGTAGGCTGAATCCGGTGCAATCTGAAATGAAGGTTCAAAAATACAAAAGTTGTTCCTCGCTATTCAACAAAATGATGTCTTGAAAACTGCACTTATAACTTTTTTTGTTTTTGTTCACTGCTTGGAGATGACTACACTTTAAAAAAAAAAGAGGGTTGTGAACAAAATGAAACCTCAAAGTTACATATTTCACCTTAAAAACGGCTAGGCACCAAAAACGGCGCCTTACAAACTTTGTAAGTATATATAAACATTGGATAAAATAATCAAAATGTGAAAAGTGCAATTTTCGAACTTTCGGAGGTTGGACACACTAGGTGAACATAAACATGTTCAAAGATCGTAGGCGATTAGTACATTACCACGTGGTCGCCGATTTTAAGCAGGGCCAGTAGGGTAGTCGTGATGGCTCCCACACCGGAGGAGAACACCAGGGTGCCAACACCACCCTCCAGTGAATTGATGGCATGAGCAGCCGAATCACAGGAGTGGTTCGCTAGTCGGCTGTAGATATAGCCAGGGGCGGCGCCAGGGTATTTTGATAGGGGGGGGGGGGCAAAATAAAGGTTAACAATACCGCGCAGGAAAAATGTCAAAGTCAAAGCCAAAATGAAGCTATTTTATGCAGCATTTTCACGTTTTTGGTTCGTTATTTATTTATTTATTTTCCGACCATGATTTTAGATTTTAAGCTACTGGGACGCAATGTTTGTTTCTGTAGTCAACATTTGCATCGGGCTCTCACAACACACAACAATAGTTAATTTGTTTTAACTGTTATTTTTTTATTTTTTTAAAAACATTTATTTGTTAAGGGATTCGAACCAAAAACCACTGATCAATATGCCAATCTACCTAACCACTACACTAGAGAGGGTGAGCTGCCAGAAATTCTCACCGAATAAATCTATAATCATATTATGATATAGGCCTAGAGCTTACAGATATAGTAAACAGTTACTATTGAATATTATTAATACAATCTGAGATCGATAATGAACGTTGCCGCTGACTATGAGGTCCCTATATTCAAATGTTGGCTACGGAAAATTGTTTTCTACCGGCACCGACTTCCAAGCCTCATACACTGCAAATTGATAGAAACACCTCGAACGTTCTCCGATGTTACGCTTTTTAAGCATTAGAACACATGCCTAACACAATGTGTAGTAAGTGTTCTGAAACGTTTTAGATCACGTAGCACACTTGTAGAACAGTAGTTTTCAATTAAAAAAAAAGATAACTATTGAGCTTGTAAGCCCACACTATTTGTATTCAGTAAAAAGGAACTCTAATCTTCGGGGGTGTTTTCTGGCAAACGCATTGATTACTTCATCAAGGTCTATATTAATGTCTCTGTTTACATTGATCACAAGAAGAGACGACAAACGTTGTTGAGTCATAGCTGATCTCAGATATGTTTTCAACAATCGAAGCTCACTAAATGAGCGCTCAGCTGAAACACTAGTAAGTGCAAAGGTGAGTGCAATTTTAAGAAGGGTAGTTATAGTATAAAACGTCGTTCCCATCTGACAATCAGTGATGAGGTTAATCAGATACAGAGGATTTATATGATCTTTGTCAGAAGATGAAAGGTTCTTGCTCTTCAGCCAAAGTTTGAACTGTCGATACTGTGGCTGTAACAGTGACGCGTCTATATCCGGATTAGGATCAGCCTCACCTGTACTTCCATAGATCCTTGAGAGTGTCTCAAGGTGCATAGAGGTGTTAGGATTGTCATGAAATAAGCACTGCGCTGAAAAAACTCCAAACGCTGATGTCAAGTCAGCATTTTGTCCCAGAATATACGTGTTTGAAAGTCACTTAGAAGTTCATCAAGGGTCGGAAAGTATAGGACTCGCCTATAAAAGTTTCCCAAGGACTCGCCATCCACATCTCGCCTATTACGTTTGATGCGCTTTGGGACTTCGAAACCGTAGAGTTCCGCCTTTTTGTTTAGCTTTATTTAATAGGGTACAGAATATGTTGTCATTCCGCATAGCGCAAAGATCATCATATACAATTTGAGCTGTAGTTTTGAACTCTAACAGATTGATTTTTGGTGACTGCAGGTAATTGACGAACGTGTTTGTAATGTTCAAAATATCTCTCGCTACCAGCATGGCGATGATAAAATCAAATGAACTTATACTGGCAAGCAAACCTGTCGCATCTGTGACTGTTATTGCGTCCATATCACGTTTGGTCTTTAGCTCTTCAAGTGCATCGCCAACAACTTCTGATAATGCGAGATAAGAGGTAATTGCGCTTTTTCTGCTCGCCCACCTGGTTTCCGAAAGACTTTGAAGGCGTCTCTTGTTATCCGCTGCAGATAGTTTAGATGTTGCTTTATGCCTTTCGAGTATAAAATTTCGCTTGGCTCCTTTAAAAAATATATGGAGCTTGTCTAATGTGCCATACATGTTTCTGATATATGTATTACTACACGACCTAATGATGGCCAGATTCAAAGCATGTGCGTGGCAATGCGTGAATACAGCTTTAGGTTCCCTTTTCCGTATTTGTGTTTGCACTCCGGTGTGTTTGCCTGCCATTGCTGCTGCACCATCGTACGTCTGTCCTCGACACCTGTGTATGTCTAATCCGTTAGACTCCAGTTCACTTATGATGGCATTGGAAATTGAAGTAGCATCCTGAGTCTCTAATGACACCAGATTTAAAGTGCGCTCTTCAACTGATTGGTTACTTTGGTTAAAAAATCTTATTACAAGTGCCATCTGTTCCACATTGGAGATGTCTTTGGTTTCGTCTGCAACAATGCAAAAGTAACCCTTGTTGAACATGGACAAGACTTGCCTTCGGACATCATCAGCACACATATTTAGAAGTTCGTCTTGGATGTCGTGGTGTGTATACATAGCATTCTTTGGTGCTGACTTGAGATGTTCCCGGGGGACCGCATCATATTTTTGCTGATGATTAACCAACTCTAGAAAATTCCCGCAATTAGCGTCGTTGTCACTTTCACGGTGTCCACGAAAAGGGATGTTCTGCTTAGCCAATAGAACTATGATTTCAAGCAAGCGGCGCAGAATTTCACGATTTGCGGCTATCTTTTTGCGTTTCTTCTGTTGAGCGGCAGCATATGCTGTATCAAGAGCCTCCTTGACTGACTTCCCACGTGACTGTAGCAGCATTGCCATTTGCTGACACGACCTCTTATGGATTTCCGACTCCTCATGTTTCATAATTTTGCCATCTTTTCCAGTCGCTTTCTTCCAATCTTGCAGACCTTTTTCCCCCCACTCTTTGGATGGTCGTCCTTTACCGCTAGCAGTTTGATTGTCTGAAACGAACAAAAAACAAGGCAAGCACATCATAGCGTTTTTCTTAATGGAGTATGTTAGCCAAGATCGCTTGTTCCCATGGCCATCCTCATACCACTTGGCACTGAATTTTCGGTTACCTGCATCTGCTGGAAATTGGCACCTCGGAAGGTCATTGGCCGCTGGTTGAAACGCCCCTGTTTGTGCCAGGTATAAGCGATCCTCTTCCGAGATTGGTTTTGAAAGGTTTCCCAGATCGTTCGGATGTAAATTGGTCACTTGAGTTGTTGACTTTGATGTCGATGTGACATGTCCATCATATGGAGACTGTGACAGTGGAGTTGATGATGGATCATGTCCATGTGGCGAAGGTGGGTTAACCGAAAACGTTGTACAGCTTGCTGGTGTCGGTTTACGGGGATGTGACGGTGTGAACGGTGCTGGCGCTGATACTGATGACGCAACATTAGAAGATGAAAGTGGAGGAGATATCGTTGGCGATGGTGATGAATTATCAGATGTTGTACATGTATCTTCAGCATCAGGGACTGGATTTGACTCAGGATTCAAAGCAGATACCATCAAGTTTGGTTCTGCTGATGACAAAAATGTATTAATGTTAATAATAATAGTATACACAATGCTGTTATTACAATATTAGGCATACTTATAATAATAATATAATAATAATCAATTCTTATAGAGCGCCCTCCATAAAAATTATCTCAGGGCGCTTTACATATACAGTAAAAGCACATTAAAATACAGCACATTAAAAAGTACAAGAAAAAAGAAACACAAAAATAATAATTTAACAATTTTATATCTTCCTAAAAAAATGTGTTTTAAGAGATCCTTTAAAAATTTCATAGGAAACGGCACCACGCACTAACAATGGCAGGGCATTCCAAAGTCTCGGTGCACAGACCTGGAACGCCCTGTCACTGTAGTACTTGTTACCGCCAATAGGTTGGAACAAAAACAATTTTCCCTGAGAATTCGATCTCAAACAGCGACCAATATCACGGACACGCAGGCGCTCATCCAAATAATCCGGGGCCATACCGTTTAAAATTTTGTATGTCAAACAAGGAATTTTGAATTCAATTCTCTGTTTCACCGGGAGCCAATGCAGCTCTTTCATAACTGGAGTGATATTTTCATATTTGTTAATCCTGGTAACTAGACGGGCAGCAGAGTTTTGTATCACTTGTAATATTCGAACTTCTTTGGCAGGAATACCAAAAAGAAGGCTATTGCAATAGTCAATCCGGGATGTAATAAAGGCGTGCACCAACTTTTCTGTAGTTTTGGAATCCAAAAGAGAACGAATTTTTCCAATTTTCCAAAGTGCAAATGAAGCCTTTTTGCACACATTAGAGACCTGAGCACGCATGGTGCCAGCTGAATCTAAGATTACACCAAGGTTTTGAACCTTATCAGAAGGATATACATCTGCATCACCTATATGAACAACACATGGGGGTTCAGAGCTGACAGTGTGTGAAGCAAATTTTGAGGAAAATTTAATCAACTCGGTCTTCCCATGTGCGTTACTTAATTTGCTTATACGGAAATATTTACATTGTATCCTTTTTCCAAACTTGGAAAGAGGACTTTTGGAATACTAACGAGCTGTAGTAAAATTAGTAGGCACCACGCAAGTTTGCGTAGCTAGAAATTATACCCGCACAGAAAATCATCCAATTTTGATTAAAAACGATGTACATTACTGTCGTTTTACCTGAGACAAAACAAAACTAAGTTATTTTGTCTCAGATTTTTACATTGTATCACCTGCAAGGTGCTTTAACGATTTTCGATATGTTTTGGAATTTTCTGATTCAACAAATCACTGATATTAGTCAGGGAGCTTATGGTGATCCGTAGGAAATGAATGATTAGAAGATCCCACCCACCTAGTCATGTTATTTAGGTACTAGAGAGCACAAAAAAAACATGTTGGCAATTTTGAAGTTTTGGCAGAGGGCGGCCATCTTGGATTTCAAAATGGCCGCTATATACATCTTCATTATGCCATAACTCTGGCTCTGAATGCCGTGCAAAGAGCCAAACCCTACATTTGCCATGATAAGGAAGCAATTCAACATACATCTGATGTGATCAAAGTAAGTCATATTTGGTTTTTAGCATTATTTATTCAAAAATGGTCACCAGTATGTCATAATAGTAGTGTATCCTAAGCGTATCTTGGTACATGCAGTATATGATAATGTATGCATTTAGACCTACATACCGATTTTTATTAAGGGTGTGAATGGAGGGGGTAAGAACCAAACTTGTTCGTGGCCATGACGTTATCCTTGCTCAACCTCTACTCCTACACCTAACTCTACAATTAGGTTACTAGGCATGGTCTTAGGAACTTCATCTTGTTCTTCGGTCAAGGGTTCCTCCACTATCTTGGGCTGGTACCCCCACGTCTCAACATTATCGCCGGTGTATGGCTTCAGTCGGTCGCCGTGAACTACAACCACCCTACTCCCAGGCTTCAGCTGAATCCGGTAGGTCACATCAGAGAGTCTGTTGACCACCAAGTATGGTCCTACCCATCAAGTTCTAGCCTTCTTCCCTTCTTCCTCGTGCTTGTACAGCCAGGCAAACTGGCCTTCCTTTAGGCCTTCGCCATGTACCCTGTGATCGTAATTTCGCTTCTGGTTTTTGGCACTCTGCTTCAGGCACTCTCTGGCCCTGCCATGTGCCTCTTGCAGATTCTGCCGTAACCTCTGGGCAAAATCTGTCGCCGTTGCGTCCTCTACTGTAGGACCCTCAACCAGCAAATCAATTTGAAGCCTCACCTCCCTTACAAACATAATCATGTTTGGAGACTCGCCAGTGGACTCTTGGGGAGTGCACCGATAAGCAAAACATGCGTACGGTAAACACTCGTCCCAGTCACGCTGTCTCCTCCTCGGATCAATCATCACAGCAACCATGTTAATGGTTCCCATGACCTTATACATCCCGCCAAACACCGCCGACTTAAAGTTTGTCTCCTGATCGGAATGCAATTCCAAGGGAATGCCAAACCGACAGACAAACTCACTGACAAACTTGTTCGCTACCGTCTCTGCCTTAGCATCAGGCAGAGCGTATGCCTCCATCCATTTGGAGCAGTAGTAACCAACTACCATGATCCAGACGTTACCACTGTCACTCCGGGTTCCGGGGAGTGGCCCCAGCAAGTCCACAGCCACTCCCTCCATGGGCTCGCCCACCAAATACTGTTGGATCGGGGAAACTCTCCTCTTCGCAGGAGATATCCTCTTCTCACACAGCTCGCAACATCTGATGAATATTTGATTTTTATTCCCGTCAGTCAGCAGTAGTTTATGAGCTTTTAGTTATTCATGATCAACCTATTCAGCAATTGTCTGAGTACAAGTATTTGGGTACTGTGATTGATAGTAAACTAGTATGGACGAACAACTGTAAAAGTGTTGCAGGAAAAGCAAATCAAAGATTATATTTCCTGAGGAAATTGAAGGAATTTCGTGTTGACATTAGGTTTTTAATTCTCTTTTATCAGTCCTTGATTCAGAGTATTTTTACTTGTTGTCTTGTTTGTAACTTTGGTAACTTGTCGAAAAAAACCATCAAGAAGTTAGAAAGACACAGGAAGATTGCCCAACGTATAATTAATTCGAATCTTCCCTCAATTGTTTCCTTGTTTGAGCATCGGGTTTTGTTGAAAGTGAACAAAATTATGCATGACTCCTCACACCCATTGAATAATCATTTTAAATTCAACATATCTGGCATCCTCCTTTGTGTTCCACCCATTTCACTCTGTCGCACTAGAAATTAATTTGTTCAAAATGCCATCCACCTTTTCAATACGTGTGTCAAAAGGGTAATTGCTGATGCATATCTTAGGATTGTTTAATAACTGGTTCATCATTAATTTGTTATACATGTCGTGTTTATCGTCTCTTTGTAGTGTTGTATATCAGTGTTCTGGTCGCTGCAAGTCGGTCACGCATCATTCATTTTTGGTCGACTCGCGAGCTGTTGATGAACTTTGACGAAGTGATTTGTGAGTGATTTGTTAGTGACATGTGAGTGGCTCGATTGCTGGCATTGGATGCAGTGATATTGTATTATGATCTGTTACTCGTTATGAATTTTGGTATTTTTCAGGAATGCCAGTGGAAGCTGAATTTCTATGCTTTGTATGGTCACTCGTAAATCTCCCAGGAAGTAGTAGTCGCAACCTCACCGACTTCCCATCGTCGGACTCCCAAGCACCTCCAACTGATCACAAGAGGACCAGAGGCTGACACAGTCTCTAAACTGGGCCGACTGTGCCCGACTCCTTGGACCTCATCATCCAACCAATACTTCCGTCACCAAGTTGACCCTCTTTGACTGCATCCTTAGGCAAGTGTGGTTGAGCAAAAATGCCCCTTACCCTTGCCTCTGGGATCGGCACGTCAGAGTCAACCTCATGGCGACCATCGTCAACCTCACTGGTCGTTGTCACCTTGGCCTTATTCGCAGCCCCAACTGTCTCTGGCGCTTCATCAGCGTCAGCACGACCACACTGTTTGCAGGCCTTCTGGGACAACCCATCAGCATGCTTCCGCCCAGGTTTGTGTTGAATCGTCAAATCGTACTCGCTGATCACTTCCAACCACCTGGCAAGCTGACCCTCGGGATCCTTACAATTAAGCAACCACCTAAAAGCAGCATGATCGGTTTAGAGTATCACCTTCTGACTACACAGGTACTGTCTAAACTTCCTGAGGTAGACAACTTCCGCCAGAAGTTCTCTCCGAGTAACAAAGTAGTTCCTCTCTGCCTTGTTGAGTTTACGGCTCGCAAAGTCGAGGACCTTCTCTTTCCCGTCATGGATCTGAGACAAAACTTCCCCAATCCCATCTCCACTAGCATCTGTATCTAAGATTTAGTCGCTATCAGGAACGGGGTATGCTAACACCGGTGCTGTCTGCAGCCTCTGCTTTAACCCAACAAATGCATGTTGGCAGGCATCTGTCCACTGGAACTCACGCGACTTTTCAGTCAGCGCATGCAACGGTGAAGTCACCTCAACCTGGAGAAGACGACTCGTAGTCGTTCAATTCCTTCTTTCACAGTCTTGCCAAACACAATGACATCGTCCAGGTATATCAGCAGGATGTCCCACTGACGACCTGCCATCACCTTCTCCATCACCCTTTCAAAGGTAGCAGGAGCGTTGCAAAGACCAAAGGGCATGCATCGCCACCTGTATAAACCGTGCCGCACTACAAAGGTTGACTTCTGGCTGGCATCCTCATCGAGGTCAACCTGCCAATACTCAGACGCTAAATCGAGAGTGGAAAACCACTCTGCACCCACCCACCAGCGCATATAGTGTCTCGTTGATACGAGGGACAGCGAACATAACTTCTGTCCAATTACACATGTTGCATGTGTACAACTTACAGCTACAATTATTTGTTAATTATAGATACTTTTGGCCACATAAAATTCTTGAGACATTGAAAGGAAAACATATTCATCAAAAATAAAAAAGGGCAGCCATTTTGAAAAGCAAGATGGCAGCCATTCATGTTTTTTTTCCTGCAAATAAAAATTGTAAAGTTTCAACCTTTGACATAAACAATAGGGGGTTTACAGCCTCAAAGATTGATTTCATATGACATTTAAACGTTGATTTAGGCAAAAAAATGCTAAAAATGGCGGCCATTTTGAAATCTAAGATGGCCGCCCTCTGCCACACTTAATATTTTGCCAACATGGTTTTTCTTATTCCTGAGGGTCTGATTTAGGTATCTAGATAGGTGGCATGTTCTAATTATTCGGTGCCTACGGGACTTAATTTCGTGTCATAAGCTCCCGGACTATATCTGAAGAGTGGCAAAAGAGAACAACAGACCAATACATATTATAAAAAAACCCTTACTTAGCCCTGCACTTGATTTAGTTGCATCCTCATTTGTAGCCGTTGACATGGATACTGGAGTATTTCTGCCTGAACTATAGGGAAGATGTCAGTACAGATGCGTACGTTGGTTGTGGTTCTATAGTTGTCATGGATGGCTCTGCAGGAGTAGGTAGTGCATCAAGCTCTGTAAATCAATGCATTAAACGTGATCAAAGTCTTTTAAGTAGCAATTGCTGGATCATACATTTTTACCAAGCCGCAAAACAAAGTCTACTAAAGTACAGGTATATAAAGCTTCGTTTTGATATTAAGTTATCAACATCAGATAATGTAGCCTATAAAACATAATATAGATGTGGAGCATAGTGCTAATCATTTCTATGAATGTAATAATTTTTTTCAAATGTATTTTCTAACAACAAAATACAATACCAAATTACATACATTATGTTTGTGATTTGCTATTGTATTTTTTGTTATAACGATGCGTTTTAAAAACAGAGGATAATGTATGTTACAATTTAACCTAAACCAAATAGCAATGGGATAAATAAGTGCTTCATTTACAGGGGTATCCCATACCAGATGTCAGATGTAACACTACCAATATATTGTCGAATGTAGAAAACAAAAAGCATTTCTAAACTTGTGAGCTACAGCATAGCACGCTTTAATGATGCAATTTGTTTGTGTCCTACACATTTTCTTGGAAGTCCTTACCTAGAGGACTCCTTCTACAATGTGACCAACGCAAAAGGGTTCCAAATATGGGGTTTGGCAATCTATCTGAAAACGAACAGAGGTAGGCCCTCGGCATCCCGATGGTTCCTTACTGCTAACGACAAGTATGTCTCTCTAAAGGAAGAAAGCATTAGCCTGGATCGCCCATTGCTCAACAAACTCACCATGTTTCTTTATTTTCTCAAGGTTAACTTTATTTGGCAACTGACTGGTCTCTTTAAGTTGTATCATCAGTTCAGAAGCGTCGTCCCTAAAGATCCTAGAAATGGAGAAAAAAGTAAAGACAATATTATAGCATAACTAAAACCACTTATCCTAGACTATTATTATAAGGTATAGGCCCTACATGTACTTTTAACTTGAGGAAACAACATAGGAAAGTAAGAAAACAACAGGCCTTCTGCCAACATCTGATATCATATTGGATTTATGAATATAATTAGGCTGAAGTATAAACCTTTCGGTTCAATAAATAATTGAGAAAATAAACTTCTACACTACCTAAACTTTTAGTTCAAGATTATTATAAGAACAAGCCATAAAGTGTGATGCAAGCTAAGCCCCCAAAACGTGGGATTATTTTTACAATTTCAATGTAACCATGGTAACAGCTGGTAGAGGGCTTTAAGTGAAACTTGAACTTACCAAATCTTGCAAATATTGCACTGCATCTCTTCTAATAAGAGCCGCCTGCTCAAATGATGATTTCCTATTATACCGGGTAATCCCTAATTTTCTAAACTAGGCAACTATGGCGTGGAAAAAGCAAGAGCCATCTCCGGGAATATCATTTTCATTCCCAGTGCTGATACATTCTCTCGCAACTGCTGTTGTTCAGTTTTGGGTCGCTTCTTGAAAAAGCTCAGGATGGTAGATACCCCACTTGCCCGCCCCAACTGACGTTTCCTTGATGCAGGCATCTGAAAATAAGATAGACCTTATTATTTAGGCCCATAAAAAAACCCAATAATTATGATTCACTTACCCTCCCACCTCAATTTATGGGATAAGGTCAAGTTTATATTTATTTTTTCAATTTCCATTTTTGATATTCATAATTATGATCCAATTATTTTTCTAACTAGGCCTACTTTTACGTAATTACCATGCAATTACGTTTTAACCATTCACTCATTGACCCTGGGACATAGACTGTAGTTCATTACTTTTTCATATGGGTTGTCCTGGGTTGTCATAATGGGTTGTCATTATCATAATAATAAAAGAATAACCAATTTTATTTAAAACCACGTGCCACATCTTGTGAGTTTATCTACGGTATTGTGCGCCCTGTCACACGGTACAGTATACCGCCCAAATCGTTAAAGATGGACTACAACGAAAACTCACACATTAAATTTATTATCGGACCTTGTTTATGTTGTGTTCAGGTAACACTTTATTGTTACGGTCATGTTTTTCTCTAAATAATTTTGTTGCAATTTGACCGACAAAATTAGACCTCGATTCTTCGATTGTGAAATTTCCCGCCCTGTACTGGTTCCCGGCAAAGATCCACTGAAAACCACGATGAAATCCACGATATAGTACCAGCGGACTTGTAAACCAGCGAAAAGTGATGACGTACTACCCATGAGCAACAGAGAGTAAACAAAAGACGCCATGTTATTCCGTGTGTATTATGTATGCGTTTTCATGCAGAGGCATGAAGTTTTTACGAATCTTTTTTGTATAGTGTATCACTATCAATCAGCTACAATAATGCCAACTTCATGTGTTGTTGGTGGATGCACGAGAAATTGTTCGAAGAATCCAGAGATTCATTTTGTGCAATTTCCGCGGGATCCTGCGTTATCAAAGGAATGGGTGAAGTTCGTAAATATTACACGAAAGGATTTCAGCTTCTCGGAAAGAAGTAGGCCTTTGATTTGTTCAGCACATTTTTCAGAGGACTGTGTTGACCTTTAAGTGCTTTGAAAAAATCACTGGGATTGACAACAAAGTTTCGTTTGAAGCCTGGATCGATCCCCGGGGCTTCGTGAAAGCCTGTAATAGAGCAACTCTAAAATCAATATGCTCTAGGCTCACTCCTAGCAACTACATCAGTTGATCGTTGTACAGTGTCACCCCTAAACTCTTTGCTGTAAACTTGTCAGTCAATTTCATAGTTCAAAATCCATATTGATACCTTGTTTTACTAGGTATTGGTGAGATGATACAAAACATTCAGAGAGACATTTACTTCCTAAGAACATATGTGACCTGCTCTGTGAAAATGAGTCAGATGTCAAAAATTTGACAAACAGAGTTATGTATACCATTAGAAAGAGTGCACTGTCCTCTTTAATTGTATATTTGTGGGAGGTCTGTAGCATGTTGCGTTCTTGTGAAATACCGATTTTAATTTTGACGATTTTGCGAAATCTAAAAACCCCATTCATGAGAAATCATGCATTAAAAACTATAGGGAAGATGTCAGTACAGATGCGTACGTTGGTTGTGGTTCTATAGTTGTCATGGATGGCTCTGCAGGAGTAGGTAGTGCATCAAGCTCTGTAAATCAATGCATTAAACGTGATCAAAGTCTTTTAAGTAGCAATTGCTGGATCATACATTTTTACCAAGCCGCAAAACAAAGTCTACTAAAGTACAGGTATATAAAGCTTCGTTTTGATATTAAGTTATCAACATCAGATAATGTAGCCTACACTCTAAAAACAGATTGGTTAAAAGACCAACCAATCTAATTGGTTGACCCCATATTGGTTGTTTTTAACCAATGTGTTGGTTAAAGCGTAACCAATGCGTTGGTTGTCCGTCAACCAGTCATATTGGTTGACGGTATCAACCAATCTATTGGTCATTTATAACCAATATATTGGTTGTCCTTCAACCAGTCATATTGGTTGAGCTTGTAACCAAGGTATTAACCAATATATTGGTTATTCATAACCAATATGTTGGTTGTCCTTCAACCAGTCATATTGGTTGAGCTTGTAACCAAGGTATTAACCAATCTATTGGTTATTCATAACCAATATGTTGGTTGTCCTTCAACCAGTCATATTGGTTGAGCTTGTAACCAATTGTATTAACCAATCTATTGGTTATTCATAACCAATATATTGGTTGTCCTTCAACCAGTTATATTGGTTGAGCTTGCAACTAAGGTATCAACCAATCTATTGGTCATTAATAACCAATATGTTGGTTGTCCTTCAACCAGTCATATTGGTTGAGCTTGAAACCAAGGTATTAACCAATCTATTGGTTATTCATAACCAATAGATTGGTTGGCCTTCAACCAGTCATATTGGTTGAGCTTGTATACAGCAACTGACCAATCAGAAGTGAGAACATTTGTTTTGACAATAGTCGATGTTAAATTGTAGTATTTAGTCCAAAATGCACTTTTTTGGCCTTAATATGTAATTATTCAAACGATTCCATGATTGAATTTAGATTTTTGTACAAACATAGTGAAAAATTCACATTACATTTCCTTTGTATTCAAATTTTGACATTATTCATAAAAAACTAGCTGTGACTTCGTCGTGGACAAAAAAAGCGAACTATAAAACTAACAACGGCAGTAGCTAAGTTTGTAGTAAGTGTTCAGTAGGTAATAGGTTATTATTGTATTTATGTGTATTTGCAGTGTGTAATAAGTTAATTCCATTGGTATTATTTAATTACGTAATTTGTCCACGTAGGAACCAATACATAAAAACAACCAATAGTATTGGTTGTAGCCTAACCATTATAAATTGGTTGAATTAACCAATAATGTATTTTTGCATTTGTTATAACCAATGCAATTGGTTGCGTGTTAACCAATATGAATTGGTTGCAGCCCTACCATTATGTATGGTTAGTGCTATAACCAATATGGATTGGTTACGTGGTAACCAATACAAATTGGTTGGAGTCCTACCATTGTGGATTGGTTAAATTAACCAACATTGCATTGGTTGGTTTTATAACCAATATGGATTGGTTAAATAGGTAACCAATGTCATATTGGTTATTTTAACCAATATATTGGTTATCCACATATCTACCAACTGGATTGGTTGAAATCGACCAATATATTGGTTATTTTCAACCAATCTGTTTTTAGAGTGTATAAAACATAATATAGATGTGGAGCATAGTGCTAATCATTTCTATGAATGTAATAATTTTTTTCAAATGTATTTTCTAACAACAAAATACAATACCAAATTACATACATTATGTTTGTGATTTGCTATTGTATTTTTTGTTATAACGATGCGTTTTAAAAACAGAGGATAATGTATGTTACAATTTAACCTAAACCAAATAGCAATGGGATAAATAAGTGCTTCATTTACAGGGGTATCCCATACCAGATGTCAGATGTAACACTACCAATATATTGTCGAATGTAGAAAACAAAAAGCATTTCTAAACTTGTGAGCTACAGCATAGCACGCTTTAATGATGCAATTTGTTTGTGTCCTACACATTTTCTTGGAAGTCCTTACCTAGAGGACTCCTTCTACAATGTGACCAACGCAAAAGGGTTCCAAATATGGGGTTTGGCAATCTATCTGAAAACGAACAGAGGTAGGCCCTCGGCATCCCGATGGTTCCTTACTGCTAACGACAAGTATGTCTCTCTAAAGGAAGAAAGCATTAGCCTGGATCGCCCATTGCTCAACAAACTCACCATGTTTCTTTATTTTCTCAAGGTTAACTTTATTTGGCAACTGACTGGTCTCTTTAAGTTGTATCATCAGTTCAGAAGCGTCGTCCCTAAAGATCCTAGAAATGGAGAAAAAAGTAAAGACAATATTATAGCATAACTAAAACCACTTATCCTAGACTATTATTATAAGGTATAGGCCCTACATGTACTTTTAACTTGAGGAAACAACATAGGAAAGTAAGAAAACAACAGGCCTTCTGCCAACATCTGATATCATATTGGATTTATGAATATAATTAGGCTGAAGTATAAACCTTTCGGTTCAATAAATAATTGAGAAAATAAACTTCTACACTACACTCTAAAAACAGATTGGTTAAAAGACCAACCAATCTAATTGGTTGACCCCATATTGGTTGTTTTTAACCAATGTGTTGGTTAAAGCGTAACCAATGCGTTGGTTGTCCGTCAACCAGTCATATTGGTTGACGGTATCAACCAATCTATTGGTCATTTATAACCAATATATTGGTTGTCCTTCAACCAGTCATATTGGTTGAGCTTGTAACCAAGGTATTAACCAATATATTGGTTATTCATAACCAATATGTTGGTTGTCCTTCAACCAGTCATATTGGTTGAGCTTGTAACCAAGGTATTAACCAATCTATTGGTTATTCATAACCAATATGTTGGTTGTCCTTCAACCAGTCATATTGGTTGAGCTTGTAACCAATTGTATTAACCAATCTATTGGTTATTCATAACCAATATATTGGTTGTCCTTCAACCAGTTATATTGGTTGAGCTTGCAACTAAGGTATCAACCAATCTATTGGTCATTAATAACCAATATGTTGGTTGTCCTTCAACCAGTCATATTGGTTGAGCTTGAAACCAAGGTATTAACCAATCTATTGGTTATTCATAACCAATAGATTGGTTGGCCTTCAACCAGTCATATTGGTTGAGCTTGTATACAGCAACTGACCAATCAGAAGTGAGAACATTTGTTTTGACAATAGTCGATGTTAAATTGTAGTATTTAGTCCAAAATGCACTTTTTTGGCCTTAATATGTAATTATTCAAACGATTCCATGATTGAATTTAGATTTTTGTACAAACATAGTGAAAAATTCACATTACATTTCCTTTGTATTCAAATTTTGACATTATTCATAAAAAACTAGCTGTGACTTCGTCGTGGACAAAAAAAGCGAACTATAAAACTAACAACGGCAGTAGCTAAGTTTGTAGTAAGTGTTTAGTAGGTAATAGGTTATTATTGTATTTATGTGTATTTGCAGTGTGTAATAAGTTAATTCCATTGGTATTATTTAATTACGTAATTTGTCCACGTAGGAACCAATACATAAAAACAACCAATAGTATTGGTTGTAGCCTAACCATTATAAATTGGTTGAATTAACCAATAATGTATTTTTGCATTTGTTATAACCAATGCAATTGGTTGCGTGTTAACCAATATGAATTGGTTGCAGCCCTACCATTATGTATGGTTAGTGCTATAACCAATATGGATTGGTTACGTGGTAACCAATACAAATTGGTTGGAGTCCTACCATTGTGGATTGGTTAAATTAACCAACATTGCATTGGTTGGTTTTATAACCAATATGGATTGGTTAAATAGGTAACCAATGTCATATTGGTTATTTTAACCAATATTTTGGTTATCCACATATCTACCAACTGGATTGGTTGAAATCGACCAATATATTGGTTATTTTCAACCAATCTGTTTTTAGAGTGTACCTAAACTTTTAGTTCAAGATTATTATAAGAACAAGCCATAAAGTGTGATGCAAGCTAAGCCCCCAAAACGTGGGATTATTTTTACAATTTCAATGTAACCATGGTAACAGCTGGTAGAGGGCTTTAAGTGAAACTTGAACTTACCAAATCTTGCAAATATTGCACTGCATCTCTTCTAATAAGAGCCGCCTGCTCAAATATACCGGGTAATCCCTAATTTTCTAAACTGGGCAACTATGGCGTGGAAAAAGCAAGAGCCATCTCCGGGAACATCATTTTCATTCCCAGTGCTGATACATTCTCTCGCAACTGCTGTTGTTCAGTTTTGGGTCGCTTCTTGAAAAAGCTCAGGATGGTAGATACCCCACTTGCCCGCCCCAACTGACGTTTCCTTGATGCAGGCATCTGAAAATAAGATAGACCTTATTATTTAGGCCCATAAAAAAACCCAATAATTATGATTCACTTACCCTCCCACCTCAATTTATGGGATAAGGTCAAGTTTATATTTATTTTTTCAATTTCCATTTTTGATATTCATAATTATGATCCAATTATTTTTCTAACTAGGCCTACTTTTACGTAATTACCATGCAATTACGTTTTAACCATTCACTCATTGACCCTGGGACATAGACTGTAGTTCATTACTTTTTCATATGGGTTGTCCTGGGTTGTCATAATGGGTTGTCATTATCATAATAATAAAAGAATAACCAATTTTATTTAAAACCACGTGCCACATCTTGTGAGTTTATCTACGGTATTGTGCGCCCTGTCACACGGTACAGTATACCGCCCAAATCGTTAAAGATGGACTACAACGAAAACTCACACATTAAATTTATTATCGGACCTTGTTTATGTTGTGTTCAGGTAACACTTTATTGTTACGGTCATGTTTTTCTCTAAATAATTTTGTTGCAATTTGACCGACAAAATTAGACCTCGATTCTTCGAAATTTCCCGCCCTGTACTGGTTCCCGGCAAAGATCCACTGAAAACCACAATGAAATCCACGATATAGTACCAGCGGACTTGTAAACCAGCGAAAAGTGATGACGTACTACCCATGAGCAACAGAGAGTAAACAAAAGACGCCATGTTATTCCGTGTGTATTATGTATGCGTTTTCATGCAGAGGCATGAAGTTTTTACGAATCTTTTTTGTATAGTGTATCACTATCAATCAGCTACAATAATGCCAACTTCATGTGTTGTTGGTGGATGCACGAGAAATTGTTCGAAGAATCCAGAGATTCATTTTGTGCAATTTCCGCGGGATCCTGCGTTATCAAAGGAATGGGTGAAGTTCGTAAATATTACACGAAAGGATTTCAGCTTCTCGGAAAGAAGTAGGCCTTTGATTTGTTCAGCACATTTTTCAGAGGACTGTGTTGAACCTTTAAGTGCTTTGAAAAAATCACTGGGATTGACAACAAAGTTTCGTTTGAAGCCTGGATCGATCCCCGGGGCTTCGTGAAAGCCTGTAATAGAGCAACTCTAAAATCAATATGCTCTAGGCTCACTCCTAGCAACTACATCAGTTGATCGTTGTACAGTGTCACCCCTAAACTCTTTGCTGTAAACTTGTCAGTCAATTTCATAGTTCAAAATCCATATTGATACCTTGTTTTACTAGGTATTGGTGAGATGATACAAAACATTCAGAGAGACATTTACTTCCTAAGAACATATGTGACCTGCTCTGTGAAAATGAGTCAGATGTCAAAAATTTGACAAACAGAGTTATGTATACCATTAGAAAGAGTGCACTGTCCTCTTTAATTGTATATTTGTGGGAGGTCTGTAGCATGTTGCGTTCTTGTGAAATACCGATTTTAATTTTGACGATTTTGCGAAATCTAAAAACCCCATTCATGAGAAATCATGCATTAAAAACATTATTTCCCTTTAGGAGATGTATGCAATAGAAACCCTAAGCAACCAAGCCCTTTTCCACTGTGTTAATTCAGCATGTTTTAATGTAGAAATTGAAAATATAGATTCTAACCAAGGTGAAAATCATAAAATAGGAATATCAAATTTTCTTACGAAAACCCCCCTCTCCGCGTTTAACCACCCAATTCTCGTAAGCGTGCTGTGTGACATCTGACTCATTTTCACAGAGCGAGTCACATATTTTTGGATTTGTTCAAAAAAATGTTTAACCTACATTGTCATAAAGGGACTGTGGATTAATTCCGATTTGCGGGTGTTCCCTGGCGCACTCGTGCAGGGCATACATGTATGCGGGCAACCTCGTTCCCCACGGGTTTGCCCGCAATTGCACGAGCCCATGCGATCCCTTTGAGCAAGTGTGGGCAATTTTGTGCCATTACATCCCGATGCGGGCTAGTGAGCACAGGCGGGGGACCAGGTAGATACATGGTGCATGCCACAATGGTATCCTAAATACTCTCCTAATAGGGTATGTGCCTTTGCTTGAATCATACCCCAAAACTTGTTCTACACCAGAATAACACAAAACACCCAGTTTTTAAGGATGGTTTTTAAGGAATATCCTACTTTTAAATACTCTTTCCGATAAACACCATTTCGTTCAAAAAACATTTTGTAGCCCAAATTGGGCTATCTCTTTAATATGTAGTATGTCTTTAATATTCTATGAAATGTTTCTTGAAGGAAACAACTGGGAGGTAAGACAACTAATAAGTGCGATATTTCTACACTTTGCAAAAAACACATCATGAACGTGAGTCAGCAGAAAATCGCAACAAGGTTGTACGCTTAGAGAAGCTATGTCGGGCCTTACAGAGTGAACGGAATGCTCTACTTGAAAAAGCCAGGACAGGTAAAGTCACTTTAAATTTTCAGTTAATAACCCTAACCGAACTCAAACCCATCAAAAGCCTTGGTGGAATATGTTAGGATGGGCACTGCACTAATAAACTGATTGCTATTTCAGAGTCCAACAGTTTGAGTGTAGAGATTACCATTAGAGGTACGAAGAATAGCATGCATGAATGATTCTAAAGGCCAGGTCACACTTAGGCGATTTGAAGGCCAACCTCTCTCGATCTTGATGGTCTAGAAAGGTCTTGTCTGGTAAAGTCGTGAGAGGTTGGTGAACTTGGTCGAAGTGTCGCTGACTATTTTGAACAATCAGGAGTGATTTGGAATAAAGAGCTGTTGTGCGATGGGTGTTATGAGGTCTTGAAAGTCGTGATTATAGGTGGCCGTGATAACAGTCGGCGGAAAGCGTGCATGGCCGGTTGCTTGAAGAGTTTCTGCCGCCACGTTGTGGCTTTGCTGTTGGCATCTTTGTAGAATACCTTAAATAGCAGATGTAAACTTCTTGAAGTCAAGAGTTAAAATGATTATATAGGGCAAGACGGAAGCCGGTCTTATACCGGTTGTGCTGATGTCATAGAAGGACAGGCTAGTTGTTGGGAGATCGTTAGCAGGTTGGGAACAGGTAGGAAAAGGATGTTGGCAGGGCGAAAACAGACGTTAGTAGTAGGTCCAGTGGTTGGGAGCAGTCGGGAAAGGTTATAAGCAAGGCAGCATTGGTAGTGTATCTAGACGGTTTTAAGACTGCATTCAAGCATGAATAAGACGAAAATGGTCATTAGAGGGTCGGGAGCAGTCCTGTCCTCTGCAGACTAAAATCAGGTTAGCAGTGGTCGGTAACATTCAGGTCGTGGGAGGAAGGGACCTCAAGGCTGCTAAGTGTGACCTAGGATTTACCAGTCCGGGGTAAGGGGAGTTCTCAAATCTTTATGGTGGTTTTGGAAGCCTTGGCTTTAACTTTGGCTTAGGGTCTTGGCCTTTGACCTTTGACTTTGGCTCTTAGCCGTTGACCTTTGAATCATGAATCACTGAGAACTAAATGGAAATATTCAAACTGTTGGCTTTATTTCAACCAATTCAGCTGGAGTTTATGCAGTTAGGGGCCTAAAATCGACTTAAGCCTAAAATGAAAACAAAGCAAAGGAGGATTCTAAAAAAGACCCTAGTGTAGTCTCTGGTCAAAAGTTGCTTGCAGAAAAGCAACTAAGTTACTGGTATTATTCACACTGCCTAAACCCTAAAGAGCCACAAAGCCAAACGGATACATCTTGTACACATGGCACAAGACGAACACACGACAAACTGGCGAAAACCGTTCCGTCTTGGTCAGTTTCGAATTTCCAGATTAGCCCTGGTTTTTGGTGTATATTACTAAATTCCCTAAGTTTCTCCTGACAGAAAACTGCAATCTCTTTTTTAAGGTTCTCCTTATTTCTTGTTTTGTGCACCGATTCCACAACATAACACATTTTTACAAGTCTCATGTCCCTCGCAGCATAATATTTATTACCGTGATGCTACCTCAAACTACTTAATATCTTATTGCCTTTTCGCTATGCAAACCTTCAAATCTCATCTGACTATATTGTCTTTAGAAGCAACCACAGGACAGCTCCGTTTGCAATACTGAAGTTGTCAATTACAATCAAGTCGCCCAATAGTAGGATAATTGTAAAAGCTGTAATGGGCTTAGACAGTAAACGTCGCTCAGTTCTTTAATAATGCCACAACTATGTACAAAGCAATAAATCTTGCGGAAGTGGTGTTTTTGTTCTATAAATATCCCCTAATGATGAGCGTCATGTAATAACCCAACAAAGGTATACCCTCGTAAATCAGCGTGTCTTAAAGCTTTTTAATTGGTTGCTACGCACCTTGACATTGCTGCCTCACTGTAATCTGATTGGTCTGTTTCTTAAGTAGGCGTACGTTAAGAACGCATATTTATTTTTGTACATGTATGAGTGTATATATTTAACACATTTTAGGCTAAGCTTTGCGTAGATGTTACTGGTAAAAGAGGCCGGGGAATTAGCGAATGACTGCCACAGAACGGGATTATTGTCAATGTCTAATGGATTTTTTTCACAGTAAAATGGTGCACTGATGACTATCGGTTCGTTGTTGTGGCAACAACTCATTTTAAGCTGTGGTTTTCATGGTCATGGACACTTCCTTAGTAGTGGTTTATTCCTCGTGCAAAAGGATCCCAATCTTTGTTAACTACACAAGTTGTAATTTGTTTTATATTTGATGTTAAATAAAATTTCATCTGCAAGAGTTTTTGCAACGCAACCTATGACTGTGAAACTAATGAACAGGATAGAGACTGCAATAATCTTAGAGTCTGACGATGGCTGATTTGTCGCCTGTTCTTGTAGCTCTACAGACTTGCTTCATCGTTCTTCTTGGACTACTAATAGTAGCTGGCAATATTCTTTCGATATCCGTGACCCGTCGCGTGACCAACTTGGCCGACAGCACCAAGGTGCTCATGACCGCATTGGCGGTGTACGACCTTTTCATAGGGTTATTGTCACTTCTCAGTGGCGTCGCTTCGGGTTTCAACCGGTGGCCATTTGGCACCGTAGGTTGTGTCGTCTTTTCCTACTCTATGACTTCAATTTTCGCCATGTCTATGTTCTGTATTGTCAGCCTGAACATCGATCGTTACATCGCAATAACGAAACCGTACAAGTTTCCTGTATGGTGCATCAAACGACGCGTCATTATTCTAGTACTCATTCTGACAATGTTCTCTATATTATGTTTGATTGGTACATTCTTAATGGGAGTACAGACACACTATTTCGCCGCCCAAGCATTGTGTTATTTTCAATCCGATTCACATGCACTGAACATATTTGGCCTTCTGTATTCTGATGTCACACCAACTCCTGTCATGGCGGGAATTTACTATCGCATTATTCGCATCAGTCGTCGACATGAGCTACGGGGCCGTCGTAACCAGAACGAGAGAAACAACGTCAAGAGGGAGCACAAAGCACTGAAAACGTTTTTTGTGGTGACGGTGACATTTTCTGCGTGCTACCTGCCAATCAAGGTGATGCGCACCATGGAGGGTTTTACAGGAAGGGCTGGTCCAGACTGGCTTCAGTTCTTAATTGTCTGCTTGGCTTATTCCAACAGTGCCTTCAACGTGTTTATATACTGTCTCTTTAATAAGGTGTACCGTCAAATGGCAAAACAGATTTTAACAGAAAGATTCCCATGTCTGAAAAGGTCTACTGTTGCACCTGTAGATATCTAATATCTAATAGCAAGTTGTGGGAAAGGGGCTATCAAATTGTTTTATGCATCATTATTTCATTCTGGTACTAAAACAAAGAATTGAAAGCGCCAAACATCGAGAGAATTCGTACTAGTACATGTACTACCACCAGGCCTACTGCTTCTACGTCGGCCGAGTCATCGGCAACCGCCGGGTCTGCCGTGGCCGCAGAGTCATCAGCAGGTGAGCTCCCCTCGTCTGGTGAGCTCCCCTCATCGCTAGAGCTGCCATCACTGTCCCCAGAAGTACCTCCACGAAATGCCTCTTCCTCATCTATACTGTGGTCTTCCCAATACTTGCTGCTATCGGACATTTTTCGCTGTTTTTCGGTCGAAAATAGTTGTACCAAAATATAGCCTAGCTTGTCCGCTGTTATTCCGCATTACATTGTACGGTAAAAATGCACGCACACAATCGACCCGAGTAAATCGTCATGGGTAGTACGTCACACACAAAATATGAATTATTCATGAGTTAAGGGCTTTTGCTGAAACTGAGTTTTTCTGGGTCGTAGAACGCCGATCAATTTTGGTTTTTTTTTGCATTAAGGAACAAGTTTTATTGAATACTAATGATATATTAGTAATCATTATACATTTCTCGAACAAAAACAGCAACACAGCCTTTATCATTATTCCGTTGTAGTCCATCTTTAAACACTCGCGCGCCTAATATTATTAGGCGCGCGAGTGTTTAACGATCGCGAAAATAGTGCGAATGTGCTCCGATCGCACGGATGTACATGTACGTGTATGTTGGTACATATATGTATGTACGTGTACCTTGATGTACAACATGTACATGCAAGTACTTGTACATATCCATATCCATATCCATGTACATGCCTCAACATACTGTACCTTCACGCTGCGCACAAGTACTTTATTTTGGGCAGTACTGTACCATGTGACAGAGCGCCCACTATACTAGTACTGTACGTAAGACAAGTACATGTAATTGGAAACTGCTGCGTACCAGCTTTACGCGTAAGTCATTTATTTTGGGCGGTACTGTACCGTGTGACAGGGCGCACAATACCGTAGATAAATTAGATAATTACGTGCATGTACAAAAGTTGCAAAGAAACACATAAACATACCTTCTCAAGGATAGTTCAGAACTAATAAAAACCCACTCACCCGGACACCAAGGACATCAATACAATCAGTGGCTCGCAAAAATGCTTTGCGTCAACGGCAGTCCAGTCGGCCATCAAAACAAACTGGACGCGACTTTGCGTAACCAAATTACACACAAAAACTAGTTCAGATATCCGTGCGCGGTAATGATCTAAGCATTATAAAATTACTTAAATGATAAATCAGCATTAAATATCTTATTAAAAGATTCAAAATAATGTATAAAGACATTATTAAAAGGTAATTCTCATTTATACGAATTACATCGTTGCTGGAAAAGTGCAAGGTACTATTTCCCATACAGGCTCCGACATACTATCGATTCAAAAGTGAACAGGCGTACTTTTGCTACGCAACAAAGTAAACAAAACTGACAGTACGTGTACACAAGGGCCTGGGGCAGATCCCCACATTAAATAAAAACAAAATGTACAGTTTTAATTATATGGTCTAAATCTGTAACTTAGTCTATTAATATTAAACTGGAAATTCGGAATGCAAACTACTGAACAGATGATGAGAAGAGACGTGTAGCGTGATACTGTTTAATAGTGTGCATGTATGTACCGCTTCAGAAAGTTAAAGTTACATGCCGGTCGGAAATCGAAATTGACCACATCACAGGAAGCCCGTCTTCCATTGGCAACGCGGCTTTACCAGCGCCTGCGCATTATTGGAAACAAAACCAATGAAAAGCAAAGAAGTCTCTAAAATCACTAATAGTTCAATGCTGGTCTTTGTGGCAAAACAAACACCACGTACATGTAGGCCTATGACATCGCAACAAGTTTAAGGAACGCAAGACTTTACCTAAAAAATGATAGCATGAGTTTGTTCTTGTGCTTTTATTTTAAAGTTTAGAACTAAGTACAAAGTAAGCAAGACAAACACAACCCCCTCCACCTCTTCTTTTTCTCCTTATTTTTTTTCTCCTTCTTCTTTTTCTCCTTCTTCTTGTTCTTTTTCTCCTTCTTTTCCTCCTTCTTTTTCTCCTTCTTCTTTTTCTCCTTCTTCTTTTTCTCCTTCTTCTTTTTCTCCTTCTTTTTCTTCTTTTTCTCCTTCTTTTTCTCCTTCTTTTTCTCCTTCTTCTTGTTATTTTTCTCATTCTTTTTCTACTTCTTCTTTTTCTTCTTTTTCTCCTTCTTCTTTTTCTCCTTCTTTTCCTCCTTCTTTTTCTCCTTCTTCTTTTTCTCCTTCTTCTTTTTCTCCTTCTTCTTTTTCTCCTTCTTTTTCTCCTTCTTCTTGTTCTTTTTCTCCTTCTTTTTCTTCTTCTTCTTCTTCTTCGGTACAGACGTGTTTCGATCGAGCTCCGCTGTAAGTTAGTTTTTTGTAGCTTTTATACCTTGTATGGTCCCAGTTTATATATCAGTTTGTTCTGTATTTACTGTAGATCAGGCTAGACCATCCTCAATCTGTCGGGTTTTATAATTTTCCTGTATTTTAACGATCATTTTTTACACAATTTGTATTGGTTTTCTGCTTTGGCTAGCCATCATGGCTAGTCAAGCGGGACCAGCCATTCAGGGTCAGCCAAGCGCAAGCACGGCTGGCGTTGGCAGACCCATTGTTCCGGGTGACGAGCCTTTCAAAAACGTCACACGGAACAATGGGATCAGCTTTCGGGCGTCCGATACTGTATCTGTGCAGTCGTACATTGACCACTTCACAAAACAACAACCTGCTAAAGATGTACTTTCGGCTTCTCGAATTTCCAATGGTCGCATTGCTATTTATTTGAGTTCGAAAGAGGCCGTTGTGAACGCAGTCCAACGAGGACTCGACTACAGCGGGACCTTCGTCGAGCTCACCCCGCTCGTTCGCCCAACCACCCGAATTACCCTGTCCAATGTCTACCCCGAGATCCCAAAAACCGTTCTTGTACACAACCTTTCTTCATTTTGTAAGGTAGTGTCTCAGATTCGGCCCATTCCCCTTGGCCTCAAGCAAAATCAGTCACATATAATGTCCTTCCGAAGACAAGTCCATGTCTTACTAGCTCCAAACATCCTTCCCCCTGATCACATCAATTTTACTTTCTCGGGTGTCAACTACCGTGTCTTCCTCTCAACGGAGTCGGTGCGGTGTTTTAACTGCGGCGAGTTTGGGCATGTCAGCCGCTCCTGAGAGAAACGACGACCCGACGACGACAATGACAAACGTGACGACGGTGAAGTACCGAACAAACCTGACAATCCACTCAATCCACCCCCAACCTTTGTCCACAACAAATCCAGTACCAAATACCCTGCAAAAAAGTCAATACTTCCCACCCCACACCAGCCAGCTCCATCTGCTGGGACCGCCGGGCCTGCGCCGGCGCCCACTGCCCCGGTTGGGGCGCCCACTGCCCCGGTTGGGGCGCCCACTGCCCCGGTTGGGGCGCCCACTGCCCCGGTTGGGGCGCCCACTGCCCCGGTTGGGGCGCCCACTGCCCCGGTTGGGGCGCCCACTGCCCCGGTTGGGGCGCCCACTGCCCCGGTTGGGGCGCCCACTGCCCCGGTTGGGGCGCCCACTGCCCCGGTTGGGGCGCCCACTGCCCCGGTTGGGGCGCCCACTGCCCCGGTTGGGGCACCCACTGCCCCGGTTGGGGCACCCACTGCCCCGGTTGGGGCACCCACTGCCCCGGTTGGGGCACCCACTGCCCCGGTTGGGGCACCCACTGCCCCGGTTGGGGCACCCACTGCCCCGGTTGGGGCACCCACTGCCCCGGTTGGGGCACCCACCTCTGCCCCCCTGGTAATAAACAACCAGGTTCGTCTACTAAGACAACCCGGCCAGCTGTGGGCGCCGGACCTGCGCCCGGCAAGGAAGCTGAACCCACATGTATCCCTGAAACACCCAAACCCCACTCCAAACCCCCTCCCAAACAACCCTCCACTGATCCCTCCAAGACAACTACCCATCCAAACCCGCCATCGAAGAGTCTTTCTGTTTGGGGATCACCCCCTCAGCCGTCACGACTCTTTTCTGACATAACCAAAGGAAAACAAACCCGAAGAAAAACGTCCTCGCCTCCACCTCCCAAATTTGTCAAACTGTCCCACAATTCCTCAAAACAAATGCCCACATCCTCAGTGACCCCCGAACCGAACGGCTCTCCGTCCCTTTCCCAAGCCCTTGACACCCAAACACCCGTTCCTTCCTCCCCCGCCTCGACAGCCGCAGAAACAAACACTGACACCGACAACATGTTGTGGGAAGACACACAGACCGACGATGACTCTATTCCTGAGTCAATTTTCACCACAAAAGGTCCTCTCTCACACTCACAGATGATTAACTTTCTCTCCCAAGTCAAAGCTAAAAAGAAAAAGACACAGGTCGTAAAGAAATTCACATCTGACGTCCCGGGACTTGTAAAACAACTAAAACCCCTGCGAAATCATCCCCTCCTGCAAAAAAGCGTGCAGCAGAGAGTACAGAAACTGATCAGATCACTCGATGTTTAATTTCTCATATTCAAAATGGAATCTCATTTGTCTCTTTTTCATAATATGTTTATGGCTCTTTCGTTCCTCACTCTAAATACTGGGGGATGCTCTACTGCAACACGGAACGCCTCCTTTCAAGTTTATGTTCATAATATTTGTAATAATCCTGACATTGTATTTTTGCAAGAAACGTATAGCCTCACAGAACAATGCCCCTGTTGGAACACGTGGCCTTATACGCCCTTATGCGCCCCCGATTCGTTTAAAGGATCCGGTGTCACTACCCTCGTTAAAAAGGGTAGTTTTAATATTCTGGATTCTAGTGTTATCTGCCGCGGACACATTCTTTATACTAAACTCGATTTTCAAAATACTTTATATCACACCTACAACGTTTTAATTCCTCAAACCGACAATGTTGCCCTCCAAGCCATTAGTGATCTCGCTGATCATTGTTGTCAGTGTTCCGATGGGGTCATTGTTCTGGGAGGCGATTTCAATTGTACGGAATGTCCCTCTATTGATCGTTTGCGTACGCTCACTGAACACAGGCGCCGAATCTCTATGGCTCTTACAAACGCTGTCAATACGCTGTCTTTTTGTGACATCTGGCGTGGACTGCACCCGTCTGACCAAAAATTTACTTGGTCTAGAAATAATCCCGCCCACCCTTGTGGAATTTCCCAAGCGAGGTTGGATCGTTTTTATTCGGACTCCAGTATCCTCCCTTCTGTGCGTTCTTGCAAAATTGTCCCCTGTTCTCTTTCGGATCACTCCGCTGTTTTTCTTTCTTTAAAACCCCCCAGCGTTAGAGAGAGGGGAAGTGCTTATTGGCATTTCAACAACGCTCTTTTAGAAGATCAAAATTTTATCGATACTATTCATTTCTTTTGGAAAGACTGGAGGACCCAAACGTCTGATTTTTCTGATCTTGGGTCGTGGTGGGATCTCGGAAAAATCCACATCAAAAGAATTACCCAGATATACAGTACCAAAGTTGCCAAAGAGAAACGTGCCAAATTCGCCCAAATTAATCAAATTATTGATGACTTGCAGTCCACGCCGGATGTTACACCTGAAACTCGTGATATCTTGAAGGAACAGAAACATAACCTAAATACTCTACTGAAATTCGAGGCGCAGGGCGCCCTCGTCAGATCCCGCTTTAAGCACACTACTGAAGTCGATTCCAGCTCTTCTTATTTTTTCAAATTGGAAAAATCGAATTCAATATCCAAGTCCGTTTCTCAAATTCGGCTCGCCTCAGGGTCAATCACTGAAGACCCGGTAGAAATTAGAAATCACGTTCGTGATTTCTATTCCTCTCTTTATTCTCTTCGGCCAACTGACGAGGGCGCCCTCGACCCACTTATAAATAATCTTAATAAACTTGACTGTGACGATTGTGAAAACTTAGAGTGTCCTCTGACTGTTGAGGAACTCGATGCTGCTGTCAAGCAACTTGGCCAAAATAAATCACCCGGTCTCGACGGTCTCACTTGCGAATTTTATCAATTGTTTTGGCCTCTTTTTCAAAATGATTTTCTCTCTGTTCTCAATTCCTCCCTTGCCTCCGGTCATCTACCCAGATCCTTTCTTAGAGCTGTGATCACTCTTCTTCCCAAAAAAGGGGATCTTGCAGACATAAGTAATTGGCGCCCGGTCTCTCTTCTAATACCCCCGTCACACCGGACTGGCGTCCTTACTGCGTCCTAAAATGGAGGACGTCGATGGTCGCCGTGAGAACCCCAATCTTTTTTCTTTAAAATATCAAGATTTCGGTCACCCGTCACACCGGGGTCCTGTGCTCCGCGATCTGTACGTCTACTCGGCGTCCCCACGGCGTTCTCACCACGACCTTACCGCGTCCTTGGCGTTTCTATTGAGTTTGCACGGCGTTCCCACGGCGATCATCGGCGACCTCACGGCGTTTTTGGCGTTTCTACCACGACCTTAAGGACGCCATAGACGTGGTGGGGTCGTGGTAAGAACCCCATAGACGTGGTAAGGACGCAGTAAGGTCGCCGCGGGGTCCACGATCCATTTATTCGCGTCTCCACGGCGACCCTACCACGTCCATACTGCGTCCCTAGGGCGTCCTTCGAGTTCCTACTGCGTTGCTACGGCGACCATGGCGACCCCAGGGCGATCCCACCGCGTCCTGAGCCAGGACGCCAAACCTCGGCGTTTACTTTGAACATGTCCGAAGTAAACGCCGTCGCTCTGCGACCTTCGGCGTCCTTGGGGTCCCCACGGCGTCCTTCTGCGTTCTCACCACGACCCCGCGGCGTCCATGGCGTCCCTACCGCGTCCTGGGTCGCCGTAGGAACGCAGTAAGGACGCCAGTCCGGTGTGACGGGGGTATTAATACTGACTACAAAATTCTGGCCAAGTTGCTTGCCAATAGACTAAAGCAATGTATTGGCAGCGTTATTCACGAAGATCAAGGATACTGTGTCCCTGGTAGATCTATATACGATAATTTAAATTTAACTCGCGACATTCTTGCTTGTTGTAATTCTAACGATCTTCCTCTTGCTGTGGTCAACCTTGATCAAAAGAAAGCTTTTGACAATGTTGACCACAGCTATTTGTTCTCCACAATGAGAGCCATGGGTTTCGGCCCCTCTTTTATTAACTATATTCACCTGTTGTATAAAGGAACGGAAAGCCTCGTCAAAGTGAGCAGCTCTTTAACAGCGCCTTTTCCTTTTGAAAAAGGGATTAGGCAGGGCTGTCCGCTTTCTGGCCTTTTATATTCTATTGCCATTGAGCCTTTTCTGAATAAGCTGAGAGAAAACCTCAGTGGGAAGAGTTTTTGTCTTCCCGGTGAGACGAGTTTTTGTTCAGTGTCCGCGTACGCAGACGATATTTCTGTTTTCATTACTGAAGATTCTGGTTTTAATGTTATCCGTGACACTTATGATATGTTCAGTCGCGCATCTGCTGCATGCTTAAACACACTCAAATCTCAGGGTTTATGGGCCGGATCATGGACCGGACGAAGCGACGAGCCTTTAAATTTCCGTTGGAACAACGAAGGCTTGTGTTTTCTTGGAGTTTACCTAGGAAACAGTCCTCATTACGTCAAACAAAACTGGGAAAAATGCAAACTCAAAGTTTCTAAAACTCTCGCTAACTGGAAAAGACTGTCTTATTCTCTCTCACTCAAAGGAAAAATTATTGTGGCTAACCAATTGGCCGCTTCTCAAATATTCCACCATCTTTCTGTCGTCAGCCCCCCAGACGATGTCCTAGGTGAACTCCAAAACCTGCTCGTCGACTTTGTCTGGTCCAACAAGAGACACCTACTTAAACGAAAAGTTCTTTTACAAAAACCCGACAGAGGAGGACTTGGTCTAGCTTGCCTCCAAGCACGCATTCTCACTTTTCGTCTTAAATTAATTCAGCGCTATCTTACCCAATCTAGCCACCCATCCTTTATTCTTTTTGACTATTTCCTTTGCAAATACAAAAAAATAAATTTAAATTACCATTTATTGTTCTGTCAAATTGACCAAAAATTTCTTATCAGTCTCCCTCCTTTTTACGGTGAGATTTTGCGTGCTTGGACCGTATCCGGAGCTCGCATCGAAATACCTCAGTCCTCTGTCAACCATGTCATAAACATACCCCTAATCAGTCCCTTTTTAGACCCTTTATTTGGCAGCGACACCGACCTGGCTGCCCGGCTCTTGGTTCGCGGAGTCAAGCTCATCCGTCAACTGCTTCATGTGGACAACGGCCGCTGGCTCAACGCCGAAGATCTTCCCTGGACCTTCATATTTGCACCTCGCCCGCCCTCTTATCGTGCCCTTCAACCTCAACTTCTTCGTCTTCGCCACAGTCTCATCTCTACCTTTCCCACGATCTTTTCCGACATCGGACTTCGGTCTAAACATGGATACCCTCATAACATCTCATCGCCCAGACTCACCCATTGAATTCATGCTGGGCTCCTCCATCAAGGGAATCTCCGCACCATCCAGCACTTTGTATGTCACCTTCAACAATCATCTCAACTCGCTTCCAGCTATCCCTCATTCTCCTTGGCACAAACCTGGCTTTCTGGACGCTTCCACCAAAATTCAATGGCTGTCCATCTACAAGCTGCCATCAACCAAAAAAGAAGGAGACGTCCAGTTTAAACTTCTTCACAATGTTCTACCATCTCTGTCAGTTCTTCATCATCTAAACCCGGATATCCCTTCGTCTTGCGGTTGGTGCGGAGAAAAGGGCACAACTGAGCAACTCTTCATACTCTGTCCATCTATTCAACCGGCTCTAAACTTTCTCCACTTCGCTTTGTCTCGTCTTCTACCAGACCTGGAACTGAATTTCGATCTGTACTGGGCCCTGATTCCGCGTACGAGGGGCCACAGCGGTGAGGCGGTTCGACTTGCCAATTTCCTTATCATCAATTGTAAAAATGTTATCTATTGGCTTTATCGCACCTGTCGTTTTTCTGACCCCCTCACTATTTGGCAACATAGATTAAAGTATAAAATTCTTCTAGAGTACACCTATTTTCAATCCCTAACCTTGATGCGTTTTTTACTAAATGGCCCCTACAGAATATTCTTTTTATTGTTGTTAAAAACAAACTGACATGGTTGATGTAACTTTCTTCATGTCTGTTACTATTACTATGTTACTCATTACTGTTACTTTCTATCATCTACCCACTTTCCCCTCCTCCCCCGTCCCCCTTGGAAGCCGCCGGTAGTGGGTGCAATAGCGCCCACATCCAGAGACGCTGGTGGCTCCTTTTCCCTTTCCCCCTTCCCTCGCCCTCTTTCCTTTCTCCCTCCTCCTGGATGACTTAGTTGTTTTGTTTTACGATATGTGTGTCTTCTTTCTCCTGCTTAGTCGCCGCGGTCTAGTCTGGCAGTAGTATACAGCTAGGCGAGCCGCGGTGACTTTGCATTCCATGATTTAGATACATTATTGTTCATTATGTGTCTGAAACGAGTTTTCTGTTAAATACTGATTATGTGTTAAAATTAGTTTACAACCCTTGTATTTGTACATGATTTATTCTTTGTATATATATATATATATATTCCCTGTTCATTTGTCTTGTGTTCAAGTGAAATAAAGTATTCATTTGAAAAGTCAAGTCTTTTTCTCCTTCTTCTTTTTCTCCTTCTTCTTTTTCTCTTCTTTTTCTCCTTCTTCGCACGCACGAAATTCCACTAATTTGATATGCAACGCAGGCTAGCGCGACCACTGAATGAGTAGTTGACTGCTTGAGGACACTATGCCTATTTGAATTTGCATGAATACGTCACGCTCCATTTAAACGAGTTTGCAAAGACTAATCGTGTCGTTAGCGGGCGCACTGTCGATCAGTGGTATTTGGCAATGACTAGCAGTTACCGTGCTACATAAATGCAATCAAATTATGTTTGAACAGTTACCCAGCTAATTAAAATGCAACAATATTTATAGGACGTCAGTTGACAGCTCAATGCAACAATATACGACAACTTGTTACCACTCTTAACATGTTGGGAGCAATTAAACAAATAATGAGATTTTAAATATGAGACCCACGTATTGGCCTTTTTCGTAAACGGAATCCCCAGAGTTGGAAGCCATACGGGTCACCAATTCTTGATTTCCAAAAATATTTCTACAATCAGTCCAATGTATAGGCCCCAGGGACCTCTTATTCAAAATTACCGGAGGGATCACAAAATATTAATGAGCCCGCGCGCAGTGATTTTCAGAGATTTAGTCACATGTACCCTTTAATAGCACTTACGGGGCATTTGGTGAGAAAAATGGGACTCAAAACTATGAAAATTTATCTAAAATACAGTAACCACTTCAAACAATTTAATGCGATAGACTTGCTGTTCTAAAATGGCGCGTAAATAAGATGGCGCGCTACAGTTTAGGGCGCCGCCATCATCTTTGCTTCGTTATAGGTTCCACTAGCAGGATGCCGCGCTTCGCGCGGCACCTGCTAGCTGGGTGAAATCGTAACTTAATATAGATACACCTTGTTGACGTCTTAAAAACATAATGGATTGTATGACAAACAAATCGCGAAACTTAGCGAGTAGAGTACCAGCTAGAAAGTATTTCGAGCGCACGAAATTATTTCGAGCTCACGAACATATATTCTTGGAGCGCACGAAGTCATTTCGTGGCCACAGACATCGACAGGGAATCGAAAAGCGATTACGCGTTTATCGGTAACATTCTTTTTTTTTAATCTCACCTCGGACGAATACGATTTTTTTTTAAATCTTATTCCCCGGGGGATTCCCCGTCGCGAACGATCCGGCACCCCGCCGCACCGACGCCGGCGGCACACACGCGCGGCGACGAGTCGCCCGACCAAAAGCCAACATGGCGCCAACCACGCGCCAAGATGGCGCGGCCCTGCGTTCCAAGATGGCGGCGCCCAGGGACAAGATGGCGCATTTTACATCTTTTATAGTATAGACTAGCAGGATGCCGCGCTTCGCGCGGCACCTGCTAGCTGGGTGAAATCGTAACTTATAGATACACCTTGTTGACGTCTTAAAAACATAATGGATTGTATGACAAACAAAACGCGAAACTTAGCGAGTAGAGTACCAGCTAGAAAGTATTTCAAGCTCACGAAATTATTTCGAGCTCACGAACAGATATTCTTGGAGCGCACGAAGTCATTTCGTGGCCACGACAACATTTCAAGCTCACGAAATAAGTTATTTTGAGTGCACGAAATAAAATACTCAAATTATTTCGTAACGGTGATTTGTATTCGTCATATGTCTCTTTAGGGACTCCGTAGAATACCATCGAATCTGAATAACAAACAATCTTTGTAAAAATACTTCCCGACTTCCGAACTAATAATACTCAATAGGCAGTTCATCTTCGCTTGCATGCTGCCTGCGTCTCGTGATTTTTTAACAGGAATCGTACGGGAAACAATACGAACCACTTCGGGATTTCTGAGTTTACATCATCGTGAAAATCGTGATTAAAAAACCCAACAGGCCGGTGTGGACGGTAATTCTGTCCCCCGGTAAAATTGTCCGGGGGGACAGAATTACCTAGGTAAAAGTGTCCCCCTGGAGCCGTTAATTCCGTCCCCCTCCAGTTTATTCTGTCCCCTCTCTAGGTAATTTTGTCCCCCAATGTTCCACACATAAGTGGTTATTTTTATGTTATTTCAATGAAAAGCCTACATGGTATTTATTATTTGGACTTCTGTTCCCTTCATCGATTTATCAAAATAGAAATAAAAATATAAATAACTGTATTAATTAAATCAACCGATCTACGTTTCTGCGCGAAAGGGAAATTAGCGGTAATCATTATTTTCAGACTTCTTGCACGCGTACAAATTCTGTATACCCAGCACGAATGTGGCAGCACTTTTGACCACCTGTAATTTGTAGTACGCTACACATCCTACAGTCTGCCACAAATGATGCACCATGAAGAGGTGAACCTGATACACTGGTTGTTGCGTCTGGTGGGTGCTAGACTTGTGACGTTGCACGGGACAATTTTACCAGGGGGACACGTTTAACGTTGGGCAGGGAGACAGAATTACCTGGAGGGGGACAGAAATACCTAGGTAAATGTGTCCCCCCGGACAGATTTACCGGGTCACGGCCTGGTAAGTCTGTCCGGGGGGACACATTTACCAGGGGGGACAGAATTACCTTTCACACCGGCCACCTGACAGTGCGCCCTCAACTGACGTAATGCAGTCACGTTTCTAAATTGCATATTCATATCCACCATCGCCATACAATTTCGCGACATTTTTGCACGATCAAAGTTGAAATTGAGGCAATAGCGATATGTTTCGGAGTGTTTTGAGACAGATAATGTTGTAATATTTAAGTATCGACAATGTGAAGCAAAGAAATTTGCTCAAAAGGCAACACGAAAGGAATAAATCATTTGTTAACGTTCCCAACCTGTGACTGAAACGTGGTAGACGCGCACGAATTCGAACCCGAAAACGAAGCCGGAGCTCAACTGGTACTATGTTTACTCCGCAGTAAACCAAGGAAGTATAAATCGGGGCACCAGCTCAAATAACACGTGACGGGGCCGCCCAATGGCGAATAACAAACTCGGCACCAACTCGGCCACCGCGCAAGCAAGGCGGATACAATTAATTTGCGAAGGCTTCGTGTAACGCATGTAGCCGCCGTTTAATCGCAAACAGCCAACAATTTGGTAACCGAGTTACGGTAGTACGATTTCGGGAAGGCTTCGGCCCGAACTCCGGGCAAGGACAATGCAAAAATAACGCAATAGTTCACGCAAAAAGACCCACAGACATCGACAGGCAATCGAAAAGCGATTACGCGTTTATCGGTAACGTCCGTTTCTTTTAAATCTCACTTCGGACGAATACGATTTTTTTTTAAATCTTATTCCCCGGGGGATTCCCCGTCGCGAACGATCCGGCACCCCGCCGCACCGACGCCGGCGGCACACACGCGCGGCGACGAGTCGCCCGACCAAAAGCCAAGATGGCGCCAACCACGCGCCAAGATGGCGCGGCCCTGCGTTCCAAGATGGCGGCGCCCAGGGACAAGATGGCGCATTTAACATCTTTTATAGTATAGACTAGCAGGATGCCGCGCTTCGCGCGGCACCTGCTAGCTGGGTGAAATCGTAACTTAATATAGATACACCTTGTTGACGTCTTAAAAACATAATGGATTGTATGACAAACAAATCGCGAAACTTAGCGAGTAGAGTACCAGCTAGAAAGTATTTCGAGCGCACGAAATTATTTCGAGTTCACGAACAGATATTCTTGGAGCGCAAGAAGTCATTTCGTGGCCACGACAACATTTCGAGCTCACGAAATAAGTTATTTTGAGTGCACGAAATAAAATACTCAAATTATTTCGTAACGGTGATTTGTATTCGTCATATGTCCCTTTAGGGGCTCCGTAGAAGACCATCGACTCTGAATAACAAACAATCTTTGTAAAAATACTTCCCGACTTCCGAACTAATAATACTCAATAGGCAGTCCATCTTCGCTTGCATGCTGCCTGCGTCTCGTGATTTTTTAACAGGAATCGTACGGGAAACAATACGAACCACTTCGGGATTTCTGATTTACATACATCATCGTGAAAATCGTGATTAAAAAACCCAACAGGCCGGCCATCTGACAGTGCGCCCTCAACTGACGTAATGCAGTCACGTTTCTAAATTTGCATATTCATATCCACCATCGCCATACAATTTCGCGACATTTTGGCGCGATCAAAGTTGAAATTGAGGCAATAGCGATATGTTTCGGAGTGTTTTGAGACAGATAATGTTGTAATATTTAAGTATCGACGATGTGAAGCAGAGACATTTGCCCAAAAAGCAACACGAAAGGAATAAATCATTTGTTAACGTTCCCAACCTGTGACTGAAACGTGGTAGACGCGCACGAATTCGAACCCGAAAACGAAGCCGGAGCTCAACTGGTACTATGTTTACTCCGCAGTAAACCAAGAAAGTATAAATCGGGGCACCAGCTCAAATAACACGTGACGGGGCCGCCCAATGGCGAATAACAAACTCGGCACCAACTCGGCCACCGCGCGAGCAAGGCGGATACAATTAATTTGCGAAGGCTTCGCGTAACGCATGTAGCCGCCGCTTAATCGCAAACAGCCAACAATTTGGTAACCGAGTTACGGTAGTACGATTTCGGGAAGGCTTCGGCCCGAACTCCGGGCAAGGACGATGCAAAAATAACGCAATAGTTCACGCAAAAAGGCCCACAGACATCGACAGGCAATCGAAAAGCGATTACGCGTTTATCGGTAACGTCCGTTTCTTTTAAATCTCACTTCGGACGAATACGATTTTTTTTTAAATCTTATTCCCCGGGGGATTCCCCGGGGGATTCCCCGTCGCGAACGATCCGGCACCCCGCCGCACCGACGCCGGCGGCACACGCGCGCGGCGACGAGTCGCCCGACCAAAAGCCAAGATGGCGCCAACCACGCGCCAAGATGGCGCGGCCCTGTGTTTCCAAGATGGCGCGGCCCTGCGTTCCAAGATGGCGGCGCCCAGGGACAAGATGGCGCATTTGTCATGATGCCGCGCTTCGCGCGGCACCTGCTAGCTGGGTGAATTCGTAACTTATAGATACACCTTGTTGACGTCTTAAAAACAGAATGGATTGTATGACAAACAAATCGCGAAACTTAGCGAGTAGAGTACCAGCTAGAAAGTATTTCGAGCGCACGAAATTATTTCAAGCTCACGAAATAAGTTATTTTGAGTGCACGAAATAAAATACTCAAATTATTTCGTAACGGTGATTTGTATTCGTCATATGTCCCTTTAGGGGCTCCATAGAATACCATCGACTCTGAATAACAAACAATCTTTGTAAAAATACTTCCCGACTTCCGAACTAATAATACTCAATAGGCAGTCCATCTTCGCTTGCATGCTGCCTGCGTCTCGTGATTTTTTAACAGGAATCGTACGGGAAACAATACGAACCACTTCGGGATTTCTGATTTACATCATCGTGAAAATCGTGATTAAAAAACCCAACAGGCCGGCCATCTGACAGTGCGCCCTCAACTGACGTAATGCAGTCACGTTTCTAAATTGCATATTCATATCCACCATCGCCATACAATTTCGCGACATTTTTGCGGGATCAAAGTTGAAATTGAGGCAATAGCGATATGTTTCGGAGTGTTTTGAGACAGATAATGTTGTAATATTTAAGTATCGACAATGTGAAGCAAAGACATTTGCCCAAAAAGCAACACGAAAGGAATAAATCATTTGTTAACGTTCCCAACCTGTGACTGAAACGTGGTAGACGCGCACGAATTCGAACCCGAAAACGAAGCCGGAGCTCAACTGGTACTATGTTTACTCCGCAGTAAACCAAGGAAGTATAAATCGGGGCACCAGCTCAAATAACACGTGACGGGGCCGCCCAATGGCGAATAACAAACTCGGCACCAACTCGGCCACCGCGCGAGCAAGGCGGATACAATTAATTTGCGAAGGCTTCGCGTAACGCATGTAGCCGCCGCTTAATCGCAAACAGCCAACAATTTGGTAACCGAGTTACGGTAGTACGATTTCGGAAAGGCTTCGGCCCGAACTCCGGGCAAGGACGATGCAAAAATAACGCAATAGTTCACGCAAAAAGGCCCACAGACATCGACAGGCAATCGAAAAGCGATTACGCGTTTATCGGTAACGTCCGTTTCTTTTAAATCTCACTTCGGACGAATACGATTTTTTTTTAAATCTTATTCCGTGGGGGATTTCCCGGGGATTCCCCGTCGCGAACGATCCGGCACCCCGCCGCACCGACGCCGGCGGCACACACGCGCGGCGACGAGTCGCCCGACCAAAAGCCAACATGGCGCCAACCACGCGCCAAGATGGCGCGGCCCTGTGTTCCAAGATGGCGCGGCCCTGCGTTCCAAGATGGCGGCGCCCAGGGACAAGATGGCGCATTTGTCATCTTTTATAGTATAGACTACACTAAAACGGCGCTCATTGTAACCAACACAAAAATCCAAGGAAAGAGCGCCGCCTGGTGACGCTCATGAGTAGAGTGGCCATATTTGTTTGACTGGAAATCAAAGATTAAGACTTGTAGAATAATTTTCTTTTCAAATGTATGGGGGTTGACCGACCGAATGAATTTTTTGTATACTCCCCTCCACACAAACCAACCCTAAACTGGTGGCCCAGCTCTGGGCCCAGGTGTCAATGTAGCCCCCCGCCTCTATGCCAAATAGACCCACGTATTGGTCTTTTTCGTAAACGGAATCCCCAGAGTTGGAAGCCATACGGGTCACCAATTCTTGATTTCCAAAAATATTTCTACAATCAGTCCAATGTATAGGCCCCAGGGACCTCTTATTCAAAATTACCGGAGGGATCACAAAATATTGATAAGACCGCGCGCAGTGATTTTCAGAGATTTAGTCACATGACCCTTTAATAGCACTTACTGGGGCCTTTGGTGAGAAAAATGGGACTCAAAACAATGAAAATTTGTCTAAAATACAGTAACCACTTCAAACAATTTAATGCGATAGACTTGCTGTTCTAAAATGGCGCGTAAATAAGATGGCGCGCTACAGTTTAGTGCGCCGCCATCATCTTTGCTTCGTTATAGGTTCCACTACACTAAAACGGCGCTCATTGTAACCAACACAAAAATCCAAGGAAAGAGCGCCGCCTGGTGACGCTCATGAGTAGAGTGGCCATATTTGTTTGACTGGAAATCAAAGATTAAGACTTGTAGAATAATTTTCTTTTCAAATGTATGGGGGTTGACCGACCGAATGAATTTTTTGTATACTCCCCTCCACACAAACCAACCCTAAACTGGTGGCCCAGCTCTGGGCCCAGGTGTCAATGTAGCCCCCCGCCTCTATGCCAAATAGACCCACGTATTGGTCTTTTTCGTAAACGGAATCCCCAGAGTTGGAAGCCATACGGGTCACCAATTCTTGATTTCCAAAAATATTTCTACAATCAGTCCAATGTATAGGCCCCAGGGACCTCTTATTCAAAATTACCGGAGGGATCACAAAATATTGATAAGACCGCGCGCAGTGATTTTCAGAGATTTAGTCACATGACCCTTTAATAGCACTTACTGGGGCCTTTGGTGAGAAAAATGGGACTCAAAACAATGAAAATTTTTCTAAAATACAGTAACCACTTCAAACAATTTAATGCGATAGACTTGCTGTTCTAAAATGGCGCGTAAATAAGATGGCGCGCTACAGTTTAGTGCGCCGCCATCATCTTTGCTTCGTTATAGGTTCCACTACACTAAAACGGCGCTCATTGTAACCAACACAAAAATCCAAGGAAAGAGCGCCGCCTGGTGACGCTCATGAGTAGAGTGGCCATATTTGTTTGACTGGAAATCAAAGATTTAGACTTGTAGAATAATTTTCTTTTCAAATGTATGGGGGTTGACCGACCGAATGAATTTTTTGTATACTCCCCTCCACACAAACCAACCCTAAACTGGTGGCCCAGCTCTGGGCCCAGGTGTCAATGTAGCCCCCCGCCTCTATGCCAAATAGACCCACGTATTGGTCTTTTTCGTAAACGGAATCCCCAGAGTTGGAAGCCATACGGGTCACCAATTCTTGATTTCCAAAAATATTTCTACAATCAGTCCAATGTATAGGCCCCAGGGACCTCTTATTCAAAATTACCGGAGGGATCACAAAATATTGATAAGACCGCGCGCAGTGATTTTCAGAGATTTAGTCACATGACCCTTTAATAGCACTTACTGGGGCCTTTGGTGAGAAAAATGGGACTCAAAACAATGAAAAATTTTCTAAAATACAGTAACCACTTTAAAAAAATTAATGCGATAGACTTGCTGTTCTAAAATGGCGCGTAAATAAGATGGCGCGCTACAGTTTAGTGCGCCGCCATCATCTTTGCTTCGTTATAGGTTCCACTCACTGACCTCTATACATGGACAGATCATCATTGTTTCATTTTGAAGTCGGCATGCGGAGAAGTGCAACATGGCGGACCCACGACGTCACTCTGTGAGCCAATGAAATGCCAGGTGTTGGTACTATACGTATTACGTAATGTTTATAAATACAAAATTTACAGAGTAAATCCACTGACCTCTACACCTGGACATTTCATTAGCTCACAGCAGTGACGTCTCGGGTCCGCCATGTTGCACTTCCAGTTCGCGCCGACTTCAAGTGTTAGCACAGCAGAATACGGACAATGATCCGTCCAGGTGTAGAGGTCAGTGGTTCCACTACACTAAAACGGCGCTCATTGTAACCAACACAAAAATCCAAGGAAAGAGCGCCGCCTGGTGACGCTCATGAGTAGAGTGGCCATATTTGTTTGACTGGAAATCAAAGATTAAGACTTGTAGAATAATTTTCTTTTCAAATTTATGGGGGTTGACCGACCGAATGAAATTTGTTATACTCCCCTCCACACAAACCAACCCTAAACTGGTGGCCCAGCTCTGGGCCCAGGTGTCAATGTAGCCCCCCACCTCTATGCCAAATAGACCCACGTATTGATCTTTTTCGTAAACGGAATCCCCAGAGTTGGAAGCCATACGGGTCACCAATTCTTGATTTCCAAAAATATTTCTACAATCAGTCCAATGTATAGGCCCCAGGGACCTCTTATTCAAAATTACCGGAGGGATCACAAAATATTGATAAGCCCGCGCGCAGTGATTTTCAGAGATTCAGTCACATGTACCCTTTAATAGCACTTACTGGGGCCTTTGGTGAGAAAAATGGGACTCAAAACAATGAAAAATTTTCTAAAATACAGTAACCACTTTAAACAAATTAATGCGATAGACTTGCTGTTCTAAAATGGCGCGTAAATAAGATGGCGCACTACAGTTTAGTGCGCCGCCATCACCTTTGCTTCGTTATAGGTTCCACTACACTAAAACGGCGCTCATTGTAACCAACACAAAAATCCAAGGAAAGAGCGCCGCCTGGTGACGCTCATGAGTAGAGTGGCCATATTTGTTTGACTGGAAATCAAAGATTAAGACTTGTAGAATAATTTTCTTTTTAAATGTATGGGGGTTGACCGACCGAATGATTTTTTTTTATACTCCCCTCCACACAAACCAACCCTAAACTGGTGGCCCAGCTCTGGGCCCAGGTGTCAATGTAGCCCCCCGCCTCTATGCCAAATAGACCCACGTATTGGTCTTTTTCGTAAACGGAATCCCCAGAGTTGGAAGCCATACGGGTGACCAATTCTTGATTTCCAAAAATATTTCTACAATCAGTCCAATGTATAGGCCCCAGGGACCTCTTATTCAAAATTACCGGAGGGATCACAAAATATTGATAAGCACGCGCGCAGTGATTTTCAGAGATTTAGTCACATGACCCTTTAATAGCACTTTCTGGGGCCTTTGGTGAGAAAAATGGGACTCAAAACAATGGAAATTTTTCTAAAATACAGTAACCACTTTAACAAAATTAATGCGATAGACTTGCTGTTCTAAAATGGCGGGTAAATAAGATGGCGCGCTACAGTTTAGTGCGCCGCCATCATTTTTGCTTCGTTATAGGTTCCACTACACTAAATACGGCGCTCATTGTAACCAACACGAAAATCGAAGGAAAGAGCGCCGCCTGGTGACGCTCATGAGTAGAGTGGCCATATTTGTTTGACTGGAAATCAAAGATTAAGACTTGTAGAATAATTTTCTTTTCAAATTTATGGGGGTTGACCGACCGAATGAAATTTGTTATACTCCCCTCCACACAAACCACCCCTAAACTGGTGGCCCAGCTCTGGGCCCAGGTGTCAATGTAGGCCCCGCCTCTATGCCAAATAGACCCACGTATTGGTCTTTTTCGTAAACGGAATCCCCAGAGTTGGAAGCCATACGGTTCACCAATTCTTGATTTCCAAAAATATTTCTACAATCAGTCCAATGTATAGGCCCCAGGGACCTCTTATTCAAAATTACCGGAGGGATCACAAAATATTAATGAGCTCGCGCGCAGTGATTTTCAGAGATTTAGTCACAGATTTAGTCACATGTACCCTTTAATAGCACTTACGGGGCATTTGGTGAGAAAAATGGGACTCAAAACTATGAAAATTGATCTAAAATACAGTAACCACTTCAAACAATTTAATGCGATAGACTTGCTGTTCTAAAATGGCGCGTAAATAAGATGGCGCGCTACAGTTTAGTGCGCCGCCATCATCTTTGCTTCGTTATAGGTTCCACTACACTAAAACGGCGGTCATTGTAACCAACACAAAAATCCAAGGAAAGAGCGCCGCCTGGTGACGCTCATGAGTAGAGTGGCCATATTTGTTTGACTGGAAATCAAAGATTAAGACTTGTAGAATAATTTTCTTTTCAAATGTATGGGGGTTGACCGACCGAATGAATTTTTTGTATACTCCCCTCCACACAAACCAACCCTAAACTGGTGGCCCAGCTCTGGGCCCAGGTGTCAATGTAGCCCCCCGCCTCTATGCCAAATAGACCCACGTATTGGTCTTTTTCGTAAACGGAATCCCCAGAGTTGGAAGCCATACGGGTCACCAATTCTTGATTTCCAAAAATATTTCTACAATCAGTCCAATGTATAGGCCCCAGGGACCTCTTATTCAAAATTACCGGAGGGATCACAAAATATTGATAAGACCGCGCGCAGTGATTTTCAGAGATTTAGTCACATGACCCTTTAATAGCACTTACTGGGGCCTTTGGTGAGAAAAATGGGACTCAAAACAATGAAAATTTTTCTAAAATACAGTAACCAATTCAAACAATTTAATGCGATAGACTTGCTGTTCTAAAATGGCGCGTAAATAAGATGGCGCGCTACAGTTTAGTGCGCCGCCATCATCTTTGCTTCGTTATAGGTTCCACTACACTAAAACGGCGCTCATTGTAACCAACACAAAAATCCAAGGAAAGAGCGCCGCCTGGTGACGCTCATGAGTAGAGTGGCCATATTTGTTTGACTGGAAATCAAAGATTAAGACTTGTAGAATAATTTTCTTTTCAAATGTATGGGGGTTGACCGACCGAATGAATTTTTTGTATACTCCCCTCCACACAAACCAACCCTAAACTGGTGGCCCAGCTCTGGGCCCAGGTGTCAATGTAGCCCCCCGCCTCTATGCCAAATAGACCCACGTATTGGTCTTTTTCGTAAACGGAATCCCCAGAGTTGGAAGCCATACGGGTCACCAATTCTTGATTTCCAAAAATATTTCTACAATCAGTCCAATGTATAGGCCCCAGGGACCTCTTATTCAAAATTACCGGAGGGATCACAAAATATTGATAAGACCGCGCGCAGTGATTTTCAGAGATTTAGTCACATGACCCTTTAATAGCACTTACTGGGGCCTTTGGTGAGAAAAATGGGACTCAAAACAATGAAAAATTTTCTAAAATACAGTAACCACTTTAAAAAAATAAATGCGATAGACTTGCTGTTCTAAAATGGCGCGTAAATAAGATGGCGCGCTACAGTTTAGTGCGCCGCCATCATCTTTGCTTCGTTATAGGTTCCACTCACTGACCTCTATACATGGACAGATCATCATTGTTTCATTTTGAAGTCGGCATGCGGAGAAGTGCAACATGGCGGACCCACGACGTCACTCTGTGAGCCAATGAAATGCCAGGTGTTGGTACTATACGTATTACGTAATGTTTATAAATACAAAATTTACAGAGTAAATCCACTGACCTCTACACCTGGACATTTCATTAGCTCACAGCAGTGACGTCTCGGGTCCGCCATGTTGCACTTCCAGTTCGCGCCGACTTCAAGTGTTAGCACAGCAGAATACGGACAATGATCCGTCCAGGTGTAGAGGTCAGTGGTTCCACTACACTAAAACGGCGCTCATTGTAACCAACACAAAAATCCAAGGAAAGAGCGCCGCCTGGTGACGCTCATGAGTAGAGTGGCCATATTTGTTTGACTGGAAATCAAAGATTAAGACTTGTAGAATAATTTTCTTTTCAAATTTATGGGGGTTGACCGACCGAATGAAATTTGTTATACTCCCCTCCACACAAACCAACCCTAAACTGGTGGCCCAGCTCTGGGCCCAGGTGTCAATGTAGCCCCCCACCTCTATGCCAAATAGACCCACGTATTGATCTTTTTCGTAAACGGAATCCCCAGAGTTGGAAGCCATACGGGTCACCAATTCTTGATTTCCAAAAATATTTCTACAATCAGTCCAATGTATAGGCCCCAGGGACCTCTTATTCAAAATTACCGGAGGGATCACAAAATATTGATAAGCCCGCGCGCAGTGATTTTCAGAGATTTAGTCACATGTACCCTTTAATAGCACTTACTGGGGCCTTTGGTGAGAAAAATGGGACTCAAAACAATGAAAATTTTTCTAAAATACAGTAACCACTTTAAAAAAATTAATGCGATAGACTTGCTGTTCTAAAATGGCGCGTAAATAAGATGGCGCACTACAGTTTAGTGCGCCGCCATCACCTTTGCTTCGTTATAGGTTCCACTACACTAAAACGGCGCTCATTGTAACCAACACAAAAATCCAAGGAAAGAGCGCCGCCTGGTGACGCTCATGAGTAGAGTGGCCATATTTGTTTGACTGGAAATCAAAGATTAAGACTTGTAGAATAATTTTCTTTTCAAATGTATGGGGGTTGACCGACCGAATGAATTTTTTGTATACTCCCCTCCACACAAACCAACCCTAAACTGGTGGCCCAGCTCTGGGCCCAGGTGTCAATGTAGCCCCCCGCCTCTATGCCAAATAGACCCACGTATTGGTCTTTTTCGTAAACGGAATCCCCAGAGTTGGAAGCCATACGGGTGACCAATTCTTGATTTCCAAAAATATTTCTACAATCAGTCCAATGTATAGGCCCCAGGGACCTCTTATTCAAAATTACCGAAGGGATCACAAAATATTGATAAGCACGCGCGCAGTGATTTTCAGAGATTTAGTCACATGACCCTTTAATAGCACTTTCTGGGGCCTTTGGTGAGAAAAATGGGACTCAAAACAATGGAAATTTTTCTAAAATACAGTAACCACTTTAACAAAATTAATGCGATAGACTTGCTGTTCTAAAATGGCTGGTAAATAAGATGGCGCGCTACAGTTTAGTGCGCCGCCATCATTTTTGCTTCGTTATAGGTTCCACTACACTAAATACGGCGCTCATTGTAACCAACACGAAAATCGAAGGAAAGAGCGCCGCCTGGTGACGCTCATGAGTAGAGTGGCCATATTTGTTTGACTGGAAATCAAAGATTAAGACTTGTAGAATAATTTTCTTTTCAAATTTATGGGGGTTGACCGACCGAATGAAATTTGTTATACTCCCCTCCACACAAACCACCCCTAAACTGGTGGCCCAGCTCTGGGCCCAGGTGTCAATGTAGGCCCCGCCTCTATGCCAAATAGACCCACGTATTGGTCTTTTTCGTAAACGGAATCCCCAGAGTTGGAAGCCATACGGTTCACCAATTCTTGATTTCCAAAAATATTTCTACAATCAGTCCAATGTATAGGCCCCAGAGACCTCTTATTCAAAATTACCGGAGGGATCACAAAATATTGATAAGACCGCGCGCAGTGATTTTTAGAGATTTAGTCACATGTACCCTTTAATAGCACCTACGGGGCATTTGGTGAGAAAAATGGAACTCAAAACTATGAAAATTTATCTAAAATACAGTAACCACTTCAAACAATTTAATGCGATAGACTTGCTGTTCTAAAATGGCGCGTAAATAAGATGGCGCGCTACAGTTTAGTGCGCCGCCATCATCTTTGCTTCGTTATAGGTTCCACTACACTAAAACGGCGCTTATTGTAACCAACACAAAAATCGAAGGAAAGAGCGCCGCCTGGTGACGCTCATGAGTAGAGTGGCCATATTTGTTTGACTGGAAATCAAAGATTAAGACTTGTAGAATAATTTTCTTTTCAAATTTATGGGGGTTGACCGACGGAATGAATTTTTTTTATACTCCCCTCCACACACACAACCCTAAACTGGTGGCCCCGCTCTGGGCCCAGGTGTCAATGTAGCCCGGCCCCCCGCCTCTATGCCAAATACACCCACGTATTGGTCTTTTTCGTAAACGGAATCCCCAGAGTTGGAAGCCATACGGGTCACCAATTCTTGATTTCCAAAAATATTTCTACAATCAGTCCATTGTATAGGCCCCAGGGACCTCTTATTCAAAATTACCGGAGGGATCACAAAATATTGATGAGCCCGCGCGCAGTGATTTTTAGAGATTTAGTCACAATGTACCCTTTAATAGCACTTACGGGGCATTTGGTGAGAAAAATGAGACTCAAAACTATGAAAATTTATCTAAAATACAGTAACCACTTCAAACAATTTAATGCGATAGACTTGCTGTTCTAAAATTGCGCGTAAATAAGATGGCGCGCTACAGTTTAGTGCGCCGCCATCATCTTTGCTTCGTTATAGGTTCCACTACACTAAAACGGCGCTCATTGTAACCAACACAAACATCCAAGGATAGAGCGCCGCCTGGTGACGCTCATGAGTAGAGTGGCCATATTTGTTTGACTGGAAATCAAAGATTAAGACTTGTAGAATAATTTTCTTTTCAAATTTATGGGGGTTGACCGACGGAATGAATTTTTTTTATACTCCCCTCCACACACACAACCCTAAACTGGTGGCCCCGCTCTGGGCCCAGGTGTCAATGTAGCCCGGCCCCCCGCCTCTATGCCAAATACACCCACGTATTGGTCTTTTTCGTAAACGGAATCCCCAGAGTTGGAAGCCATACGGGTCACCAATTCTTGATTTCCAAAAATATTTCTACAATCAGTCCATTGTATAGGCCCCAGGGACCTCTTATTCAAAATTACCGGAGGGATCACAAAATATTGATGAGCCCGCGCGCAGTGATTTTTAGAGATTTAGTCACAATGTACCCTTTAATAGCACTTACGGGGCATTTGGTGAGAAAAATGAGACTCAAAACTATGAAAATTTATCTAAAATACAGTAACCACTTCAAACAATTTAATGCGATAGACTTGCTGTTCTAAAATGGCTCGTAAATAAGATGGCGCGCTACAGTTTAGTGCGCCGCCATCATCTTTGCTTCGTTATAGGTTCCACTACACTAAAACGGCGCTTATTGTAACCAACACAAAAATCGAAGGAAAGAGCGCCGCCTGGTGACGCTCATGAGTAGAGTGGCCATATTTGTTTGACTGGAAATCAAAGATTAAGACTTGTAGAATAATTTTCTTTTCAAATTTATGGGGGTTGACCGACCGAATAATTTTTTGTTATACTCCCCTCTACACAAACCAACCCTAAACTGGTGGCCCAGCTCTTGTCCCAGGTGTCAATGTAGCCCCCCGCCTCTATGCCAAATAGACCAACGTATTGGTCTTTTTCTTAAACGGAATCTCCAGAGTTGGAAGCCATACGGGTCACCAATTCTTGATTTCCAAAAATATTTCTACAATCAGTCCAATGTATAGGCCCCAGGGACCTCTTATTCAAAATTACCGGAGGGATCACAAAATATTGATAAGCCCGCGCGCAGTGATTTTCAGAGATTTAGTCACATGTACCCTTTAATAGCACTTACTGGGGCCTTTGGTGAGAAAAATGGGACTCAAAACAATGAAAATTGTTCTAAAATACAGTAACCACTTTAAACAAATTAATGCGATAGACCTGCTGTTCTAAAATGGCGCGTAAATAAGATGGCGCGCTACAGTTTAGTGCGCCGCCATCATCTTTGCTTCGTTATAGGTTCCACTACACTAAAACGGCGCTCATTGTAACCAACACAAAAATCCAAGGAAAGAGCGCCGCCTGGTGACGCTCATGAGTAGAGTGGCCATATTTGTTTGACTGGAAATCAAAGATTAAGACTTGTAGAATAATTTTCTTTTCAAATTTATGGGGGTTGACCGACCGAATGAAATTTGTTATACTCCCCTCCACACAAACCACCCCTAAACTGGTGGCCCAGCTCTGGGCCCAGGTGTCAATGTAGGCCCCGCCTCTATGCCAAATAGACCCACGTATTGGTCTTTTTCGTAAACGGAATCCCCAGAGTTGGAAGCCATACGGTTCACCAATTCTTGATTTCCAAAAATATTTCTACAATCAGTCCAATGTATAGGCCCCAGGGACCTCTTATTCAAAATTACCGGAGGGATCACAAAATATTAATGAGCTCGCGCGCAGTGATTTTCAGAGATTTAGTCACATGTACCCTTTAATAGCACTTACGGGGCATTTGGTGAGAAAAATGGGACTCAAAACTATGAAAATTTATCTAAAATACAGTAACCACTTCAAACAATTTAATGCGATAGACTTGCTGTTCTAAAATGGCGCGTAAATAAGATGGCGCACTACAGTTTAGTGCGCCGCCATCATCTTTGCTTCGTTATAGGTTCCACTACACTAAAACGGCGCTCATTGTAACCAACACAAAAATCCAAGGAAAGAGAGCTGCCTGGTGACGCTCATGAGTAGAGTGGCCATATTTGTTTGACTGGAAATCAAAGATTAAGACTTGTAGAATAATTTTCTTTTCAAATTTATGGGGGTTGACCGACGGAATGAATTTTTGTTATACTCCCCTCCACACACACAACCCTAAACTGGTGGCCCCGCTCTGGGCCCAGGTGTCAATGTAGCCCCCCGCCTCTATGCCAAATAGACCCACGTATTGGTCTTTTTCGTAAACGGAATCCCCAGAGTTGGAAGCCATACGGGTGACCAATTCTTGATTTCCAAAAATATTTCTACAATCAGTCCAATGTATAGGCCCCAGGGACCTCTTATTCAAAATTACCGGAGGGATCACAAAATATTGATAAGCACGCGCGCAGTGATTTTCAGAGATTTAGTCACATGACCCTTTAATAGCACTTTCTGGGGCCTTTGGTGAGAAAAATGGGACTCAAAACAATGGAAATTTTTCTAAAATACAGTAACCACTTTAACAAAATTAATGCGATAGACTTGCTGTTCTAAAATGGCGGGTAAATAAGATGGCGCGCTACAGTTTAGTGCGCCGCCATCATTTTTGCTTCGTTATAGGTTCCACTACACTAAATACGGCGCTCATTGTAACCAACACGAAAATCGAAGGAAAGAGCGCCGCCTGGTGACGCTCATGAGTAGAGTGGCCATATTTGTTTGACTGGAAATCAAAGATTAAGACTTGTAGAATAATTTTCTTTTCAAATTTATGGGGGTTGACCGACCGAATGAAATTTGTTATACTCCCCTCCACACAAACCACCCCTAAACTGGTGGCCCAGCTCTGGGCCCAGGTGTCAATGTAGGCCCCGCCTCTATGCCAAATAGACCCACGTATTGGTCTTTTTCGTAAACGGAATCCCCAGAGTTGGAAGCCATACGGTTCACCAATTCTTGATTTCCAAAAATATTTCTACAATCAGTCCAATGTATAGGCCCCAGGGACCTCTTATTCAAAATTACCGGAGGGATCACAAAATATTAATGAGCTCGCGCGCAGTGATTTTCAGAGATTTAGTCACATGTACCCTTTAATAGCACTTACGGGGCATTTGGTGAGAAAAATGGGACTCAAAACTATGAAAATTGATCTAAAATACAGTAACCACTTCAAACAATTTAATGCGATAGACTTGCTGTTCTAAAATGGCGCGTAAATAAGATGGCGCGCTACAGTTTAGTGCGCCGCCATCATCTTTGCTTCGTTATAGGTTCCACTACACTAAAACGGCGGTCATTGTAACCAACACAAAAATCCAAGGAAAGAGCGCCGCCTGGTGACGCTCATGAGTAGAGTGGCCATATTTGTTTGACTGGAAATCAAAGATTAAGACTTGTAGAATAATTTTCTTTTCAAATGTATGGGGGTTGACCGACCGAATGAATTTTTTGTATACTCCCCTCCACACAAACCAACCCTAAACTGGTGGCCCAGCTCTGGGCCCAGGTGTCAATGTAGCCCCCCGCCTCTATGCCAAATAGACCCACGTATTGGTCTTTTTCGTAAACGGAATCCCCAGAGTTGGAAGCCATACGGGTCACCAATTCTTGATTTCCAAAAATATTTCTACAATCAGTCCAATGTATAGGCCCCAGGGACCTCTTATTCAAAATTACCGGAGGGATCACAAAATATTGATAAGACCGCGCGCAGTGATTTTCAGAGATTTAGTCACATGACCCTTTAATAGCACTTACTGGGGCCTTTGGTGAGAAAAATGGGACTCAAAACAATGAAAATTTTTCTAAAATACAGTAACCAATTCAAACAATTTAATGCGATAGACTTGCTGTTCTAAAATGGCGCGTAAATAAGATGGCGCGCTACAGTTTAGTGCGCCGCCATCATCTTTGCTTCGTTATAGGTTCCACTACACTAAAACGGCGCTCATTGTAACCAACACAAAAATCCAAGGAAAGAGCGCCGCCTGGTGACGCTCATGAGTAGAGTGGCCATATTTGTTTGACTGGAAATCAAAGATTAAGACTTGTAGAATAATTTTCTTTTCAAATGTATGGGGGTTGACCGACCGAATGAATTTTTTGTATACTCCCCTCCACACAAACCAACCCTAAACTGGTGACCCAGCTCTGGGACCAGGTGTCAATGTAGCCCCCCGCCTCTATGCCAAATAGACCCACGTATTGGTCTTTTTCGTAAACGGAATCCCCAGAGTTGGAAGCCATACGGGTCACCAATTCTTGATTTCCAAAAATATTTCTACAATCAGTCCAATGTATAGGCCCCAGGGACCTCTTATTCAAAATTACCGGAGGGATCACAAAATATTGATAAGACCGCGCGCAGTGATTTTCAGAGATTTAGTCACATGACCCTTTAATAGCACTTACTGGGGCCTTTGGTGAGAAAAATGGGACTCAAAACAATGAAAAATTTTCTAAAATACAGTAACCACTTTAAAAAAATAAATGCGATAGACTTGCTGTTCTAAAATGGCGCGTAAATAAGATGGCGCGCTACAGTTTAGTGCGCCGCCATCATCTTTGCTTCGTTATAGGTTCCACTCACTGACCTCTATACATGGACAGATCATCATTGTTTCATTTTGAAGTCGGCATGCGGAGAAGTGCAACATGGCGGACCCACGACGTCACTCTGTGAGCCAATGAAATGCCAGGTGTTGGTACTATACGTATTACGTAATGTTTATAAATACAAAATTTACAGAGTAAATCCACTGACCTCTACACCTGGACATTTCATTAGCTCACAGCAGTGACGTCTCGGGTCCGCCATGTTGCACTTCCAGTTCGCGCCGACTTCAAGTGTTAGCACAGCAGAATACGGACAATGATCCGTCCAGGTGTAGAGGTCAGTGGTTCCACTACACTAAAACGGCGCTCATTGTAACCAACACAAAAATCCAAGGAAAGAGCGCCGCCTGGTGACGCTCATGAGTAGAGTGGCCATATTTGTTTGACTGGAAATCAAAGATTAAGACTTGTAGAATAATTTTCTTTTCAAATTTATGGGGGTTGACCGACCGAATGAAATTTGTTATACTCCCCTCCACACAAACCAACCCTAAACTGGTGGCCCAGCTCTGGGCCCAGGTGTCAATGTAGCCCCCCACCTCTATGCCAAATAGACCCACGTATTGATCTTTTTCGTAAACGGAATCCCCAGAGTTGGAAGCCATACGGGTCACCAATTCTTGATTTCCAAAAATATTTCTACAATCAGTCCAATGTATAGGCCCCAGGGACCTCTTATTCAAAATTACCGGAGGGATCACAAAATATTGATAAGCCCGCGCGCAGTGATTTTCAGAGATTTAGTCACATGTACCCTTTAATAGCACTTACTGGGGCCTTTGGTGAGAAAAATGGGACTCAAAACAATGAAAATTTTTCTAAAATACAGTAACCACTTTAAAAAAATTAATGCGATAGACTTGCTGTTCTAAAATGGCGCGTAAATAAGATGGCGCACTACAGTTTAGTGCGCCGCCATCACCTTTGCTTCGTTATAGGTTCCACTACACTAAAACGGCGCTCATTGTAACCAACACAAAAATCCAAGGAAAGAGCGCCGCCTGGTGACGCTCATGAGTAGAGTGGCCATATTTGTTTGACTGGAAATCAAAGATTAAGACTTGTAGAATAATTTTCTTTTCAAATGTATGGGGGTTGACCGACCGAATGAATTTTTTGTATACTCCCCTCCACACAAACCAACCCTAAACTGGTGGCCCAGCTCTGGGCCCAGGTGTCAATGTAGCCCCCCGCCTCTATGCCAAATAGACCCACGTATTGGTCTTTTTCGTAAACGGAATCCCCAGAGTTGGAAGCCATACGGGTGACCAATTCTTGATTTCCAAAAATATTTCTACAATCAGTCCAATGTATAGGCCCCAGGGACCTCTTATTCAAAATTACCGAAGGGATCACAAAATATTGATAAGCACGCGCGCAGTGATTTTCAGAGATTTAGTCACATGACCCTTTAATAGCACTTTCTGGGGCCTTTGGTGAGAAAAATGGGACTCAAAACAATGGAAATTTTTCTAAAATACAGTAACCACTTTAACAAAATTAATGCGATAGACTTGCTGTTCTAAAATGGCTGGTAAATAAGATGGCGCGCTACAGTTTAGTGCGCCGCCATCATTTTTGCTTCGTTATAGGTTCCACTACACTAAATACGGCGCTCATTGTAACCAACACGAAAATCGAAGGAAAGAGCGCCGCCTGGTGACGCTCATGAGTAGAGTGGCCATATTTGTTTGACTGGAAATCAAAGATTAAGACTTGTAGAATAATTTTCTTTTCAAATTTATGGGGGTTGACCGACCGAATGAAATTTGTTATACTCCCCTCCACACAAACCACCCCTAAACTGGTGGCCCAGCTCTGGGCCCAGGTGTCAATGTAGGCCCCGCCTCTATGCCAAATAGACCCACGTATTGGTCTTTTTCGTAAACGGAATCCCCAGAGTTGGAAGCCATACGGTTCACCAATTCTTGATTTCCAAAAATATTTCTACAATCAGTCCAATGTATAGGCCCCAGGGACCTCTTATTCAAAATTACCGGAGGGATCACAAAATATTAATGAGCTCGCGCGCAGTGATTTTCAGAGATTTAGTCACATGTACCCTTTAATAGCACTTACGGGGCATTTGGTGAGAAAAATGGGACTCAAAAACTATGAAAATTGATCTAAAATACAGTAACCACTTCAAACAATTTAATGCGATAGACTTGCTGTTCTAAAATGGCGCGTAAATAAGATGGCGCGCTACAGTTTAGTGCGCCGCCATCATCTTTGCTTCGTTATAGGTTCCACTACACTAAAACGGCGCTCATTGTAACCAACACAAACATCCAAGGATAGAGCGCCGCCTGGTGACGCTCATGAGTAGAGTGGCCATATTTGTTTGACTGGAAATCAAAGATTAAGACTTGTAGAATAATTTTCTTTTCAAATTTTTGGGGGTTGACCGACCGAATGAAATTTGTTATACTCCCCTCCACACAAACCAACCCTAAACTGGTGGCCCAGCTCTGGGCCCAGGTGTCAATGTAGCCCCCCGCCTCTATGCCAAATAGACCCACGTATTGATCTTTTTCGTAAACGGAATCCCCAGAGTTGGAAGCCATACGGGTCACCAATTCTTGATTTCCAAAAATATTTCTACAATCAGTCCAATGTATAGGCCCCAGGGACCTCTTATTCAAAATTACCGGAGGGATCACAAAATATTGATAAGCCCGCGCGCAGTGATTTTCAGAGATTTAGTCACATGTACCCTTTAATAGCACTTACTGGGGCCTTTGGTGAGAAAAATGGGACTCAAAACAATGAAAATTTTTCTAAAATACAGTAACCACTTTAAAAAAATTAATGCGATAGACTTGCTGTTCTAAAATGGCGCGTAAATAAGATGGCGCACTACAGTTTAGTGCGCCGCCATCACCTTTGCTTCGTTATAGGTTCCACTACACTAAAACGGCGCTCATTGTAACCAACACAAAAATCCAAGGAAAGAGCGCCGCCTGGTGACGCTCATGAGTAGAGTGGCCATATTTGTTTGACTGGAAATCAAAGATTAAGACTTGTAGAATAATTTTCTTTTCAAATGTATGGGGGTTGACCGACCGAATGAATTTGTTGTATACTCCCCTCCACACAAACCAACCCTAAACTGGTGGCCCAGCTCTGGGCCCAGGTGTCAATGTAGCCCCCCGCCTCTATGCCAAATAGACCCACGTATTGGTCTTTTTCGTAAACGGAATCCCCAGAGTTGGAAGCCATACGGGTCACCAATTCTTGATTTCCAAAAATATTTCTACAATCAGTCCAATGTATAGGCCCCAGGGACCTCTTATTCAAAATTACCGGAGGGATCACAAAATATTGATAAGCACGCGCGCAGTGATTTTCAGAGATTTAGTCACATGACCCTTTAATAGCACTTTCTGGGGCCTTTGGTGAGAAAAATGGGACTCAAAACAATAAAAAAAATTCTAAAATACAGTAACCACTTTAACAAAATTAATGCGATAGACTTGCTGTACTAAAATGGCGGGTAAATAAGTTGGCGCGCTACAGTTTAGTGCGCCGCCATCATCTTTGCTTCGTTATAGGTTCCACTACACTAAATACGGCGCTCATTGTAACCAACACGAAAATCGAAGGAAAGAGCGCCGCCTGGTGACGCTCATGAGTAGAGTGGCCATATTTGTTTGACTGGAAATCAAAGATTAAGACTTGTAGAATAATTTTCTTTTCAAATTTATGGGGGTTGACCGACCGAATGAAATTTGTTATACTCCCCTCCACACAAACCACCCCTAAACTGGTGGCCCAGCTCTGGGCCCAGGTGTCAATGTAGGCCCCGCCTCTATGCCAAATAGACCCACGTATTGGTCTTTTTCGTAAACGGAATCCCCAGAGTTGGAAGCCATACGGTTCACCAATTCTTGATTTCCAAAAATATTTCTACAATCAGTCCAATGTATAGGCCCCAGGGACCTCTTATTCAAAATTACCGGAGGGATCACAAAATATTAATGAGCTCGCGCGCAGTGATTTTCAGAGATTTAGTCACATGTACCCTTTAATAGCACTTACGGGGCATTTGGTGAGAAAAATGGGACTCAAAACTATGAAAATTGATCTAAAATACAGTAACCACTTCAAACAATTTAATGCGATAGACTTGCTGTTCTAAAATTGCGCGTAAATAAGATGGCGCGCTACAGTTTAGTGCGCCGCCATCATCTTTGCTTCGTTATAGGTTCCACTACACTAAAACGGCGCTCATTGTAACCAACACAAACATCCAAGGATAGAGCGCCGCCTGGTGACGCTCATGAGTAGAGTGGCCATATTTGTTTGACTGGAAATCAAAGATTAAGACTTGTAGAATAATTTTCTTTTCAAATGTATGGGGGTTGACCGACCGAATGAATTTTTTGTATACTCCCCTCCACACAAACCAACCCTAAACTGGTGGCCCAGCTCTGGGCCCAGGTGTCAATGTAGCCCCCCGCCTCTATGCCAAATAGACCCACGTATTGGTCTTTTTCGTAAACGGAATCCCCAGAGTTGGAAGCCATACGGTTCACCAATTCTTGATTTCCAAAAATATTTCTACAATCAGTCCAATGTATAGGCCACAGGGACCTCTTATTCAAAATTACCGGAGGGATCACAAAATATTAATGAGCTAGCGCGCAGTGATTTTCAGAGATTTAGTCACATGTACCCTTTAATAGCACTTACGGGGCATTTGGTGAGAAAAACAGGACTCAAAACTATGAAAATTGATCTAAAATACAGTAACCACTTCAAACAATTTAATGCGATAGACTTGCTGTTCTAAAATGGCGCGTAAATAAGATGGCGCGCTACAGTTTAGTGCGCCGCCATCATCTTTGCTTCGTTATAGGTTCCACTACACTAAATACGGCGCTCATTGTAACCAACACGAAAATCGAAGGAAAGAGCGCCGCCTGGTGACGCTCATGAGTAGAGTGGCCATATTTGTTTGACTGGAAATCAAAGATTAAGACTTGTAGAATAATTTTCTTTTCAAATTTATGGGGGTTGACCGACCGAATGAAATTTGTTATACTCCCCTCCACACAAACCACCCCTAAACTGGTGGCCCAGCTCTGGGCCCAGGTGTCAATGTAGGCCCCGCCTCTATGCCAAATAGACCCACGTATTGGTCTTTTTCGTAAACGGAATCCCCAGAGTTGGAAGCCATACGGTTCACCAATTCTTGATTTCCAAAAATATTTCTACAATCAGTCCAATGTATAGGCCCCAGGGACCTCTTATTCAAAATTACCGGAGGGATCACAAAATATTAATGAGCTCGCGCGCAGTGATTTTCAGAGATTTAGTCACATGTACCCTTTAATAGCACTTACGGGGCATTTGGTGAGAAAAATGGGACTCAAAACTATGAAAATTGATCTAAAATACAGTAACCACTTCAAACAATTTAATGCGATAGACTTGCTGTTCTAAAATTGCGCGTAAATAAGATGGCGCGCTACAGTTTAGTGCGCCGCCATCATCTTTGCTTCGTTATAGGTTCCACTACACTAAAACGGCGCTCATTGTAACCAACACAAACATCCAAGGATAGAGCGCCGCCTGGTGACGCTCATGAGTAGAGTGGCCATATTTGTTTGACTGGAAATCAAAGATTAAGACTTGTAGAATAATTTTCTTTTCAAATGTATGGGGGTTGACCGACCGAATGAATTTTTTGTATACTCCCCTCCACACAAACCAACCCTAAACTGGTGGCCCAGCTCTGGGCCCAGGTGTCAATGTAGCCCCCCGCCTCTATGCCAAATAGACCCACGTATTGGTCTTTTTCGTAAACGGAATCCCCAGAGTTGGAAGCCATACGGTTCACCAATTCTTGATTTCCAAAAATATTTCTACAATCAGTCCAATGTATAGGCCACAGGGACCTCTTATTCAAAATTACCGGAGGGATCACAAAATATTAATGAGCTAGCGCGCAGTGATTTTCAGAGATTTAGTCACATGTACCCTTTAATAGCACTTACGGGGCATTTGGTGAGAAAAACAGGACTCAAAACTATGAAAATTGATCTAAAATACAGTAACCACTTCAAACAATTTAATGCGATAGACTTGCTGTTCTAAAATGGCGCGTAAATAAGATGGCGCGCTACAGTTTAGTGCGCCGCCATCATCTTTGCTTCGTTATAGGTTCCACTACACTAAAACGGCGCTCATTGTAACCAACACAAACATCCAAGGATAGAGCGCCGCCTGGTGACGCTCATGAGTAGAGTGGCCATATTTGTTTGACTGGAAATCAAAGATTAAGACTTGTAGAATAATTTTCTTTTCAAATGTATGGGGGTTGACCGACCGAATGAATTTTTTGTATACTCCCCTCCACACAAACCAACCCTAAACTGGTGGCCCAGCTCTGGGCCCAGGTGTCAATGTAGCCCCCCGCCTCTATGCCAAATAGACCCACGTATTGGTCTTTTTCGTAAACGGAATCCCCAGAGTTGGAAGCCATACGGTTCACCAATTCTTGATTTCCAAAAATATTTCTACAATCAGTCCAATGTATAGGCCACAGGGACCTCTTATTCAAAATTACCGGAGGGATCACAAAATATTAATGAGCTCGCGCGCAGTGATTTTCAGAGATTTAGTCACATGTACCCTTTAATAGCACTTACGGGGCATTTGGTGAGAAAAATAGGACTCAAAACTATGAAAATTGATATAAAATACAGTAACCACTTCAAACAATTTAATGCGATAGACTTGCTGTTCTAAAATGGCGCGTAAATAAGATGGCGCGCTACAGTTTAGTGCGCCGCCATCATCTTTGCTTCGTTATAGGTTCCACTACACTAAAACGGCGCTCATTGTAACCAACACAAACATCCAAGGATAGAGCGCCGCCTGGTGACGCTCATGAGTAGAGTGGCCATATTTGTTTGACTGGAAATCAAAGATTAAGACTTGTAGAATAATTTTCTTTTCAAATGTATGGGGGTTGACCGACCGAATGAATTTTTTGTATACTCCCCTCCACACAAACCAACCCTAAACTGGTGGCCCAGCTCTGGGCCCAGGTGTCAATGTAGCCCCCCGCCTCTATGCCAAATAGACCCACGTATTGGTCTTTTTCGTAAACGGAATCCCCAGAGTTGGAAGCCATACGGTTCACCAATTCTTGATTTCCAAAAATATTTTTACAATCAGTCCAATGTATAGGCCACAGGGACCTCTTATTCAAAATTACCGGAGGGATCAAAAAATATTAATGAGCTCGCGCGCAGTGATTTTCAGAGATTTAGTCACAATATGTACCCTTTAATATCACTTACGGGGCATTTGGTGAGAAAAATAGGACTCAAAACTATGAAAATTTATCTAAAATACAGTAACCACTTCAAACAATTTAATGCGATAGACTTGCTGTTCTAAAATGGCGCGTAAATAAGATGGCGCGCTACAGTTTAGTGCGCCGCCATCATCTTTGCTTCGTTATAGGTTCCACTACACTAAAACGGCGCTCATTGTAACCAACACAAACATCCAAGGATAGAGCGCCGCCTGGTGACGCTCATGAGTAGAGTGGCCATATTTGTTTGACTGGAAATCAAAGATTAAGACTTGTAGAATAATTTTCTTTTCAAATTTATGGGGGTTGACCGACCGAATGAAATTTTTGTATACTCCCCTCCACACAAACCAACCCTAAACTGGTGGCCAAGCTCTGGGCCCAGGTGTCAATGTAGCCCCCCGCCTCTATGCCAAAGTAGACCCACGTATTGGTCTTTTTCTTAAACGGAATCCCCAGAGTTGGAAGCCATACGGGTCACCAATTCTTGATTTCCAAAAATATTTCTACAATCAGTCCAATGTATAGGCCCCAGGGACCTCTTATTCAAAATTACCGGAGGGATCAAAAAATATTAATGAGCCCGCGCGCAGTGATTTTTAGAGATTTAGTCACATGTACCCTTTAATAGCACTTACGGGGCATTTGGTGAGAAAAATGGGACTCAAAACTATGAAAATTGATCTAAAATACAGTAACCACTTCAAACAATTTAATGCGATAGACTTGCTGTTCTAAAATGGCGCGTAAATAAGATGGCGCGCTACAGTTTAGTGCGCCGCCATCATCTTTGCTTCGTTATAGGTTCCACTACACTAAAACGGCGCTCATTGTAACCAACACAAACATCCAAGGATAGAGCGCCGCCTGGTGACGCTCATGAGTAGAGTGGCCATATTTGTTTGACTGGAAATCAAAGATTAAGACTTGTAGAATAATTTTCTTTTCAAATGTATGGGGGTTAACCGACCGAATGAATTTTTTGTATACTCCCCTCCACACAAACCAACCCTAAACTGGTGGCCCAGCTCTGGGCCCAGGTGTCAATGTAGCCCCCCGCCTCTATGCCAAATAGACCCACGTATTGGTCTTTTTCGTAAACGGAATCCCCAGAGTTGGAAGCCATACGGTTCACCAATTCTTGATTTCCAAAAATATTTCTACAATCAGTCCAATGTATAGGCCACAGGGACCTCTTATTCAAAATTACCGGAGGGATCACAAAATATTAATGAGCTCGCGCGCAGTGATTTTCAGAGATTTAGTCACATGTACCCTTTAATAGCACTTACGGGGCATTTGGTGAGAAAAATAGGACTCAAAACTATGAAAATTGATATAAAATACAGTAACCACTTCAAACAATTTAATGCGATAGACTTGCTGTTCTAAAATGGCGCGTAAATAAGATGGCGCGCTACAGTTTAGTGCGCCGCCATCATCTTTGCTTCGTTATAGGTTCCACTACACTAAAACGGCGCTCATTGTAACCAACACAAACATCCAAGGATAGAGCGCCGCCTGGTGACGCTCATGAGTAGAGTGGCCATATTTGTTTGACTGGAAATCAAAGATTAAGACTTGTAGAATAATTTTCTTTTCAAATGTATGGGGGTTGACCGACCGAATGAATTTTTTGTATACTCCCCTCCACACAAACCAACCCTAAACTGGTGGCCCAGCTCTGGGCCCAGGTGTCAATGTAGCCCCCCGCCTCTATGCCAAATAGACCCACGTATTGGTCTTTTTCGTAAACGGAATCCCCAGAGTTGGAAGCCATACGGTTCACCAATTCTTGATTTCCAAAAATATTTTTACAATCAGTCCAATGTATAGGCCACAGGGACCTCTTATTCAAAATTACCGGAGGGATCAAAAAATATTAATGAGCTCGCGCGCAGTGATTTTCAGAGATTTAGTCACAATATGTACCCTTTAATATCACTTACGGGGCATTTGGTGAGAAAAATAGGACTCAAAACTATGAAAATTTATCTAAAATACAGTAACCACTTCAAACAATTTAATGCGATAGACTTGCTGTTCTAAAATGGCGCGTAAATAAGATGGCGCGCTACAGTTTAGTGCGCCGCCATCATCTTTGCTTCGTTATAGGTTCCACTACACTAAAACGGCGCTCATTGTAACCAACACAAACATCCAAGGATAGAGCGCCGCCTGGTGACGCTCATGAGTAGAGTGGCCATATTTGTTTGACTGGAAATCAAAGATTAAGACTTGTAGAATAATTTTTTTTCAAATTTATGGGGGTTGACCGACCGAATGAAATTTTTGTATACTCCCCTCCACACAAACCAACCCTAAACTGGTGGCCAAGCTCTGGGCCCAGGTGTCAATGTAGCCCCCCGCCTCTATGCCAAAGTAGACCCACGTATTGGTCTTTTTCTTAAACGGAATCCCCAGAGTTGGAAGCCATACGGGTCACCAATTCTTGATTTCCAAAAATATTTCTACAATCAGTCCAATGTATAGGCCCCAGGGACCTCTTATTCAAAATTACCGGAGGGATCACAAAATATTAATGAGCTCGCGCGCAGTGATTTTCAGAGATTTAGTCACATGTACCCTTTAATATCACTTACGGGGCCTTTGGTGAGAAAAATGGGACTCAAAACAATGAAAATTGTTCTAAAATACAGTAACCACTTTAAAAAAATTAATGCGATAGACTTGCTGTTCTAAAATGGCGCGTAAATAAGATGGCGCGCTACAGTTTAGTGCGCCGCCATCATCTTTGCTTCGTTATAGGTTCCACTACACTAAAACGGCGCTCAATGTAACCAACACAAAAATCGAAGGAAAGAGAGCCGCCTGGTGACGCTCATGAGTAGAGTGGCCATATTTGTTTGACTGGAAATCAAAGATTAAGACTTGTAGAATAATTTTCTTTTCAAATTTATGGGGGTTGACCGACCGAATGAAATTTGTTATACTCCCCTCCACACAAACCACCCCTAAACTGGTGGCCCAGCTCTGGGCCCAGGTGTCAATGTAGGCCCCGCCTCTATGCCAAATAGACCCACGTATTGGTCTTTTTCGTAAACGGAATCCCCAGAGTTGGAAGCCATACGGTTCACCAATTCTTGATTTCCAAAAATATTTCTACAATCAGTCCAATGTATAGGCCCCAGGGACCTCTTATTCAAAATTACCGGAGGGATCACAAAATATTAATGAGCTCGCGCGCAGTGATTTTCAGAGATTTAGTCACATGTACCCTTTAATAGCACTTACGGGGCATTTGGTGAGAAAAATGGGACTCAAAACTATGAAAATTGATCTAAAATACAGTAACCACTTCAAACAATTTAATGCGATAGACTTGCTGTTCTAAAATTGCGCGTAAATAAGATGGCGCGCTACAGTTTAGTGCGCCGCCATCATCTTTGCTTCGTTATAGGTTCCACTACACTAAAACGGCGCTCATTGTAACCAACACAAAAATCCCAGGAAAGAGCGCCGCCTGGTGACGCTCATGAGTAGAGTGGTCATATTTGTTTAACTGGAAATCAAAGATTAAGACTTGTAGAATAATTTTCTTTTCAAATTTATGGGGGTTGACCGACCGAATGACATTTTTTTATACTCCCCTCCACACAAACCAACCCTAAACTGGTGGCCCAGCTCTGGGCCCAGGTGTCAATGTAGCCCCCCGCCTCTATGCCAAATAGACCCACGTATTGGTCTTTTTCGTAAACGGAATCCCCAGAGTTGGAAGCCATACGGGTCACCAATTCTGGATTTCCAAAAATATTTCTACATTCAGTCCAATGTATAGGCCACAGGGACCTCTTATTCAAAATTACCGGAGGGATCACAAAATATTAATGAGCTCGCGCGCAGTGATTTTCAGAGATTTAGTCACATGTACCCTTTAATATCACTTACGGGGCCTTTGGTGAGAAAAATGGGACTCAAAACAATGAAAATTGTTCTAAAATACAGTAACCACTTTAAAAAAATTAATGCGATAGACTTGCTGTTCTAAAATGGCGCGTAAATAAGATGGCGCGCTACAGTTTAGTGCGCCGCCATCATCTTTGCTTCGTTATAGGTTCCACTACACTAAAACGGCGCTCAATGTAACCAACACAAAAATCGAAGGAAAGAGAGCCGCCTGGTGACGCTCATGAGTAGAGTGGCCATATTTGTTTGACTGGAAATCAAAGATTAAGACTTGTAGAATAATTTTCTTTTCAAATTTATGGGGGTTGACCGACCGAATGAAATTTGTTATACTCCCCTCCACACAAACCACCCCTAAACTGGTGGCCCAGCTCTGGGCCCAGGTGTCAATGTAGGCCCCGCCTCTATGCCAAATAGACCCACGTATTGGTCTTTTTCGTAAACGGAATCCCCAGAGTTGGAAGCCATACGGTTCACCAATTCTTGATTTCCAAAAATATTTCTACAATCAGTCCAATGTATAGGCCCCAGGGACCTCTTATTCAAAATTACCGGAGGGATCACAAAATATTAATGAGCTCGCGCGCAGTGATTTTCAGAGATTTAGTCACATGTACCCTTTAATAGCACTTACGGGGCATTTGGTGAGAAAAATGGGACTCAAAACTATGAAAATTGATCTAAAATACAGTAACCACTTCAAACAATTTAATGCGATAGACTTGCTGTTCTAAAATTGCGCGTAAATAAGATGGCGCGCTACAGTTTAGTGCGCCGCCATCATCTTTGCTTCGTTATAGGTTCCACTACACTAAAACGGCGCTCATTGTAACCAACACAAAAATCCCAGGAAAGAGCGCCGCCTGGTGACGCTCATGAGTAGAGTGGTCATATTTGTTTAACTGGAAATCAAAGATTAAGACTTGTAGAATA